>VZSV01000021.1:631000-684064 GCA_013398735.1 Nothocercus julius
TATATATACACGTTCTTTCCCCTTAATACCACAGAGACAAGCACAAAACTTGGAGCACAGTGAGGACCATTAAGTGCAGGTTCATAGAGCTTTGTACACAAGATTGGCTCTTTCATTCCTAGGCTCCAGACTCTCATCGTTAGTCACTTTTCACACCATGGAGAGGGATTCCACATGACCTCAGTCTACTCTCTTTCTGTCAAAAACAACAAGCAGGAGAACCTGGCAATAAGCAAGGCGCAAGGTTTTCTTGTACCACTTCAGTCATTCTTTCACAAAATTCAATCCCTCCACCTTCACACTACCCCAAAGAAAGAAAGGGAATAATATCTTATACCTGCTGTTTTATCATGGCAAGACATGGAGCTATTATGGAGAACTGGCCCTAGAGAAGATTTTACAGTTTGTAGGGATAGCACATCATCACACACACTCGTTTACCTTCTGTCATTCAGACATGTATGTGGCATACAAGGGGTCTTTCCCTCCTTCCTAAAGGAAGTTTAAGGCAGGCAATGAGGATGAATTGCATAGAGCAGACACTGCTGAGCCACTGGAATGAAGCCTAAAAGCTGGGCCTTGGCCAAGACACAAACGAAGACTTCAAACCATGCAGACAGGATAGCTGAAGCTATAAATATTAACTGAAAGTAACTGTCTTGAATTTTGTAGATGCTTAAAAACAGCCTTCAGAGAAGGGTAACAGGAGCAGCATGTGTGTAGCAAAGTTTCTTTGTATGGTAGAACTACAAAACCTGCTTGGACACAGCATTGATGAGTCACCAAGCTATAGGTTGTATAGTAACGGTTACAATTAGGCAGGAATTCTGCTGATGCTGACTGTACCTAACCAGCCCTTGATGGATGGCTAGGAGAGCAGCTGTAAACACAGGCATAGCAGATTGTCAAAACAGCTATAGTAAAAGCAAGAAAAAAAGGACAGAATAAGGCAAAGACGGTCAAAGATATTGAACAGTTTTTGTCTAAGAAGCAATTCAGTAGTCTAGAATTCCTTGTCTGAAAAATAGATCCATAGGGGCATATGACAGAGATCTATAGAACAACAAATAAAAGGAGAACATCGAATTGTTCACCATTTCTTCTACTACAAGAACTACAGGGGAGAGGGAGGAGGAGAGGGAGAAAACATCTTGTCTACCACATAGTTAAGTATTCTCAGTCACAAGATGCTATGAATGATATAAATCTGAATGGGTTGAGAAATAGAATTCGTGGAAGAGATGCCCTTCATAGTCTTTGACCACAAAGCTATCACTACTTGCTCAAAGAGTCCCTAAAATTTGGAAAGCACACTGAAGAAGTGTATTTAGATGATTAGTCTGCCTTTTTGCTTTTTCCTATGCATGCTCTACTGACAATTATTTAAGATGTATTTTGTCTGATGTAGGACAGATAAGGCCTTTTAGAGATTTTCTTCCCTTTACACACAGTTTCCTTACAAATGGCCAGTTAGGACCTACTAAGAAAGTGCTCATGCCTACGCAGTACCACAAACACAGGGAAATGTCTCCAGCCATGCTGGGGTGTCCTGTAGAGGCCGGAATCTGCAGCTGTCCAGACGCGGCTCCAGTGCAAAGCCCCTGCTGTTGCCAGTGGGTACCCTGGCTCAGAAAGAAAGATTGTCAGAATGAAAAAGTACCAACACTCATGTCTGTGTAAAATTGACTGCCTTGCTCTACAGTTCATAAGCAACACAAAAGCTCTGGCTCTCTGCAGCAGAGCTGGCTTTAGAGCCATCCTGAAGGGCTGTTTTCTTCAGCTTAATTTTACAAAGGCTTAAGATGGCCATAATTGCAACTCCACAATCCATACTTTCCACATCTGACTACATCTTGCAGGATGTTCTCATCTTGGAAAATTTTCAGAAACCCCAGTCACTCTTAAACCTTTTGCAATGTGCAAAAGCTAATTTAAAAAAAAAAAAAAAAAAAAAAAAGTAAAAATGAATAGAATGAGCATCATGGTACAAACAAGTCCAGAACAAAAGAGGGGAAAAAATGAACTTATCAAAGTTGGATTCTTAAATAGCCAGAATTAAGAGGGTGTCTAGAAATGTGTGTGGATTTGGAGAAAGTCAAAGCAACTCAAAAACACTACACTAGAGCAGATAAGAAAAAGAATGAAGAACCTAAGAATGGCCTAAGAAAATGTCTACTAGCTCCCCACTTTTATTACAAGACAAGCTGCATGTGAGAGGCTGTCAGGTAAAGGAGAGAAAGCTCTAGTCACTAACTAAAGTTCATAAGCTTTAGTTAGCTTTCCTTCAGGTCTCAGTGTGCTGTAGGTCTAATAGCAATGGATTTTTTTTATTTTTTTGACACTTCCAATTAGGTTTTCTCCCTGCTGGATTTCTGAGGACCATTCCCTGGAGGCAGACGTGTGTCTTTGCCCTTGTTAACTGCTTTTGAAATATTGCTACTATTGTCAGGAACTATACTACAGACTGAGCTGCTTCGGAGTCCATTCAGGATATCTGGTGGACATGTGCCCCGTAGAGAAGTTACGATGCCTGGGTCCTGCTCATCTACGTGAAGGAGAGATATATTACTGTGATTTGTAGCTAGTCAAAACATACAAAGCATCCGCTTCTGAGACAGCGGAAATACCAGTGACTTCAGTGAAAGTTGCAGATGTTCTTCACTGCTGTCTCCTAATCTTGCTCCTAGAGTGAGCCAAGACAGGTATTCATGTACATTCACATATCACACAGGAATAGGTTACACAGCGTAGGAGCTCTTTGAATGCTCACTCAACCTGAAGGTTTCAATGCAAACTTCAGATTACTGCTCTTTTGTTCATAAGTGCTTTAGAAAATGGAGTAGATCTGGGGAAAGGGGCTATTTCAGAAAGTAGGTGTACTAAATATACTAAATGATTTCAAAAAATCTCATCTACAACTGGCTTTGCTCAAATGAAACACATATCCAGTTACTGTGACACAGACTGTAAACACAGACACCCAATAAGAAATTCATTTGATTATTTTTATAAGTAAAATTCAATTCCTATACCTATCTCAGATAATGCCCTGGTAATCTAACCCTCCCATAAGATTAACTGATCCTGTATTATAAGGACATCCTTCATGATGGGGACTATCTCTCACCATCACTTTCCATCAGGAAAGTGCAGAGGCAACTTTCCTGATGGTGGCAGAAGTATCTGGAAATTTCCTTTTACAAATAATTAGTTACTCAAAAAAAGAGGTGCCAAGGCAATGCAGAATCAAATTAAATAGTAGTTTATATTATAGGCTAGCCGAGATTCAACTAGGGTAAAAGTTGCTAACCTGTATTTGTGATTGTTGACGTTCTAGAGATAATTCAAAGAAAATAGAGTTAAGGGTTATACCTCACATAAAGCCCTTTTTCATCCCAAGTTGAACTGCAAGTGTGTGCTAATTTCAGTGCAGTTGGCAGGAAAGGAATTTGCCAAGAGATTTTAATCCTGTAAATAATGGTTTCATTAAGAACCATACACGACTCCACAGGGAACTCTAAATATTAAGATTGGTAATAAAATCATTAGTTGTTCCAAGTTATTCAGCATATTATGCAGCCCTAAAAAGTTAATGATAGTTAGTTAAGAGCCAGCTACAGATAGACCAAATATTAGACAGCTCTTTGAAAATTGGGTTGGAAATAGGACTTCACTGTGGGGAACAATCCTCAACAACAGGGCAATGAGCTTGAATACTTAAAGAGCCTTTTTGATCACTAATTTCTACTCACAGTCATAAAATCTTTTTGTGAGGTCTAAGATTTTGAATGCATAACAATGTCTCACAAAAGTCTTACAAGAACACTGTTGTTATTAAAAACAAAACAAATGGCTTGGCCTCTGAATTTCAAAAGCTTCAAATTTCTTAGAGCACAGTCCAGATAACTTGAAAATTGATACCAAACAATTTCCTCCTGACAAATTTGAGAGAGATTTTACATATATGTAGGCATATATGTAAAAAAGTGTGTGTGTGCATGTGTGTGTGTGTGTGTGTGTGTGTGTATATATATATATATATATATATATGTATGTATACAAAAGGTAAATCAGAATCACCTGGATCCCAGGACCCTTTTTTTTTTGGGTGAATTTTTTTTGTAGGGACAGACAGGGTACAATGCAGGACAGCAGGAAAAACAGGACTCCTTTAATGCCACGCATGCTTTCTTCCTCAACTTTTCTGACTTTTCCTCATTGAAATCATGATTTTTGACCAAGGCAAAATACTGATGCTGAAATAATATTCCTTGTCAAACAAACGGAAAAAAAAATCTCATTAATTTAAAGAAAAAGTGGATTTTGGACACTTAGATGTTAACTTTGGACACTAGAATTTTATATTTAGCAGGAAAAAAAAAACACTAAAAACAGTCCAAACATTGTGCAAAATGTCTATCTCAATTTTGAAAAAAAATACATTCCTTTAAGAACCTCATTCCAAATACAGAGATGACATTAATTTCTACTTTTGCATGCAACTATATATTAATGCATCCATCACAACAATTAGTCTGTAGAAAAAAACATCTTCCCTCCCCACACTATTATGTTAACAAGCTTCATAAGTGCAGTGACAGTGTTGCTAAATTAAGTATACTTCAGGCTAATTTTATGTTTTTATCACAATACTGGGGAAGTATTAGGAAGCTATTATTTTGTCAGCTTTCTCATTTAGCAAAGCAGCTTCAATTTATTAACAGTGTGGAATGTGAATGAATCAATATGTTTCATTGGGCAATGTGTCATTTGTTAATCGGATATTGATGAGATTATTGACGCACAGCTAATTAATCTCAAACCCTGTGCTAGCCTTCATATGTTTCCTTAATTATGTTCTTCATCTTAGTCTTCCAACTTTGGCATGCAGACGCTGGCTTGTAGACATTGAGTGAAGTAAGCTGTCAGAGGGTCTTTTCACACATTTACAATCCCTTGGCAGCAAAATTATTTTCCTACTTGTAAATAGGTATCAAACAAATATTTAATATTTGCCAGAAGATTGATATTGATTTGGCAAGGAGTCACTCCAAATTAGCCTAGTAAGAGATGTTGCAACAAAAGAGACATACTTACAAAGATACATCTAATCAACATTAAACAATTATGAAACTACAAACCTGTAGTCATCGGGAAGTGTAAAATTGGTTCTCCGTAGTTTTTATCATTGGACTACTGGCTAAAGAGACCTAACATAATAGGATTCTGTTTTTCTCCTACCACGGCAAAACGACAAATATTATTTTTATACTATTTTTTTCCGTTTTGTTTTTCATTTAGCCAAGATTAGTAAAGGAAAAAAAATAAAAGCCTTTTCAATAAGGCACAAAAGACAGACATAGTTTCACTGGGTGCGACATGTAAAAAAGAGCAATCTGGTGGTGGAGGGAGGGGGGGCAGGTTAATTCCTTTCTGTGCACCCCCTTCTGGCTGAGGACCCAGCCTGTGGCAAGAGGCAAAAACCACCCAAGAGCAGTCTGGGCTACTTGAGCTGGAGTCAGATGAGGACATGGGATCACAGGCACCAGGGATGGACAAAAGGAGCTGCAACAGTAGAGCTGATCAGGGCTGCATGGGCTGGAAACCCTTCGTGCTACCTACTGCGGGCACCGGAGCTCTACAGGATGTATGATTTGCACTGAGCGTATTCTTTTTGCATTTCTTAACCCACAGAAATATAACTAATGGGACAACACCGTAAATTCCAGTAAGGCTTCTACTAAGTAGAGTACCTCAGTCTCTTACCCAATGTGCCCAGTGAGGGCACATTGCTGCCTCATAGTTAACTTGTTGTCAACCGGGACTCACAAACCCCTTTCCGTGGAGCTGCTTTCCAGCAGGCCAACCCCTAATCTGTCCTGGTGCCTGGGGTTATTCCTCCCCAGGTGCAGGACCCTGCACTTGTCCTTGTTGAACCTCATGAGGTTCCTTCCTCTCTGCCCAATTCTCATTTGGATACCTCAGCTGGCCCTTTCCAGGCCTCCTTCCACACAACGCCACCACCTTAGGGGCTAGTTGCACTACAGCCATGATGAAGCTAATGGAGGGCTCATCTTGTATCCTGGACCACAGATTCTTCTGAGTGAACGGACTAGGATTTAGGGGTAGAAAGGGAAGGTCAGACTAGCTAATATACTGTAGGGTAAATTGCTTTCGAAGCAAATTCAGAACTTTCAGACAGTAGAGGTAACTGGAAAAAAAACAAGGTGAACTGAAAATAGTCGTAAAGAATCATGGAGACATTTTGGCCCATCTCCTCCAGGCAAAGGAACTGTACCAGCATTCAGAAACAAGTGATTTCAGCCACTTATAGTACAGCTGAGGAAATCTGCGTCACCTACACATGTATTATATGGGAGAACATTAAGCCTGCCATGTCTTGGCTAGTAATGCTTCAATTTATTTTAAAAAGCAGCCTTTGAAAGTGTATCACAGAACTCATATTTTGTATATATTGAAGGAAAGCCAAGAGCATAAATGCATAAGAGCAAAGCTCGCTCTTACTTGCACACTAACCAAATGCACTTGAATATTGCTCTTATCTTGAAGTGTATGGCTTCCCCTTCCCCCCCCCCCAAAAAAAAAATGAAATCAATGCCAATTTTATTCCATATTTATAGTCTTCTAAAGGGAATCAATGGGCTTCTAAATCCTAGATAACCAGCACTGACTTTGTCAGTAACCTTCACCATCATACCAGAACGCACAGCTGTTCTGTTTATTTTTACAAAATGTTGACCAACAGGTTTATGCTGTGGTTTATTCCACTGCTAAGAGAAAGAAAGAAAGAATGATAAAAATTTCATTTGATATGACACTGCAGCAGTAATCGTCCTAATTGGCCTTTGTTTCTGTTTGTCATCTATAATTATTCTTTGCATAAATTATCACATGTTTGACTACAGCATTTATGAGCAGTGAGGGGTTCCTTAAATAAGCCATTATCAAAATCTTAACAGCAATATATTTATAGTAAGTTGAAAATCCAACCTGAAAATAACATGAAGCTATATTTTCTTAAAAGTTTTAAGAATAAAAAAAAAATTTAAGACTACATTATTCCTAAGAATTGTATCTTGTATTATGGTCTGTATAAAATTGCACTCAACAGAATTCACAACATGCCAAAACAAACAAACAAACAAAAAAAAACAACTAACCCATGCTAAATTTGGTTAGACAACACCCACGCCAAAGAAAAAGCAGGGAATAACCATCTCAATGTTAAAGAAAAAAAAGACAAGTTTTAAAATTGTACTTTGATTTTTTTTTTCTGAAACATACATTCTGTTATTAATATCTTCTCTTAAGCCAGCAAAACAAATCCAGCCAGCAAGCCAATGCCACCCAACTGTCCTTCCCAACTATGTGAGCTCACTGAAAAATAGCACGTTGAGTTGCAGTGGATGGTTCCCTCAGACCCATCTGACGTCTCACACAGGATTTTATGCAGATTATTATAAACTTTGAGATATTTCCACCACCTCTGAATGCTGCTACACTTCCAAAAATTTGCTTGCAATTTTGCACAAATATTCCATAGAGTTTCTGTTTCAGTGTCCTAGACTCAATTTTTCACATATTTCCCCCCAAAATCCAAGGGCATGACTGTATATTCAGAGAGTACTTTTAAAGGTAGCTCAGAACAATTGCATACTTTATTCTTAAAACACTATATAAACAGCAATTCAGTATAGTGTCTAAGACGTCATTCTGCCCCTAATTCCTCATTAATGGCACACTTATTCTGGGTTTGCATCAGGGAGAAAATAGACACTTCACACTTGGATGCTGTGGTTTAACACCGAAGTAGGAAGCCAAGCATTCACATTACCTGCTAACCAAATGCCGTTTTACACTTGATCATAGGGTTTTAAAATCAGAGAATCAGAAGCCAAGGGCCAGCCTGTATTCTCATTTTCACCCCCTCACAATGGGTAAAAATTGTTTGTTTTGCAACAGAGCTGCCCCAGCAGCAGGGTATGTGACAGATGAATCATGCCCTATCGGCCCAGTTTTCTACAAACAAAGCTCTTTAATACCCATCCTCTGAATTTTCCTACATGCTGCAGCTTCTACCCAGCAAACCCTACATTTTCAAAAGCCTATTCTACATTTTCTTAATTCTAATTAAACAAATCTTAATCTTGACTTTAATGACTGCAATTATGATACTTCATTATGTTAAATGTTAGTTGCAACATAAGAATAAATTGTATAAACAGTTTAGCTGCAATTGCATGGAGTCTAACTGTACATTACTCATTAACAAGATGTGGGTAGCAGCAATTATAACATTTCCTCCTAATGTCCCTATTTATTGAGTCTCAGCAGCAAGCCCCCTTTTCACAACACACACTGATTGACGATAGCAGCTTTTGTACTTGCGAGGAACAGGCACAGTAACCTGCTGTGTGCCTGTAACTCAGATCGATGGAAGTACACATTAGCTCTTAGCCTCGCAGGCCGGAGTTCCTGAAGGTCAAAATAGCCATCAGCATCACTGTAGGGTACAGAAATCATTTCACAAATTGTGAACAAAAACAACACAACTTGCTTTGCAGTTTGATTATTGTTTATAGATACAGCAAGCCAAGAATTAAAGCATAGCCTTGAGGCAGCGTAATTATTTACAGCTGAAGACTCATATCATTATTAGCGTGCTCCTAATTGCTTGAAGTTATATCAATGTTAGCTGATTTAACACATTTTTGATAAGAGGCATGGAAATTGTTTTCTCTGCATATGGAATGCTAGATTCGTTTCTTTATTTTTAAGGTTTTCCCTCCTCCCCTTTCTTTCAAACTGTCCCCTGTTTGCCATTGGAAAGAACCCCACACCCATAAATTCTCCTTTATTCTGGATGTCTGTAACTATCACTGCAGTGCTTTGTTGTGTTTCTGTGGAACCATATATTTGAATTTAGCTCAACTAAAACGATGCCAGGTTTTGGCTTTCACTAACAATGAACTTGGTAATTTCACATCAATATCAACTAACTGGACAATAAATCACACTTTGCTTTGGGTGGCATATCCTTATCTTTCATTTTTCCCCACAGCACCTGAGAGCCAACTGAAAGAAAGCAAGGCAAGCCTTCTCAAGAAAGACAACACAGAATATCTCCTGGACCTAAATGACACCTGAATCAGGCTTCACATACACCTTTTTGAAGAATGACACAGACTATGTATCCTAATATCACTGCATCCAGTTCCTGATCTACAGAAAAGACAAATGGAGTTTGTTATTAACAAAGCAGAGCAACAAATGTTTTAGGAACTTCTCCTTCACTTGACATGTAGTTAGTTGCTTAATTTGCTCCTTTCATTCAAACCAGGAGAGTCCTAAAGAAAAGGCAGACAGACTCCTACCCACTCCTGACTGAACACCAGAAGCGTGTAACAGCAACAGGAGCAGGGACTCTTTGGATGCAAGGTAGGAAGCTGCTGATAAAATAGCACACGGCAAATTTAGTTACCCACACATCCTTCCCTCACCACCACAGAAGGCTGGTTGCGTGGGTATCTAATTTTGACATTTCCGTAGTTGGGGGCACTTAGATTTACTACCTTATAAATATTGTTTTTAAGAGCTCACCTAAAGCAGCAAGGGCTTATTAAGGCAAATCAAATACAAAGAATGCCCTATTTACCTTATAACAACATTTCCTCATGTCCCTGAATTAGCACCCTGAATTTTGAAGCTCAACACCAGATATTTCTGCCTCTTGAGTTGGCTTGGCTAGTGGCAGAAAAAGGCTCTTATTTTAGGACAGGAGTAGTGGGTTTTGACCATGAACCTAGAAAAGTCTTGACGACATTGTACGAAGTGGCGCCGAGATCTTTTCTGAAATACCAGCATTCCTGGGTGGATGGATTCAACCCACTGTAGAGAAGCAGCAGCAGGGAGCCTGTGATATGCAAGAGGACTTCAAATTTCACCTGTGTACTTCAGCAAAGCCCCAGCTGAGGAGGACAGGGTTGTTGTTAGGGTGAGCAGAAGGGTAGGAGATAGAGCTGCGTGTAGGAAATACTTCTACGTGTATTACATATAACTACCCTCTATGTCCCCTCTCAGCCTCTTGCTTCCAGCTATCCCTCGCCCCCGAATCAGGATGCCTGAATGCTCACAACTTTCAGAAGGAACGCGCATGTTATGGGCATGAAAACACAATATTTAAGCTAAGGAGAAGCCTTAGAACAGGATCACATTATAAAAAGCCTGTGTGGGAGAAAATGAGAATACTTCAACCCCTAGAACAGTGCAACTCAGGACTTGACTCGTAGAAGGAGGGGGAAGAGCACAAACTGCTGTTCACTGAGGAGGCAGCCTTGCCAGCTTGCAGAGGTGATCCTATGGTGGGATTGCCAGGAATGCCAGTGGTCCCAAGCATGCCTGATTGTTTCACTACGGCATGCTCAACGTTAGGCAGTGAGTTCAAAACAGTTATGTACGTCCTTCGCTGAATGAATAGTGGCTCACCTACCTGAAAAATCATTTAGTTGCTCTAATTCCTCTATAGATGTATATCAAAGCTGAGGTCAAAACACTACAGAGTGGGCTACTTTAAAATAATGGTCCAGTTGCTGAAAGTTACAGCATCTGGCTACTGACAGGGGTGATGCTAGTTGAATTATATATTACAGTTTCCAGCAAGAAAAATCTTCCATTTTTGTCTGTGAATGGGGAAATAAAAAACTGCAATAGCGTGTGAAACTGTCATAACAGCTTTTCACAGTTCAGACACATTAAATTACCAGCAATCAATATCCTGAGGAAAAAAAAAAAAAAAAAAAAAAACACACACACACTTAAAAGAAATAGATTTGCTAGGAAGGAGTAAAGGAGTGCATCTAGTTTTAACTCTGAGCTTGAGCTTGTCCAGTGTTACACAACTCTTAACAGCTGCATAGATTGAAGCTGAAAAAAATAGGGAAAAAAAAAAAAACAAGAACATAGATTTCACGAGGGACTTTGCCTGAGAAGCGAAGACTGGAGCTTTTAGGAGTTAACTGTAGTATACGTAGTATGGCATTGATAGGTAGAAAGGAGAACTGGGGGAGAAGCGTATGTAGGCCAAGTAAGAGCATGTCTTCAGGCTGCAAAAGACCAACCCTTGCTGTTCCTCTCCTGTGTGATTAAAACCTAAATCACTGCCTGTTGTTCCTCACTAGTTGCTTTGTAGGCTTGGCATCTTATAAATGAATCTCCTGCAACCCAGCCTGCTTTTCTGAGATGACAAATAATGGATCCTGCAATGACACATGGATTTTCTGCTGCAGGACTCATATGCCTAGTACTTTTAACAGTTTCTGTTTTCTTATTCTAGCTGGAGAGCTGTATGGCACTAAAAGTCAAAGAAAACTAATACAGTAAATGGAAACTGCTGTCAGTATGAACCAGATTAGTCAATCCTTATAGCACAAGTGAATTTCAGATAGCAGCTCAAGCATGACCACTGTGATCACAGCCTAGTGTTTATGTATACACGGAAACAATGAAGTGGCCTGGCAATTACTGGAAATACATTCCTCAAGCTTTCAGGCTATGCCAAGCTTAAAATTGTGGTCAGCTCATGTGGGAGAAACTAGATCAACTTGGATTGCATTGCAGCAGTTGTAATTGAATTGTATATTTTGCCTTTCTATAAAGCTTCCAGTGCTAAGTGCACAGCAGCTTAAACGACTGTGACATATAGAGCTTTCCATGCCATCGGATCTCACAGGTCTGTAGCTGTGCCTCCTTCTTTGGAGTCACTAAGGCACTGCCGACATGGTGAAACAACACGTGCCACTCTGCCTCTCCAAAAGCAGAGTGCCAGGCCAAAAACCCACTGTTGTGCATGGCAAAGGCCGTAGGACTTGCTAGGACTGGCAATGTGGAAAATGCAGGTTTGGGGTGGAATCCGTCCCTGCCAGTCAACAGAAGCACTGCCATTTTCTTCTGTTCAGCTAGGGTTGCACCATGCAAGTCTCCACAGACATCTAAGAGTTTTGTGCTTGTAATATCTCTCACATTGAAGTCGTCAAAATACAAAAATCCTAAGTATTTCCCGCTCCTCCTCCTTCCAACCTGGCTACTTTCTCACTCATCTTTTACTGGAACCTCTGCCAAGAAACATCATTACACCACCATTTCTCTCTAGGACAGTGTTCCAAACTTAGTCTAATTTTTAAAACACATAATACGTGCACATATTTATATCTATTAAATCTATTAAATCATCCTGGGGTGTACTAAGAGAAGCGTCTCCAGCAGGTCGAGGGAGGGGATCCTGCCCCTCTACTCAGCCCTGGGGAGGCCACACCTGGAGTCCTGTGTCCAGTTCTGGGCTCCCCAGTGCAAGAGGGATGTGGAGCTGCTGGAGAGAGTCCAGCGCAGGGCTACAAGGATGATCAGGGGCCTGGAACATCTGCCCTATGAGGAAAGGCTGAGAGAGCTGGGCCTGTTCAGCCTGGAGAAGAGAAGGCTGAGAGGAGACCTCATCAGTGTCTATCAGTACCTCAAAGGAGGCAGTGAGGAGGATGGGGCGGCCTCTTCTCAGTGGTGGCCGCTGATAGGACTAGAGGAAACGGCCACAAACTGAAACACCAGAAGTTCCACAGGAACTTAAGGACAAATTTCTTGACAGTGACGGTGACAGAGCCCTGGCACAGGCTGCCCAGAGAGGCTGTGGAGTCTCCTTCTCTGGAGATCTTCCAAACCCGCTTGGCCACAGTCCTGAGCCACCTGCTGTAGGTGACCCTGCGTGTGCAGGGGGTTGGACTCTCTAGAGGTCCCTTCCAACCTTAAGCATTCTATAATTCTATGATCTCCCTGCCCTCTTGCATTATCAACAGCACCACACAAAGCTGAAGACAAAACATATTTAAATTCCAGTGCCTCTTTCACATTTGAGGGAGGCTCAAAAAGTCAACCCCACAGAGGACCAGAGACTCTCAGCTGCTTAAGGGAATTTTTTTTTTTTTTTTTTAAAAAACACAGGACAGTCACTTTAATCAACTAAAATATATGTCTGTGACTCAACTTCCCTGCCTGTAATAACAAAAGAAACAAAACAAAACACTTCCTTATTTCTCACCAACAGAGCTGAGATGCACCAAGGTATTGGTGATGCCTACAATACAGGAATGAGCAGTTTATACTACCTTTTAAATAGAACTACACAACACTAGACTTATGTTTCTGTGATAGACATAGAAAACTCCTACATCTTATTCTTCAAAATTTCTATGCTGTAGGATCTATTATGCATTTCAGTTTGCCCAGTTTGGCCTATCAAAGCAGTCTATCTCATTTTTCTTATTTAGAATTCAGTTCTGCTGTCCTGTATTCATACATCATTATGAGGCCAGAATAGTTAGGTTTGAAAAATTGATATAATTTAAACAAAAACTGCATCTTCTGCTCTATAAAATTAGTGTTACACTTAATATTCTGCTAGGCTTCCTAAATACTAAAAGTCAAAACAAAGAGGAGTGGAACAATATACAAGGCAATATCTATCTAAGTATTTTATATAGTCAACTTGGAGTATCTAGGTTTGTTTATGCAAGCAAACAGAGCAACATTTATCCAGACATTTTAAGACATTCTAGTATGCTTTAGCTGGAATATTTTTTGGTTAAATAGTTCTTTCCTCTCTACAGACATAAATATTTCTCATTTTAAGTTATGTCGGGAAGAACGTTCACATTGTTTACCAAAGTTTAGATGACTTTTACTGGGTGAAGGGAAATGATATTTCTGAAATTGACTTTTTCTGTACACTATCATTTTCCCCCAAGATCAGAACAAATAAAACATATTTTCACTGAAGCTGCTTCCTCCGGCCACTTTCTCTTGCAGAAATTTGTACTAAGGCATTTCCTGTCAATGCTTCCCATCGTTCTCCGAAGTTTGCATTTTTTTAATATATATAAATTTTACTGTCCAGGGCAATAAATATCACATCTGTCATCTACAGCCATCAATATGTCGCAGAGACTGCTTTTCCATCTCATGTGGTTGTGATGAGCTTTCAGATTTGGCTCCCAGCATTCATAGCTCCTTGGCTCAAGAGCAAAGTAAATCTGCAATAGCCATTAACTGTTACTTTAACCAGATCCGAGGTTCCGAATACCGTACGGTCGCCTCTTACCTCGCTGCTGCTCAGAGAACTGCAAATGCCAAAACGATGATAACATCAAATAAAAATGATATTTGCTGAAAGGTCCAGGTGTAATTGTCAACATCCTTTCCGTGGCATTGAACATTAATCTCGCAGATAGAAGGACATGGCTGAAGTTATTGAGCGCAACCCAGAACAGGAATGGTATCTAATACACTAGGCGATGTCGGAGGGGACACGGACGCGTTTCCCAGCTCCCTGTTGCAGGAGTGCACACAGCGGCAGCCAGACTCTGCGCTGGGGCAGGTCTCCAGCAGGCAGGGTCTATATTAGAAGGAAACCCAGACAAGCAGGACAGGCTTGGAGATGGATCATAACTCCATGGCTTGTGCAGCTGGAGTGGGGGTACCTGATTCCTGTGAAACATTAGTATAGCTACTCCTTAAAGGGAAAACTGGAGTTATACAATTAAGCAAGCAAAAGGCTAAGGAGAAACACCCTAGTCTGAACTCTCTCCTCTTGCATGCATGCAGCAATGCTTTTTTATCTCTCTATATAACATAATGCTCTCACATTATTCAGCCAATAGTCCGTAGTTAAAGACCAAAAAGGTTTCCCCCAACCTGAGATATATACAGTTTTCTGTGTGTTGCAGTGCCTACCAAGATCAGTTTCTCATCAGAAAAACAGAGAACACTTTCAAGAAGCAGACTGTAATCAGCCCCAAGTTTGTAGGTAGGAAATTAACTGATTTTTACCTTGTCTAGAGTAAAATTAGCTTTTATACATGTCGCACGCTGTAATTGCCATTGCCCTTAACTCTGGTAGAGAAGCTGCTCAATGAATGTGCCCTTGTGATGGTATCTACACAGCCTTTAAGTTAGCCAAATATAACCAGATGGAAAAAGAATCATAAAAATCTCCTTTTTCTCCAACCAAAGATACTATGATGAAGCAACTTTCTTCTGTTTGCTTCCAGAAAGCAACTTCTGCTAGGACACCTTGGCAAAATCAGTCATCATAGAGGTAAGTCTGTCCACTGCACAGCCCGCAGCAGCAGCTGCTCTATTTAACAGCAGATAACAGCATTTTCAGTCATAAATTCTTGCAGGTTGTAAGAACTCCTGCATCACTTAGTATAGCCATTGAAACTAGTCCCTGCATGATTTGTAAAATGGCTGAGAAACGAACAGGGAAAAGTCTAAGCAACTATACAAAATACACACCTCAAGCCACAACTTGCCTTTCTGAACACAAACTCTTCTCAAAAAGAACTCAGATACATGTCATTAGAAAAAGCACAATTATGCTTCCATATTTATCTGCTAGAGAATCATAGGCAATCTCTCCCCCCAAGCAGCTCATCCCAAACAGATGTTCACATCAAAAGCTTGAGCATAGGTAGAGACTAATGTCAGTGCCATTTAAGCAATACCCAAACACATGTTTATTCCCACTGCAGTGCTCTGTGTGTCCCTGGCTCTTCAAAAAGGGCCTTAGAAGCCAGCTCTTTGGGTGGTATGGTGGAGACAGCATTGTTCTTATTACCACTCACACAACTCATACTCAACCATTGCAGAGCTTTAATCTGTTTAAGGAGACAAGGCTAATAGAATCATGCTGAGAATGTGCATACGTGTGCCCGTCTGTATATCTCCTACTAACTTTCGAGCACCTTGCCTGACTGTGATCAAACCTGACAGAAGGTCAGAGACCTCAACAACATCAAGTTCTTGCAAGTCTTCGTGAAAACAGACACCTGGTTTGAGGAGAAACCTAATGACTGTTCCCAAGAAAAGCAAGCACGCGAGCGGGGCTCACCCTTCAACTCCAAAGGATCCAACATGAGTCACAAAACCAGGGGAAAACAGGCTTCACTGGTTCGCTCTGCAGCTACTTTACCCATCACAGCGCAGCAGTACACACCACCATGAGCTGTGGCATCCCACAAAGCTCCCAGGGACCGCAGCAACACCCTTCAGGAAAGGCTTGCAGCCAACCCTTGGTCGCTGTAGCCCCCTGCACTGCTTCATAAAAGAGCAATTAATGCCAAGCCAAGATCAGGCACGGAAACATCTCTCCTGCACTCTCTGCAATCCTCTGTCGGCTGTGACAGGCGAGCCTAAGTGCTGAGGGGTCCCACCACACCATTCATGGTCCACAAGGAAATCCTGATCTCACTGGAGTTAGTAGGAGCTTCTGCCTCAACTATGACAGAGCTTTAAGAGGTGCATATTTTAAGGAAGAACTACTACCAAAACCGAGCAAATGATTCCTAACAGGCTACTTTCTTGCAGTCATGAATTAAAAAAAATAAATAAAAAAAGATAAAGGAATGCCATGCCTTGCTTGAAATCAATTGCAATGATAAGATTGCAGCTCCTCCAGATTCAAACTTCAAAATTCAAACTGTGAATAGACTTTTTCTTCTGTTCTGTGAATGGATGATTTGCGAGCTGAGAGCACATCCTGTGCACATCCTATGATCCCACAAGCTACAGCCCTTTCAAGTCTTTTTTGTTTACCAGGTTTTAGAGTTCTCTATTGGTTCTTAATTAAGTGCATTTCACTTGGCGGATGAAAAGGTATGAAAAGTGTTGCAGAGTATTTTCTTGATATTCAGCTTCGAAGGACCTACACATCAGAATCAATCGCAGTGAATAAAATACCAGCAAAGAAGCGTTCTGTTTATAAACATAAATTTACTTACATACGTATGCATATTTATGCATACAAGCACTATACATATACTCTCTAAGCACAGTAAAGATGGCCAGAAATAAGAGCTGCCATGCACTGTACCTTGTACACTGTGTATATTGATATTCACAGAGTTGCCAGAAAAGAACCCTTTTGATCTATGCATTACAGAGGTAAACTTCAGCCATTTTTAATAAAATATAAGGAATGCTGCTTCTGGCAAATACAGTACAAAAGCTAATGTTTAAACAGCAGCAAAACAACAGTAGCAATAAAAAGTATTAGGTCTCTACTGTGGAAAAGATTTACATTAAGATAAAGAAACCTCCTTTTACAGAAAAAGCTGTGGTTTACAGCAGTCAGTGGCTACCTTCAGTTTTCTGGCCTGCATGGCTACTGCTTGGGCATACAAGCCTAAAAATCCTTGCACGAAATCAGAAGATTTTAATTCTCCTAGGCTGCCCTAGTTCTTGCAGAGTTTTTTTTTTCATCTAAATAATGCTTAAAAAAAAAAAAAAAAAAAAAAAAAAACTATCACAGCATCTTGTGCTTCCATCATTTCATCTATAAACTCTGTTTAGCACATAAAATCCAAAACTTTCCTGACAAAACTAAAAGCTAATTTTAAAATTAACCTGAACCATTTTGTTTAACTTTATAAATATTTTAAGTGCTTTAATCTGCTCAATGAAATATTAAAAGTTCACAACGGTTCAAGGAGAATTGCACAGAAGGACCTTTAAGTCCCAGTAAAATCCCCCCACATGGTCTCTTGCCAAGCAGAAACACCCTAGAAAATAATTCCCAGCGAGTCTCCAAATCCAGACACCAGCTGTACTTCCTACTAGAGAACTGCTGGGGTGCTAGTATTGCCATATGCAACTATTGAATCTTTCTGTATAAGCTTTAGCAGCTAAAGGCCTGATCCAAAGGACCTTAAACCAACGGTGTTCTTTCTACTGGGTCCAATCAAGGCATTTTTGAATGTTTGGTGCAAATCAAGGAGCGTGTCTCAAAAACCACATGTGCACCGAAGGAAATTACTTTTGAAACCAATGCCGTGCTATATCCCAGATACGTCAGCAAGGCTTAGTCCTTTAGTATAAACTTTTTCCTGAATAACAATTTAAATGCTTTGCAAAGTGACAGGCTTGATTTTTTTTTCTGATTTATTTTAGCTATGTTATTATTCCATGCTTAAAAGGCACCTGCTTTTAAGATCTTTTTAAGATTAAACAATCACTTTGGGTTGTCTCTACATAGCTTGTATAGGAAATTACTAAAGCTCCTGAACTGCAGGGTAGCTAAAACCTGAAAGGTCTTTTTCAAGCACCAGGGAGATGACAGGGCAAGAACAGAAATGGACTCTGCAAAGCATGAGTTAGGTATAGATCCCCATCTCAGAGCACAGCAAGCAACAGCATGAGCAGGACACAGATCTAGGAACCCACCTGGTGCCAGCCCCATCTCAACACGTACCACGCACCACCAAGACACCCACAGGCATCGCAAACGCTGCCGCAGCTCCCAACACCCAGCCCAGCTCCCGCACCTCCTGCCGCACCCTCTCTCCCTTCTCCGCACCACCTCGCCCAGCAGTGCCTCGGCCTTCTGCCTCTCCTCACTCTTCGTCTCCATGCAAGGAGGCTGAAGACTTCTAGGCTGGAGTGGGAAAGGCAGGAGCAAGTGAGTGCCTGAGTCAGGACAGGACAAGGAGAAAAGGGAAGATGGGAAGGGACACAGGCCTAAATGGAAAGCACAAGAGAGGCAAGAATGAGCACCAGCTAAGCATCACTTAATTTGCACACATATTACCACTGGGGCATGGCAGATAATTCAGGGGCTCTGCAGTATTTTGCATTGGCTTGCGTGCTGTCCAGAGGCTGCCCTGCTCTTCCCTCCTTTCATTTCCCCTATCTGATTGCCAGGCCACCGTGGCTAATACCGTGTTCAGATTATGTTCATGTTCTACCATTAACAAGAGGGTCACCATAAAAACACTGACTTCTGTGGGGATGGTCAAATGAGAGAACATATAGCTGGAAATGAACCGTCTGTCTGAGAGGGAAAAAGAAATATAAAGGTGAAGGATGGAAACTCATTTCATCAAATAGGTTTCAACAGGCATTTTAAAACAGAAATCCATGCGATATTACACCAGCAAGAGCAGCGTGTTGTCAGCTTCTTTCTTGCTCTGCTTTATTTGCAGGATATAGGCTAAATAAGAAGTAGCATGCGTCAGTATGCCTTCACATGTTCTTATTCATAAACGTGATATACTATAAACTGAGGAGAAAATCTGCACTTCCTAGGGAAGTCATGGTGCACAAGCTGTAGGCACAGCATCTGACCTCACAGATAAAACTAAATTGATCGAAGGCAGACAAAAACTCCCTCATCACTCTGTTATCCCCGTCCATCTAAGTTCAGATAAAGTCCCATAATCAAGAGCAGCTTTTTAAATTCCAGGATAAAGCAAAGGGCTTTTAGGTCATCTAAAGGTGAAAAAACAAACAAAAAAATAGTAAATCTTGAAGGATGTAAAGGTTAAACTATGCTCTAAAAAAAGGTGGCAAGTTCTGCCAAGATAAACTGTCCTGGCTGCTGCTAGCACCAGAGCCCTCCCCTTGACACAGGGGGCTGCAGCACAAGTGAGGCAGATAAAGAGAAACATGACAGCTTGGAGGGAGACCAGGGCACTTTCATTCGTGGCATAGCTGCTTTGGAGAGGGTGGAAGTCAGTCATTTTTTAGCTTAGCTGACTCCTGTGGGAAAGGATCTAGAATAGATGCAACTGGTCTGGGTGCAAACGTGCTCCCGAGTTAGACACGGAGCACTCGATGGCACCAGGTCGTCCTCTTCTCCTGTTACTGCAGACAAGAGTCCTTCCCCTTACTAAGTCCCCACAAAGCCCAATTCGTCCCAAATTTGGGTGAACAGCAAGGATGATTATCATGCAGATTCCTAAGAGAAATCCTTACAACCAGTTGCCATGAAAAATTTTCCTCCCTACATTCGCGCTCAGTACTTCTGGATTAAATAGAACCGGAGCACGTGAGAATGAGCACTCTCCCAAAATAGCCTAATTCCGTCTCATTGCAGGGAAAACACAGTCTCCAAATTCTGCTGTGGACATGGCCTCTAACTAGTGGGGGTCGAGGCCGAGGTCTCCCAGCAAGCTTTAGTCAAAACATCTTTAAATCAAGACAAACGTAAAATCCTGAATATTCCTTATTATATGTGTCTCTGCTGAATAGTTTGGTATTGCCCTATTGCCTGTGACAATGGAGTTAAGGGAATGAAACATGTTGTTTGGAAACAGCAAAAAGCTGTCAGCAGTAACCACTGTCAATACTCATGCTGGGCTAAGCTTGGTACTCCTGCTTGTCATTTATTTATTTACTCAGAAACGAACGTGTTTGATATAAAGTGCTTCTGTATGTGAGCAGCAATGCCAAACTAATAAGCCAGTGATTAATTTTGTTCTTGTCCTAGGTTTGTTTTCTTCTTAATAATATACATAAATGCATTAGAGAAAACATTCATTTGCCCAGACTTTATGTGGTATGAAGCAAACCCAGAAGCATTTTGTGAAGGCAGCTAGTTGTCACAGAAGAACTGGGCGGGTGAGCAAAGAAGACAGACATGAAAACATATTTACAGAGCTTCACGCAAGCTGCAGAAAAGCACAAGAGACATTACATAAAGCACAAAAGTTGCTCAGCACTTTTAACGATGCTGCCATTCTGAGAAATGGTATCGCAGACCTCAGCCACAGTTATCGCAGATGGCAAGAAATAGCCAGATGGGGAGAAGTAAAAGAAAATCCAGCAATAATTTTAAAGAGAAGGACAAAGAGAAAGCTCTCATCAGAAATCTTTACCACTCACCGCGTAGATGGTGCTATTTAAGTTTATATATATATATGTTATTAAATGTACATTTTATTTAACAGCAAACAAAAGACCTAATTCTCAGAGCGCAATCTGATATTTGTCACAAATTTTGCTCTTATTTCTGTCCTCATGCAGTTTGTCTGGCAGCAGCAGCACGGTGCTGGTTGTAGACTCTCCCAGGCTGTTTTTGGTGCCACCAGCTGCCTTGTCCTGAAACAGAGCACAGAGCACGCGCCTCCCCAAGAGCACTAAGCAAAGCCATTCATGGGATAAAAAAGGGCCCCTTTCTGTCTCTTAATGCGGTACAATGAGTCACATCATTGCAGATCTCAGAATATCATACATATTTCTCGTGATAGCTGTCTCACAGACTGAGGAGAGAGCTCATTTTGCCAAATTAAATCCCCCTCATAAAAGTTGTTCAAATTACAGCAGAGCTTGAGAAACGAGAGAAAAACATCACGTTCCTTCTTGCTTCAGGGCAGGAGCTGCAGAGGACCCAACTCCTGCTTGCTTTGCATGTCCTCAGTCATTGCCAGCTCCAGTGGCAAACTGGGTCAAGCAAAGAACACAGAAATAGCAAGAGAAAATGATCATGCTCTCCCATACTTGATTGTGTGGGATGAACTGTCCCCTAGCAAGAGCTGGGAACAACAGCATCACTTGCAAGAAGCACAATCCCAATGCATCAGGAGGTCAGTTTTTAAAAAAAAAATGCCTATAAAACATTTATATTCTATTATACTAGTGTATATTCTCTTGTACAATAGAAAAAATACTGTGTATTTCATTTCTTGCCACATAGTATTAAAAACTATTCTAGAAATGCTTTGAAGAACACTCCGAAATGTTGCTGGTATTGTTTTCATAATTCCAACTTAGCTGGCTTCAGAGAAGAAAATGTTAATGAATAAACGAGACAAACTTCTAAAAAAAGTGCCACTAAAAGTAATTTTTCCGAAAATATAAACAATATCAGCCCATCCATCCAGATATTTATATGGCCTTTTTAGCCACATTGTTGAGAATGCCTACATTTAAGAAAACAGAAAAAAAAAAGCAAGGTATCTTAAATCTTTGTAGCCTCTGAGAGAGAGAGGAGAAAAAAAAAAGAAGAATGCTTAGTGAGGAGGAAACTCATCAACTGTATTTTATGCCATGCAAGTGAGTTAGTGTATAAGGTGCTGTTAAGAAAAATAAAACTAAATTTAAAGCTGCAACCTTCAATTTAGTCCTAGATATGCAGAAAGGCATGGGGATATCTTATGCTTTTAGAAAAATGATTTAACAGCCCAGGACCATCTCCTGTCCTAGGAGTCTCTGCAGCTTCCTGTCCCCGTGAAGCATGACCAGTGTTGGTGGGAAATTGTTGCCAAAGTCATCTCCAGTAAACAAATCCAAATTTCACGTGGTTTTAACAGACAATTTGAAATGGAGACAGACAGTTCCTTCAAGGTGCGACCTTCCTTCCTTCAAGTAGGTGACTTCTCAGGTGATGGAATCCTACAGGGGTCATTGCAAAGTAGATTCATAACTGCTGCAATTTTTATTAGTTGCTTCCCCCTGACAAGGCATGGGAAATACAAATTTAAGCCTTCAGGCCTTTGACAAGGTCATGGAGACCAGAGCAAAGGCCAGTGTCTCCAGCTGTACCAGTACTCAAACAATACGGGGAAAGCTAAGAATCTTCCCAAGAAACATGATGTTTCCAGCTTTCAGCAAACATAGGGATGACTCCCATTATCCCAATCTTGATTCATAGTTCTAACAACTGCTCTGGATAAGGGAATTCCAAATATAGGCAAGAGGACCTGTCTTCTTGATACCCCAACACACCCACAGTAGAGCAGAGAGCTGCAACATGCAAATACAGATGAAATGGGATTTCAAGACAGAATTTTTGACCATTTGCCAATGTCAGCTCTTACTCTGGATTTGCACCAAATGTATTTTTGCAGTGATTTGCGTAAATAAACAAATCCAATATGCACAATAGCACTTAAATTTTCTACAAATTCATGTTGCTCAAATATTTACCAATTCCTATGAAACCTCCCAGGCATTATAAATAGATTTTTAAATCTTTCCTTGTTTTCTTTCCATTTTAAGTTACGATCTTTCTAATCTGTACTGAATAATCAATACTAGTCAAAATCTTCAGCTCTCTCTAGAGAACAGTCCTCCAGGTTTTATAATGAAACACCAGTGTTCACCAGTCTTATCTCACTTTTCTATATAGATGAGAGATAAAATTTATATAAATGAGATAAAAGACTGGTGAACATTGTGATATAAAAGAAATACCTAAAATGAATATAATAAATATCTCAGGGAAGCTATGACTGAATCTCAATGCCAACCAAGTCAAAGAATTTTCCATAGCTTTTTAGAAAGCAAATAATCTTTATTCCTTCCTAAAGTTTGGGCCTGGTAAATAAGGTTTCTTTTATGCATCCTTCCGTGGATTACATTGCATTGTTTGTTAGCCCTCCATGCTTCCTTATCGCAGTTTGCATGAAATGCAATCATTCAAAACAGCAAACTTAACTTAATTGCCATAGACAAGTGTTAATAGATTTTAATAATGCTTTATTAGAATTTATGCAAATTGGACTGCACTAAAAACCTTAATAAAATCCTAGCTTGAACAGCCATTTTCCTCCTACATTGTCTCCAAACACAGAGGGGGAAAAGGAAGCTTTAATTATTACTTTCTGATGGAATCTGCTGATGAAAATTCTCTTATTATGAATAAGCACAGGTGTCAAACATGATCTTTAAAACTCTGAGCTTCATAATTTATTAATTAGAACTAAGGACTTCTCTCAGGAGGTCCTTTAACACTAATACGACTGCCATACATATTTTTGTTTGTTTGTGTTAGGATTCCAACTCCACACACTCCATTTTTTTTTTTTTATCTTAATAAAAAGGAGTACACTGGCCAATCCTGGTTTTCCAGGACAGGATGGATATGCAGAGCGCCATCCCTGGGGCTTGGCAACAGATGTAAATGTATCTCGATAACAGTGTGGATGATGTCACAAAACAGCGTTATATCGATTCTGCTTTAGAGTATTTAGTTGACCCACATTTTAGTACATAAGCAGCTAAAATTACACAGTTAAAGGAAGAAAAACAAAGCAGAAATGCAGATTTTTGAGCAACTGAAACAGAAATGACCCATCCTAGTAAGTAAATTAGAGTTAAAATGATAAAATAAAAGCAATTGAAGTCTAATGAATGTTTTATGTTTTGCTTTTGTTGTTGCTTTTCCCTCAGAACAAAATATTACCTTGTCTGGAAGGCTTCTGTCCACAGAATAACTTACTGATGTCATTGGGAGATGCTCCCAAATCAAAAACTGCACATTACCCTTATCTATTACACATAAGCCACTATATGCTATATCTAGATAATAGAAAGGAGACCAATGGCAGAACTATTTTTAGCATTACTGTTAAGACTTCACAGCAAATATTTTAGGCCATTCTTCCTTTTTTCGCACCCCATTGCTATAACTTGCATACCCAAGAGCATCTAGACGCACCAGAGTTAGAGAGAGAATCCTGCCAGGGTAGGGACAAAGCCCCTTTTCATGTCACCGACGAAGCTTTCCTAGCTATTTCCCTCAGAAAACGTAAGCAACCCAACAAACCGACTGTCACAAAGAGCAAAATAAGAGAATGTGACTTCAGGTCTTGGAAAGAGCCAACCAAAATATTTTCTGTTGACAAGCCGCACGGGGTACCGCTGGGGCCAAGCGTTACATCAGGGACGTGAGATAACACACTTCCTGCTGCACTCCACAGCCTCAGGAAGAGCTGCCAGCAGAGTGTTAGTAGTTGCCCCATTTAAAGATGAGGACACCAGGTTACCAAAAATCTTACAGGCATTTGCTCAAAAGCAGAGAAAGCCTGCCTGTATTTAAGTCAGTGGCAAAACCTCTAAAGACATAGCATTTTACCCACATTTTAACCTTGTTACTCACCACACAGCAATTACTAGTCATAAAACCAGCCCTTCTCTATGAGCACAATGCAAATCAATGCAACTTTTCACATTCCCATACAAGATAAAGAAACATTTGTGGCAGATATGCAATTCTGTGACATGAAGTGGCTGTAATTCCGAATGTAAGATTTTTCAAAAAATAAAACCAAACCAGACCCCCTTCCTGGCACATGCACCAAACCAGTTTGATTTTTAAGCTAATGGGTGTTTAGCACAGCTTTCCAAGAACACCAATTTTAATCACTTAAGGGGAGATAGTGAGAAAACAAAAAGGAATATCAGCTTTACCATAAGAGCAATGTGGATGCCTACCATTTCTCTTTGCTTTTGAAAGCCTCCACCCACATACCTCAAGCTAAGATTTATGGCCTGTCTCTGAGCCATCTGAATCAGTGCAAAGACTGCAGCAGTCCTGCCACTGTAGCCAGGTAGTCTGTAGGTGCGAGTGAGGCACACATCTTGGAAGGACAGCTGATTGCTTTTACTAGCGCAAACTGATAGGCTGCCACAGGACTTGAGGCACGTCAAGTCCAGCACACTGAGGGTCTGAGGTGAATTGTCTTGAAGTCCATAAGTTGTGCCAGGGATAAGTGTGACCAAGTTGTTTGGAGGGTTCTTTAATTGCATGTAAGCTGACAACACATAGTGCTAAAAAGAAAAAAATACAGGTTTTTCAAATGGAAATGATGACTAGCCCTTAATGATAATTAATACCAGACATTTTCAAAGACCTTTTTTTCACCTACAAATGAAACTAATTACTAGGATTTCTCACTCATAGGTTGCTGTGTTGCAAAACAGCAGCAGCTGGGCTGTCTTTTTTATTTACTCTTGAAGGGCTTTCAATAAATCTGTTTCAAATTCTGTTAACCCTACTCAACCTCCTCACCCTCCCCTTCCCACTCCCTCACACCCCCCTCCCAAAAAAGAAAGAGAACTCATTCATGAGTTACAGCTGAGCAGAGTGATTTATAACAGCACAATGAAGTGCAAAACATGCTCTGGCAAAGGAGCAAATTCCTCCGCCTTCCCTCAGATATGATCAGGTGCAACTGCAAACCCTGCCATACCCTTAGCACTGAGAGGAGATAAGCAAGACAGTGACTTTTCCTCCACTAACTTGCGTGCCGGAGTAGGACGCTGTGGAATTACACCCTCCTCCCCCAGCACTAGCCCGGTCATGCCCAGCCATAACGCATCATGGGAGGAGGTCACCTAATCCCTGGGCTGCTTTGAAATCCTCATGGAAGAAGAGGGAGAAAACCTCTTATCCAAAGTTCAGCTTTCATTTTGCAATCAGAAATACGGAGCAGAAAGCTGTCCACAGGGTTCTCCAATCCTAAGAGTGCATCTGAAATAGAAGTGATGAGTTATGGCAGCTGTGAACTGCCTTGCTTAGATGCTTCTGGTTTATCAAAAGTTTCCCCCGACACTGATATTATGCAGTAACTTCCTGGACTGAAAACATCATCACACATGACTTACACAGCACCCTGATTTTATTGCACATTTAATATTTCATATTTTTATTTTGTGCCTCAGCTCCTAAACTTAGATGAAGTTTTCAGGTCTCCTCAAAATGAAATAAGATTTGAATGCAACTAGCTTTGGAAGTATTTTGTAAACATGAACCACAGCCAACAATTAATTGCTATTAAGTCTCTATCTCACTACTGAAATACACAGCTGATCCTTCAGTAGACAGCACAGCAATCTGAATATTTCAGACAAAGTCTTTATACTGTAGGTTTGAGAAAGAAATCGTTCAGCCTTTCTGGCTGGAAATAAGTCTGATGCAGTACTGGCATAGTGGGTTGAGTTAATGTATTGATTTATTATTGGAAGTAAACTGTTTTCCTTGTTATTGTTTGCCTTTCTACACAGGGCCACAAGCCTTGTTTTCTTGTAGGTCTGTGTGGAGTTGTGAAAGAGCTTTTTTAAAAAGCAGTCTTAAGCCTAGCATCAATGGGACTTTACAAATTTTCCTGAAGTAGAAGACACAGCTTTGCTAAGACTTCACACTGCACAGATAGGTTGTACTAGAACTGAAGATGTCAACCTTAACTTTTATCAACATTAAAAAATTGCCTACTATTGGCAATAAGGGAGGAGGCAGAAACTGCTTCCATCAGCACATCTGAACACAAATTGTCATGTTCACTTGAAATGAAGCTGAACACATTTTTCTTTTTACTGGGTGGTCAGTCATTTGTGTAGTTTGTTTATCATTAGCTTGTTAAATAAAATCAAGTCAAGAAAACCTTGCCTTGGTTCTGGATGAAGAATTTGACAACTGACAGCAAAACAGAAGAAAGCTTTGCAGAAGTGGCAAGGAAAAAATCAAAAAATTACAAATACTCAAGCTCAGTGAGTGGAAAACAGGAAAGTCTAAGTAATACAGAAAAGAGAAGGACATTTCTCTCTTGCAGATGACTTCTTAAAAAAAGAAAAAAACTTTTTTGAGGGGCTTTTCTGAACATACTTGCAGTTCTAAGAAGTCTCTATTTAGTTATCAGGGTCTCCTCATGGTAACCTCATTCAAAAACAAGAAAAGCAGTATATGGTCAGGAATCCCTGGCTGAACTCTCTGCACAATCATGTTAAGTCTTCACTTTGGGAACATATTTGCTGTTGGGAGTTATTTGCAACACAGCTAAGCAAGAAGCCTTTGAGAAGCAGAGAGTCCTACTCAAAATTCTAGCCTTACTGAACTTATTTGTCCTTGCAAAGCAAGCTTTAGCTCCTGCTTCTGTTTCTTACAGCTCGATGAGCTCAATAAAACATGCCAGGGAAGAAACTCTGAAAAGCAGATCTTGCAACACGCTCCTGAAATACCATCCCATGTTTTCCTTAGGAAGACTGCAGCCTATATTTACAGGATTCTTTTCAGCCCAGAGTATCTCTGTATCAGAGTATTTAAGTATCTCATAAGCTCAAGCCCCAGCCTGGCAAGCTAATCTGAAGGTCCCTGGTTCTGCCTGGAGCCAGCACTCAGAGTCCACACGTATAAGAAAACCTATGTCCACAGACAGCATCCTCAGAGCTAGACACCCACGCTGAACACCATGGCACAACGGGATCACCTCTACCTCACCTGAACACGGAACAAGGCCATCCTGCAGCATCTCAGTATAACCCAAATAGCACCTTTCCACTGAGCACGAAGGGTAGTTTTTCTCTGGGAAGTAATTCCATAAAAAAAAAAATGGCTACTCAACAGATCTGCTTTGAGCCTCACAGGCTTTAGCTTTTTACCTCTTAACCTCTGCAGAGCCAACATGACCAAGAGGGGAAGAGCTGGAGTGTAACCCAGTTGAGCTGTCAACACACTCTCCTTCCAACTCATAATCACTTATACCTGTACCAACACACTGAAGGACAGCACAACCACAGCACTACAAGGGAAGAGGGAGGCCTTATTGAAAGAAAAGACCTAAAAGATGGAATGAGCCTAGCTTGGCACTTGCACTATGGCACCTGGACTTGAATAGCAGGGAGCAACAGCTTGGCTGTGCCCACTTACATGAAGTTTAAAGTCATTGTTCTACTAATTTCAATAATATTCTTTATGATGTTTGCTAGCTTAAGTTGGAAGGACGCAGACCCAAAGCCTCTTCATTAAAAGCCATGAGCGCACATGAGTCTGAGCTGCAAACAAGGCACACACAGTAACCAGGAGTGTTTGTCATGCTTACCTTAAAGCTCACTAAAGTCTAGGTGAAAAATACTTTGAAGATACCAGTCACTGTGAGTGAATGGCCAGTCTGAAATAAACCTCTTTTTCCTTCCTTTTCATCTGAGAAAAGTGCTGACATATCAACACATGACCAACACGTATGCCGCTATAAGACAATTTCTAAAATACTCTGTGATCCATAACAAGTACTGTACTGATGCTCTTGCCCCACCTCTCTTTCAACAATGTACATCCACCCTAGTTAAAACAAGACAACCATAGGAGACAAAGTGATGTTTCTCCGCTTTGTGAAATGAGCAAAAAACAGTTTGAAAAAGTCAGTTGCAAGCAACAGCATGAACGGTTTCCATATACATTTAAAAAGCAGTATTTTACTCAGCTGTGATATAGGATTCATTATGAAGAGGAAATTCTAATCCTACACCCTGGAATGCAATTTAAGCATTTTATCCTATCTTTATCAGCAAGCAAAGGAGGAAATGTGCAAGAAAACACTTATTTCCCTTCCAACTACGATGCCTACTTTGTTGTCAAATAGCCTCCAACTGACAACCTCAGGACCAAACATGTTTCCTGTACTAACACTTTGATCTGCAATTGCAACTAACCCAGAAGGGTAATAGTTACATTTGAGGTCACTAGAAGGTCTTGACCTCTGTTATATCACCCTTCCCCAAAGAAACTTCCACTTTAATCATCAACTTCCGGGTAGTGTATTAGTAACTAGCATAAATCATACCCTAAAACAGGCTGAAGAGCCGTCACAAGTGCTAGAAAGTGATCTGCTAACCCCACGCTCTTTTCTCCCCACATCACACAAATGATGGTTTCTAATTAAAAATAAGATAAAAACAATCAAAATTAAGGACAATTTTTGCACTTTCAAGGCAGCTGTAATTCCTGCTATTCTTCTATCCTATATTTATTCTGCCGGAAAATATGAAGGAGAGAGGAAAGAGGGGAAGGTTAACCAAAGATGGCACTGTCCTGTAATGTTATGAGTGCTGTTCAGTGTAACAAGCCAATATGTCAAAACACACATTTGCGCCCTCTTTTTCCCATGCCTTCTCCCTATCATCCAAGAGATGCAGCAATTGAAGACTGAAATGGTTCAGAAAAAAAAAAATGGTGAGACTTGGCACATGTAAATTTTGCTGCCTGACTTCACCATCACTGATTACAGCTGACGGAGAGTTAATAAAAGAGCAAAGCTGGCTGTCAGAGCAGATTAGTGTGTGCAAAGGACAAGACAAAAGAATAATGCCGTCATTATTATTTATGGTCATTAACTGGGTTGAATTCACTCCTACAGCACTCTACCTGAGCAGTAAAAATGATCATCTGAACATGAAATACTACATTTAGAGTTAAAACACTGTAATTTTGTCTGTGTTGGCTTGATCCCTTTTACATGAGGCATTTGCTTCAGGAATTAGCTAGAGTGGGTAACATATTTTGCTATTGCAAGTGAGAAGACCACCATCAGAATTTTGACCTTACATAGTATATTGTTTTTCTAAAAGTATAAAAAGCCTCTCATGTAATGACTTGATTGGCCTGCTTATCCTCATCAGTGAAGTTGCAGGCAACCTCTCCACCAAGAGAGGAGACTGTGGGCTGGATGTAGCCCCTCATGGTGTCCAGGGCTCTCAGTCTCATACAGACTTATTTGCAGAGATGGAAACCACATTGCTGATGAATTCTCATGGAATCAAGAGGGCCATTTGCTTACCTACCTCAGAGGAATATGATCACAGAATCATAGAATGCTTAAGGTTGGAAGGGACCTCTAGAGAGTCCAACCCCCCTGCACACGCAGGGTCACCTACAGCAGGTGGCTCAGGACTGCGGCCAAGCGGGTTTGGAAGATCTCCAGAGAAGGAGACCCCACAACCTCTCTGGGCAGCCTGTGCCAGGGCTCTGTCACCCTCACGGTCAAGAAAATTCTCCTTAAGTTCCTGTGGAACTTCTGGTGTTTCAGTTTGTGGCCGTTTCCTCTAGTCCTATCAGTGGCCACCACTGAGAAGAGGCTGACCCCATCCTCCTCACTGCCTCCCTTGAGTTACTGATAGACACAGGGGGGACACTATAGATGGGGGACAGATAAGCTCATGGACTCCTTGTCAGGAACTGTGGAAAGGAAGACATGGTGGGAGGGATAGGGTGAAACTGGGTGAAGTGCAATGGGGGGTAAAAACTAACACAAGTGAGGGAAGGGCAGCTCATAGGCAATAAGAGCTGGACGCAGCAGGAGCTGGGTGGGAGAATCCACCAGGAGGGCACATATTTCTGCACTCTGCATCAGAAGAAAGTGATACGGTCTCAAATGCCCCTCACTGCATGGCCATCCTGTGCGTACATGTTCAGAGTATCTGTAAGAAGCCCTGACTGTGGGTCAGAAAGCACAGCCTCCTGACCTGGCACTCCAGGAGCATCCAAAACCCTGAGAGGAGCCCCAAGACAGTCCTTGGTGTCTGCCCTGGCCCTCATCTCATCCACTCTTTTCTGTATCTTTCAAACAAGGTCCTGGTACTTCTCTTTCAAACTTAACCTGAAAAAAAAAAAAGCATTAAGCATTTTTGGGTAAAGTGTTTCATCTGATCATGGTTTGCTGTCAGCAGAAGGATCTAGAGACAGGTAATGAGGCTAGCAATGCTAGATGCTTCCTGGAGTCTTCTCATGGCAGCGCCTCAAGTCGCCTTCTCATCACAAAGCAGGCAGGTGTCCACCATGTAACCACAATCACCCTCACCTGATTTTGTCACATGAGACCTACTTCACACAACAGGGACAGGTCAGGGCTCAGGTCACTCACTGGTGGCCTCTAGTTTTTAGTCTAGATTTAAATACAAATAAACTAGAAGAGGGTTTGGAGAGAAGAAAGTCATAGGCTCTAGACATTAGAATAGCATCCTTCTAAGGGGATTCTGAGTAACAAAATGAATAGACAGCTTCACTTTTTTTCATGTAAATAGCCTTCTCATATATGTGCTTGGCTTTCAGGATAGGGAAACCACATACTTTCGCAGATTTAATTTGGGTGATATTTCTGTGCTAGTGACTAAGCAGGCTATAATCATATTGCATTTTACATTCTTAGCTGAGGTGTAAAGGGTCCCAATCAGCATATTTTGTTTCTGCATCCTTCTTAAAAAAAAAAAAGATTCCTTGAATTACTTGAATTAACATCTCACACTACAGTCTGAAATGTGATGGAACCACAGAAGCCTAGCCAGAGGTAGAGAAATCTCCACAGTGGTGTTCGTCTCCACACCAGGAGCATGGCAGGATATCAAGGTATAGTAAAATATCAATACCTACAAAACTCAGTCCCAGCAGACTCTCTCCTTACTAAATAGCTAAGAAAAGACGACAGCTGTGGAATGCTGTATACCCTGTGAATGCTGTATACCCTGTGCAAAGGACGGCGCAAATCCACTCCTTGTAGTGAAAACACTTCAGAGGAATGGAATATGTGACTCAATAATTCAGATCATTTGGACATCTTTGACTAAACTGACACCTGGATTTTCATATGTTTCCCTACCTATTTTTATAAGACAAATGCAAGCATCTTGACCTGCTTTGGGTGATTTGGTTCAGAATAGTACTTAAGCCTGAAATCTTTTCATTTTCATAAGAGCAATAAGTTATAGTGAAAATTCAGGTTTTCAGACCTAAAAATGTTACAACAGTAAGTCTTAAGATTACTGCTGATATAAAGTACCAAAACTCAGTCTGTATGGAAATGCAGGCCTGAAGCAGTTCTGACCATAATTCCTACATTGAGCCCAAGTGATTGCCACAGAGTTTATTCACAGTAACCTGAAAGTTTCTATCATTGATACAGATGATGCCAACAGAAGAAACATTCTGGTTGATATGTACATCTCTCCAGAGAGATTGTACAAACTGCCCAAACAAATTTTTCCTTAGAACCCAAGGGAAATTGTTTTGAAATTTCACAAATTTAAACAGCTTTGCAAATCTCACAATAGATGGTTAAAAAAAAATTGAGCAAAAATTTCCTATTTCTTGAGGTCTTACAGCTCTTAACGTAATTTAGCAAGCCAAACAAAAGGCTGAATATATTAAGAGGTACTCTTTCATAATCTTACTGTACTTTCTTCTGAAATCTTTGCTGAAATTTAAGTCTTACCAGTGTATATGTACAGCCATGGAAACCATCTTGAAGGCCCAAGCAATGGTATTTCTTGTATATAAAAATTGCCCTTACAAGGTGTGACTACACCTTAAAAAAAGAGCTAGGCAAGGCATTATTCAAAGGCAGTTAAATGCCATTGAAGAAGATTTAGGCAGAACAATGATGGCATTCTAAGATCTTTCTGAAATAAGTTATATGTCCAGGGAACTGGGACTTGCATTTGGCCAAGCACATATTATAAAACACCTCTGTAGAAATAGTACACCCCGATGTATAAAGTCAGTGCTTGTTTTGCGCTTGTGCGGTTCAGTACACAGGCACTAGTCCTTTATATATCTTATGATAAAAACAAATCCAGTACTCTTTTGTTCTATGGTAATAGCATGTTGCTGTCTTTCTGAAGCAAAAGTCTCATAACTGAGCAGCTCCAAGACCGAATGGACATCAGCTGAGTCACTGCAGCATTCTTTTCATGGTTAGTAACATTCCCCAGCCATACTTTGCGAAGTAGTTAAAACTTTTAAAAAAAACACTACAACAGAGGGAAATTTAATCAATTCATAGTTTGACAAACAGATCTCCAGGCTTTTGAGTAAAATTTGGCTTCTGTGCGAGCTTTCAGAACAATGACTAGATGGAGTTCTTCTTTTGAAGTTTTGTTTAAAAAAATTCTCCCAGGCTAAGACCCAGTAAGTTACAGTTTAGCCTGGAGCAAATTTTTACAACCCAGTTATAAACCCCTGAAATAGGAGTTCATAATGGAAACAGCTGCTCAACCCTAACTATAGCGGGTGCAAGTATAATAAAAACTGCAGGAGTTCACATTAACAATGGCATCCCCTTACACTCTTTCCTGTTACCCATCCATTAAATGAGCAACATTACTTAATAGAAGCAAAGGCAACAGGCTTTCCTCTTTTCCCTCCCCCCTATCTCTTTCCCCCCAGTAACAAGCTAAGCAATTTATAGGTGGTAAAGAGCTCACTCCTAGATCCAAATCTCCTTCAGCACTCAGGGTAGGGTTCGCTAATCCCAGTGCTAAGACATCAGCAAGACACTGTTGCAGTTTATTCCAGGCAAGTACTTCAGACTGTAGCATGCACAAATACTGCAAACCATGTGCCTCTTACGGCCAATGATACCTGGGCCACAAGGTTCTCGCTAAATCTCATCGCCAGTGCAGTTCTTCCTTTTTTCCCCCCTTCTCTCAGTGATACTTGCAGCATTTTCATATACAATTCCACAAGTTGCTTGAGGGAATTAAGACTTCCAACACCTACAGTGCCTGCCGCCTATTTGCTTGCAAAGCTCTGCACTACCACGAGGTTGCTTCCTCTTCCTAAACTGTCCATTGATTTTCTACATGCTTCGTCCTCTGTCCTCATCTGATCACCTGTCTCTGATTTTCAGCAGGTTATGAAGGACTTCTTTTCAAGTACCTGCAGTTCTAAGGGACAAAAATTATCCTCGTTGCAGGTTGTCGGCATGAAGATACAGCAAATGGTTGAGGGCTAACCCCTGTAGTATGGAAGTAGCATCAGGCCAATACACAACAAAGTATAAAATCAGCAGGAGTTCACTATGACAACAAAGTTCCTTTACACAACTTTCTTTTTTTTCCTGACCATTAGTCAAACAGTAAAAAGTTTTTGCAGAGTAGTTACAGATAAGCAGAATATCAGCAATGGACTAGGGTTTTCAATAGGCACAGAAGGGCTGCCCAGCACCAAGCAGTTCATATTGTGGTCAAAGCACCTGCAAAGCCAATAAAGGAATCCATGCAAAGGATATAAAGCCAAAGCTTTCTAAAGGGGCTTATTTTTTAATGCAATCATGTTAAGGAGAGAGATATCAATAATAGAGATTTGTGACAGAAATGCTGTTGGGAAGTGAGTTTAAGAGAAAGAAAAGACACTCATCACAATAAAAAAATAAATAAAGGGCAGGAAGTAAGGCTTGTGACACTAGGCAAAACTTATTAAAAATGAGTCAAGTTTACCCTCATTTCTCCCTTTATCTCTGTGGATTTAGGTTGCCACTAACAGAAAAGAACATGAACCCCATCTCCATGGCCATAGTCCATCTGCAAGTAGGCACTTGTTATGCATACTAGATGCACATGTTATGCATACTAGATATGGGTAAGAACTGAGTGGCTACCCATTTGTTAAAAATTATTTCACTGTAAAAAGCAGTATCCTCTTTTGCAATTTCCAGATTTGCTATCCAAAGAAGAAGGTATGTGTAGAGTCTGCTTTACAAGCAAGGTTTTCTTTTAGACAAGTACAAGAAAACAATAAATTCTCAATCTGTAACACTGGCTGCACTTTCATGTTTGCAAACCACATCACCACAGCTAGATTATTGTCTTCTCTGCACATGACTGACATGAAGTAAAGCTTACCTCTTAATATCTACCATCTACTTAGTAAGGAAACAAATGCAGTTTCATAGTCAAGTGACCGTAGAAAAGATATGAAAAGTGCTTTCGATACCCCTGCGCTTATGCAATACAGGGTCTGCAATATTGCCTTAGACACCGCAAGGGGAAAAATCACTCAAAGAAATTCTGACTTACAAAGATAAATGATTCACCTCTGCAAACTGTGAAAAGCCACTGTTTATTACAATCTAAAGTACAATGGAGCCTAGATTCTCCAGCAGAGACTAGAGTGGTTCTTTCCCTGGAGAGATAATAACCTAAGGAAGCCAACATCTTTCCATTGCATAATGTAATAATTCAATTTCTCATACTAGACTTCAGTAGTACTATCAACATATTCTACAATCCAACAATATATCAGATGCTTGCAGATAATAGTTATTATGCACTAAATGCTGCTGTTTTGGGTAACAACTGCTCTCACTGAGGCTCTCTATGAAACACCCTCTCAATTTGTTCTAATGAGCCAGGGTATTTGGGTGCCATCGTCAAAATTAGGGTTAAATAAAGACAATATTGTCCATAAGGGAATTGGGCCGACCCTCCCCCAGCAGAAACATGGAGACAGGAGTCTCTAACTCATCCTGGGGCAAGGGAGATGAGATTTTGCTCATGATGCCCTTCCCCAAGACCATTGGTACATCGCAGGTAAGCAGGGCAATGGAGAGGGGAAGACTCCCCTGTCCAGCAGGAGTCTGGGTCCTTCCTAGTTTTTTTTGTCTGGGTACTGAGAAAGATGCCCATATCTGACTGTGTTCACTAAGACTAACAGAGGACTGAAAACCAAGTTTATCTGATTTGTTTTGATCAGCCTGGCTTCGCCCTCTCCATTGACCATGACTGGGCACTTGCCGAACACAACACTCACCTGCATAGAGGACTGGAGGCCAATATCATCAGCTTCTTTCCTTTCGACCCATTGCCTACAGCACATTAAGAAATGAAGGACCTTTGCTGCCCAATTTTGGCCTTGTGCAACATGCCAGCCTTTCCCTCAGCCAGTCAAAACAGCGCAGCCCACATAGGTTGTGTACATAGCATCAGCTCCACGGGGCCGTACGGCAATAAGCGCCATACGTGGAGCCTCAGCAGGCAACCGAGGCTGGGGGATTTGAAAAGGCAGACTAAACAAGCGTGCCTAAATAAGCAGCAGCTCTGGAGAGAAGTCACTTCTGATTTGCCTTGAAGTTAATTGAACATTGAAGTTGAGCTTTTTTTTTTAAAGCATCAATACCATCAAAAAAACAACTGAAATCAGCATCCAGCACCACATTAATAGCAGGGCATATTAGTAGGAAAAACTTTGCATAGCCCTTAAGTCAACCACTCTCACAATGGGCAAAATGCTGTCTCTATTCCAAGCTAGCATAGAAACTGTTCACTTTTTATAGATGGATGATGGTTCTCTGGGTAAATTACGCTGAAATCCGCTAGAGCAAATTACAGACTGTCATCATTAATGGTAAAATATTCATCAGCAAAAGACTTTATCACCTTGGATTAATACTAAGAGTCAATATTTTTAAATGTAGTATATTTCATACATAGATGTGATAATTTTCCCAAGATAGACAACTTTGATGGAGATGCTTTGATCCTTCTACAGCTAAAATGAAGCCGTATTATAAAGCCTCCTGTAAGTCCTATTTTTGAGTCTGCATCTAGTCTAGAAGTCTCACAGGAACTCCATTTTGGCAAGGATGATGATTTGTAGGCAAGAGCCTGTGGGACCAAGAAAGAAAAAAAGGTAAAATTATCCAAAGCTGAGATTTTACAGGAGGTAAAACTAAGATGTTCACATCAACTCCCTATAAATTGGCCACTATATGTTTCTGACTTGAAAAAATTGCCTTTTAAACAGTAAACTATTTTCCTATCAATATAAGGAGCAATGAAAGCAATAGGCAAAAAAAGCAAACACAACCACCCTTCTAATTAGACCCACAATTCATAAGAGACAGGGCTACTGCATTTCCAACTGATAAAGGAAAACAAAAAATCTAAGGAAACAGATAAGATCTGCTAGCTAAGTGGCAAATTAACCTCAAAATGCCCCCAAACCCTGCCAGATAAGTGACTTTGCAACTTATTCAGAAAGATTATAAGACTCCAGTTTATTTCCATCCCCTCACTCCCTGAGACCCCAAACCTGATGATCCCTTAAGTTGTCTCGCTGCTTAATAACACTTGCTTTCTGCCAGTCAGGAGGAATGTCAGGCAATTTATCTGATCAAACCCCATGCTGCAGCACAGCCTAACCGTCAAAGACTGAACACATAAACTAAACCACTGGAAATTAATTCACAGAGCAGAGCAAAATTCAAGCACTGCAAAATTCCAGCAATGCACATACAGGAGAAAAACATAACCTCCACACAGATGCTCTATTAGCCAGTAAGGACCTTGCATTTGCCCAAGTGCATTATTCAATCAGCCTCCTGCTTTAAATAATAATGAGCTATTTTCTATTATAATGTAATAAATCTCAAGAGGACTTGATCTGGAGTGATGTCTAGGAGTTGGATCCCAACTGCTCTCACTGGAAACTTGAATACAGTATCTCTGGATTCAGCTAGTAAAACAGACCTAAGACATGCATGATGAAGACGAGGTAAGAAATAAATAAGTTTTCTAAAATTTTTTTTAAGTTGTGGGCTTTTTTTCATGTTAGGTTAATAGCTAATGGGATCCCATATTACTCATTCTTTGAATGGTTCCATAGGCATTTTGATGCCCTGGAGTGCACTACAATATATTACATAGGCATCTTTTTCATATTATTATTTAAAATAAAAGCGAATGCAGGGGTTCATGAAAACTTTCTCTAAATAAATACTTATTGTAGAATCATTCGAACTGCAAGGCCAAGTGTGAAGAGTCATTTCAGGTGTTAGCACTTTTTCTCCATTTTACTACTTAATTTGCAATGTCAACTGCCTAATTTTTAACAAGAAAGCAGAGTGGCTCCAAAAGTCTGCACTAAACAGCACAGGAACACGAAACATACTTTTATGTCCGTTTCCTAGAAATAACACAGGGGGTACTTGGACAATCTCTGAAGTAGAACTTTATGTTCTAGGATTCATTTAAGGAAAATTTCCAGAGGAAGATTCATTCATTTCAGTTTGGCAATCGATATCCACATCCATACTTTCAGCAAATAATTTTGAAAACCTGAATTAATAGCTTGCATATTATCAAATCCAGATCATCAGAAACAACATATTGAAATTTTGATAATTCCCCCCACTTCAAAAGAAAACAGATTAATTGCTATATTTTCCTACTTGATTTTTGCCCTCAAATGATATTCCATGAAAACTGGAGAGGCATTCAAAACCTCCAGGAGGATTATCAGGTGACAATTCAGAGTCAGAGTACCTAGAGTTAGCCTGAGCCTGTGCAACCATAACTCTTTCCTGACGCGTACAATATGCACACAAAAACATGCATGCTTAAAGACACCAGTTTACCCAAAGTTTTACTTCAAAATAAGCAAGCAAAAGCAAACACCCCATGTCCACAAGTCTCAGGACAGTAATTTAGGAGCTTATTTCTCACTAAACAGCAGCAGCACTTAAGCTGTATGAGTACCATGTTTTTAAATGTTTATTTACAGCTTAGAGTTAACTGAAAACTCTCTTTGGTATTTTGTCTAATACTTTGCCCTGCCAGCCTCTAAGCATTTCATGATATTTTACTCTGCTAAAAAGCTAAGAAGTCTGACAACAGTGGGCTTCTGATATAGGTAAAGTGAGTACACGCAACCCTTGGTACCAATTTCATTGGTATATAAAAATTCCTAATACATGTAAATTGTATATTATATGCTTGTAATTGTATATTATGGGTGCTTAACTTAATGCATTACTTTAAGAACTCATAGTACTATTTCTTCTCAGCAGCCCACTCTTTGGAGCAAAACCCTTTGAATTTCTCCTTACCAATCACATCATTATGATAATAAGTTCATGTCCTAAAGACATCACATTAAAGCAGAAGCTCTTGCTGAATTCACAGATTTTACACAATATTAATCCACTCATAAGTCTTAGCCTTACATTGAAAATATTCTTTTAAATGAAGCCCCAGGGAGAGGTGTTATTTCCTGGGCTCAAACTGCTGTTTCTTCTGCTTCCTCCCTCTCAGCAGGGGAATCCATGAGGTGTCCTGGGTTTCAGGGCTCCCTGCTCAGTTTTATCAAACAGAAGGCAGCGGGTCACCCTTGGTGCACTTTCATTCCCTAAAACTCAACCATTCTGCCCTGCCTGGGCACAGTTTGGTAGAAATAAGAGCTAAAGAGGCACATAAGGAATTCCGTATACTGAACTGATCACCAAGCCCTTAAAGAGAAGCACAACCTTCAGGGTCATGTGTTAATGTGGATGCCTGCATCCAAATCACAGGTGTTACGCAGGCATCTCCATATTTAAATTTCTTCACTTATTAAATATTTTTCCTGGCTTGAATTCATGTCTGGCATACACCTGCAATATGCTCTAAAGCCCTGGGCATTTCAAGCACTGGCTGAGTAAAAATATTGCCCAGAAGAACCTGCTTACTATGAGATTTATACACTAATGAGCATGAATATACATAGGAAGGAATTCCAAACATTTATTTTTCCAGTTTTAAACTAAGACAGCGTGTTCTTCCAAATCTTTTGTTGGGTGACTGCACATGCTCAGATTTCCCTCCTGAGTGCAATTCCATCCACCTCTCTGGTGGAAGGGCTGCTGCAGGGCATCGCCGCGGTGGTACGCGCCGCGCTGTCACCAGCGCGCTGATGACGCCCAGCTCCAGCTCCCTCCTTCCTGACCCAGACACGGCTGCTGCCAGCCTCAACGTCTGGCAGAAATTGGTTGCTGGAAGAAGGCCAGCTGGCTGCCGCTCAACCTGGGCAAGACAGAAATGATGCTAATCAACAGGGGGAAATGCTTTGAGGACCTCGTGAAATTTGTAACTGCTCCATCAGCTGAGGGCATATGTCTGGCCAGCATCCTAGGAGGCGAGCAATGCAAGCTCTGCATTAGGATTCAGCATCTTCCCGGACTTTGTGAGCCTGGTGCAGAAACTAGCTCTCATATGTATTCACCAGAAAAAGTTTATACACTTTTTGTTATACACCTGCTTAGTTTTGGATGCCCATGTTGCTTTGCCTTTGAGCTTGTCTGTAAAAACTGCATAAGGAGGCTAGACAGCTGCTGACTCTGCTTTCCACGGTGAACCAAAATGAATACAAGTCTGTTCTCTGGTGCCTGGAATATCCATCATTATATGGGATTTGATCATATGGAAAAATAGTCACTTTAAAAGTGACATTTACTGATGCACTAGGTAGAACTTTACAGGAAAACAATTTACACCTAGTCTGTGAAAACTAGTAGCTTGGCTACTTTAAAATGGAACAATGAGACAAGATCTATTTTCCTGGGCCACATCCAAAGATTTTAGTTAAGCAGTCAATTGCATGGAGAGACATGGTCTTTCTGCTACCGAGAAAATTCAGATTTCTCAGTTCTAGCCATGTAAGGGACAAGTGACGAACAGCCCCCATTAAAATTCACCACACTTTTTAAGGGGGTAATAACTCAATGACTTTGAATTTACTCTTTCAATAGGAATAGATGACAACTTTGGAACCCCAGATGCAAGAACAGATCCAACAGCTAAGTTTGTTACCTCACCATCCCTTAAGGGAAAAAAAAGAAAAGAAAAGGAGGGGGGAGGGGAAATCAACACTTGTACATTATTTCAGAATTATATTTATGAATCATTCTTCTAAAGACATGTCGATCACCCAAGAGGCATTAGGAATTGCTCTTTGCTGTTTCTTTTAAAGCTTTAAATGCCTACCTACACACAGTGCTGCCACCTAATACTGGACCTAACTCCACAGATCCAAATGCTATTTTGGGAGCACCACTGACTTTATGAATACCTCTTTCCACTGTGCCTCAATTTCCTACCAGGAAAATGGGAATTATGGTAGTATTTTCCTTTCTAAAGCATCTACTGATTGGAAGAATGGAGAAAACACATGAGACAAGAGAACTGCTGTCATGGTCTCTCCACATCCATCCAACACCCCTAGGTCAGGCCAACTTGAACTCATCTGATTTCACAACAGCCAGAAACATCTGCAGCCTAAAGCTGGTGAATCACTATGCAGATGACCCTCATGAGCAAAATATATATTCTTCCCTCATACAAACAAAACTCAAGGCTTACAGCAGTAAGAAATGTAAATATGTGCATTCAAGGGGGATGCAATTTTTTTTCCCAACTTATAAGAGTTCAGAAAACTCAGCTTTAAAATAAATAAAATAAATAAGGTAGGGGGAGTGCTCTGAAATATCTGACATCAAGTCTTTTGGGTGAAATTTCACTGTGGATCTGCAGAAGTGTTTGGAAAACGGGATTTGTCTACCCATAGCCAGGATTATACTACCAGTGGTCCAGCAGCAAACACATTTATTGGCACTTCCTTGCTTGCTGCCTCAGTTATCTCCATATCTTGCAAGTCCCCTTATTAGAGTAGCTACAGAAGCAGAAAATCAGTAGACCAGGACTATGGGGTGGGTTAACACTGGAGGTACCCGGCTCACAACCTATTCCATCTAAGCCAACTATACTTCAGGACAGCATTACTTAATCCATTTGTAGCCCACAGTAAAGGCAGTGTGAAATTATTTATACAACAGTGAAATTGCAGCAGCAGGTTCCTTCCAGTTAAGCAATATGAATAGATGATTAAATTATATAGGAAAGTTACAATTTGGGTCATTATGAAGGCAAAAAGTATGACTTTATGGATACTGTTTACTTTATATGCATCTCCTGCTAGACAACAGACTCACCTGTTTTACCTGAGTTTAAAATTTGACAGCACAGTAGGGCCAATGTTAAAGGAGGATTTTTTTATTTGTTGCTTGCATTTGTTCCAAATGTCTACTTGAAACATGTTTTTTTTTTTGACTTTTTTGACTTTTTTTTTTTTTTAAGAGCAATTTGATAGAAACAATTCCTGGGTTTCAAAGGAGCTTAGAGGCTGGTTTTTGGCCAAATTTGATCTGACAGGATCCCTTTAATGCTAAGCAGAGGAGATGACGTTAGTAAAAGCACAGAGATTAGGGGAGGCTGAGCAGATAGCTTCAGCACAGCGTGTATGGGACAGCAGTTTTCCAGGGTAATAGACAATAGCATCATTTAAAAAAAAACTACAAAGGAGAAAAGCTGTGGAAACAAATTAATTTGGAAGACGCAAAGAGGATTATGAAAGAAAGCACAAACTTTCCTCCCGTGCCAAAAGAAGCGATTTACTGCGTACGTCTTTGCCTTGTTACAGTCTGTTATGGAGTTGGGTAGCTAAAAGAGAATGAATTTAAATAAGGAGAGGCTAAAAGAAGGCTGGCGCATACTGTGAACACAAGGGTGAGGAGAACATGGAAGAACACAAAAGCAGCAGCTCGTCGCAACAAAGTGGCTGGTTAAGCCTTCAAAGTCTGTCACCACTGCTCCTCCAAGCAGTGTAACTGATCGTATAGCACATGGTAGGGCCTCAACAGCTCATATTTCTGACCTCCCTTTTCTAAAAGGAAACGCTATACAGCCAAAATACAACCTTCCACATGCACCTACACGCTGTGAACACCAAAAAGCTAATCAAGTTGCTGAGTGCAGTACATGGCAATATAACAAGGGGTCATGGGATGAAAACAAGAAAGGGAACATTTTAGGCTGAACATCAGGGAAAAGACTTTTGTTCAACTGTGAAAACAGCACAGGCCCATGTTAAAAATTAGCTAGACAAAGCACTTGAAATTACTTTGTATACTACAATTCTGTGCTGGCAGAGAGATGGACCAGAACTAATTGGCCTCTGCAAACCCTAAGTTCTTATGATCCTTCACAAGAATGGTCTGCAACAGTTCTTAGATTTAACAAAGGCCTACACTTAAAAGAGAAAAGGAAAGGCGAAAAACAGGATCTCCTGCAAGGCTATTTTCACCCAGAGTGATATAGCAAGGGATGTAGCTGTTCAAGAATATCATATCCTGACTGAAGTCAAGAGAATAAATAAAATTATACCTTTTTACCTCTTTCATCATCATAACTTTTCTTAACACACTGTAGTCCTGGTGAAGAAATTATCAGTCTGCTTTTCTAGACGAAAAATGGGACTCATCTGTTAGGTCTTGTTTCATTCCTCCACCTATATTTACACTCAGTCACCCGTTCCGTCAAATCTGAAAGAGGAGTTAATGTCTCAGGAGGCATTTCACTCCTACACGTTTCATGAAAAGCAACAGCTGGGTGCGAGAAAAAATCTCAAATTACTCTTTACATTAGTCTAAATTCAGCCACAATCCTCTTTTTTCAACAGCAACTATTGATCATTAAGCTGATGTGTCCTGGCCAGTAGGTCGGTCCACACACAACACTGGACTCAGCCTCATGACTCCCACTGATGGGAATGATCTGGGGTTATTGCTGGAATGACAGGAGAGCAAATTAGGCTTGATCATATGCACAGCTCTCAACACACCTTGCTTGAGTGTGCAAATATATCCACTTTTCATATTGGCTGCTTTTATTCTGTGGATGCTCCCTGTAATTATCAAAGACTGAATTCTACTGATTGCAGTTTGTCACAAATACCATAAGAGATTGTCACTGTGATTGGATGCACATGTTACATTAGGAAAAAGGCTCTGTAGGTCAGTAACAGAGAACATAAATAAATAGAACAAACACATCAGCTCATATACCTTACCCTGTTTTTGGTAAGAGCATGTGATTTCCATTAGTAAAAGTATCACCAAAATTTACTACACAGCAAATGATGTTCCCTTGGTAGTCTTCTTTGCTATAGATCTTCTGCATTTGCTTGCATTTTGTTTTATGCTTTCATAAAATAGCATTAAATGTCCAAGTGGCTTCAACCATGCAGAATTGGTTCCTTTAACTCCTCATATGTGAGGATGGAGATGTAGTTCATCTTATGAAAATATTAAGGGATGTCATCTTGAAATTCAATTTTTCAGGATTATCCAAGATCACAAAATTCAGCCTGCCTAATTCTCAGGCAACACAAATGCAAGCACCTGCACGGAAATTTTATTCTGAACCTTTGCAGGTACTCTGCCCATCTCTGTTCTTGCCCATAGTACATGCCACTTAATTACCGCAACAACTTAAGCTTCTAGCTGGTACAATTCACAAGCATTCAGATAATAGAGATGAAAGCAGTAGGGATTATATCCTGATAACGGCTCTTTGTAAATGATAAATAGATACAACTGGCAACATTCACCTGAAATCTTAAACCCAATCCCAGTAAGGCACTAGAGAGAGGTGGGCGGGAATGAAATTTAACCTAGGTGCATAGATACTTAAGAATTGGCTTAAGTATCTTCCCTAGGCCAAGGCCTTGAGTGAAATATGATTTCTATTTAAAATATTAAAAAGATACAGGCTGTCCAAGTGTTTCACATTTTTTTCTTTCTTGGCTCCTAATTCATTTCTGACATACTGTTTCCTTTCAGTCTCTTGTCTGTATCATAAATCTATCTGTGAGAATTTGGCACAAGTTGCACACTTCGCATGGAAATTGATCTTATACCCTCCCAGCCAGAGGCTGTGGAGGACAACTTCCCGAGTAACTGTCATGTACAAACTACACTTCCAGTAAGGAAAGCCTCTCATTCAGGCATTTGAGACTTGACACCCCATAGGGTATACCATGTATCATACGCAGCTGGAATTAATTTTGCTCTTTGCACCAGAGTAAATGAGCAACCTCCATAGAAATTTAAGCAGCTTAACATCAAGATTAAATGAGAACAAAGTTAAGGCCATGGTATACGAACCTTGCCATGTAATAATAATGGAATAATAGATACATTGTATTTTGCATCTTAGGTTCATATTAACAGTGGTGGGATAGCACACATTACAACCACACATATGCACCTTATAGACAGGAAGAAAACATTTGAAATTTATTTTCAAAGTCCCACTTTAGCTTCCTTTTTAAAACTTGGCCTCTGTAAGAACATGCTTGAAAATCAGCGGGGGAAAATGGAGATGCTCACTGAGCTAGCCAGGCCCTGCATCGGGCCATATCCCAGCAGCTAAGGCACAGTTTCATAGCACTATCTTGGGTTTGCCCAGTTGTATGTTATCTCTCTTATTAGGCATGCTGAGGGTAAACATCTTTATTAATTTATTCAGTAGTTGCATTTCAAGAAGAGAGGACAGACATCTTTCAAGACTCCTCAGATGCAGGCAATGTTTATAGAGCTACACCCAAAATGAAATTAGCCCCTTATTTTCTTTAATGAAGACAACAAGCAAAGAGTGGAACAGTAACTGCCCATATGTGTTCTCCAGCTGTTGATCTGAAGACCCTTGGCCTATACGCGGCACGCTCACTGCACGCTTCTGCACAGGGCCCTTCATAGTCACTGAAGAATAATATCAAGTTTTGACAATTCAGAAGGTTCAGATGAGCAGATATCTTGACTGTCAGAAATCAGTTTGGCATACCTAAGATCACAGTCCTTTCTTCATATCATTAAGAATTTCTGGGGATCATTAAAGACCCAGATTTCAAGCACAGAACTAAACTCTTGAACTATCCTGAGATAGCACGTGGCAACCACAGCCTCCCCAAGATCAATGGCACAAGGCCATTTTTTTTCTAATTTAATTGATGATTTTTAATCTGAGAGCTGCCAGAAAATCAGAGAAAACATTCTGAATTTGCTAAAAGACTGAATTAAAACTTCTGAGTCAAAGTTTCTTTCATCTTGATACCCATGTTTAAACACACATTTCATTACTAGAGCTGTGAGAAATTCAATTATTTTAGATCAGAGTTGTTTGGAGAAGCTCTCCCCCTTCCAGTTATTGATTCAGAAGGGCTTGAACATCTCCTGAAACTTCCCTGTGGAGTTTGTGTGCAGGGTTCAAATAAACCCATATATTCAAAGCACATTTTACTCATATAAATAAACCCTTTTCTGAGTGAAAAGATGATAAAAATCAATTTCTTTTCCATGCACTCTATGGAAAACAAATCAGGAGTCAAAGACAGCAGTATGTTGTTCTCTTGTCATCACCATGAAAGCAGAGGTTGTGCTACAGAGAGCTAGGTGAAATCTTGTTGGTTTAGAAGCCTATTAAATCAGCAAAAACACATCAGCAAGATAGGCACATGCACCTGAAAGCTTGCATTTAACACACACACGGCCCTGTCTTCACCTTACGTGTTGTGTTAGCAAACACTAAACAAGAAAATATAGCACATCGCAAGACTTTTTCATTAATCTAACAAAATCCCATACTTCCCAGCCTTTTTGTATTTCTCCCAGTTTGTCTTTCAGCATCTTGTTCTAATTCCTTGTCTGGCCACAAGATTTCTGTTCCCCAGGAGTTCTCCAGGACTCCAGCCTATTTATCTCCCATCCTTTTACAGGGCTATACGTGATCTCACCCAAAGGGATTCAGTTATCATCCCACAGCCAATGACTCTCAAATTTACCTCTTCACTAGTAGGTGTGTCACTCATCTCCCATTTATCAGCACTTGCTAACTAGACTAGTAATGTATATATCTAGCATATGCAAATAAAGAGCTTGCAACAAAATAATATATGTAGGACTATGCATATGTAGAAGATTTTCTTCCTCGCGCAAGTTTGTTGAAAAGTCACATTTTCTCTGAACTAATTTTTAAAAGAATACTAAAACCAGGAGTCAGAAAACCTGCAAGGGCAGAGTGACAGCTAAATTGTGGGGAGACTGGATTCACAGGCAGAAAAATGGCAAAAAGAAATTCAATTTGGAAGAAATAATACATTTAAAAAGAGAGAAAACAAACAAACAAAAAAATAGTCCAGAACACACAAACCCAGAAAGAAGCAATGGTTAAAAGAGACGGAGGGTCAACAGCAGATAGTAAATTAGACAGGAGTCCACAATGCAGTCTGACAGCAAAAAAGGTCACCACAATTTTAGGCTGCATATGCAGAGACAGCGAGTAACAGGGAAGTAATGGGTTTTATCTATATTGATCGAGTGCAGTCTACTATGGAAAAACATGCTCAATTCTGGGTTTAGTGTAAACAAAAACTAATAGCAATTTGGAGGGAGTTCATACAAAACAGTCACAGAATAGCTTGGAGGGCTAGCAGAACTAACCAGGGAAGATGAAAAGCTGACAAAAGGTGGAGAAAAAAAAAATAATCAAAATAATCACAGACATTCTCTTGAAAACTAGTCAGTACAGTTTAAGAAGCTGCAATCTCTCAACTGAGACAGACTAATTGATAGCTGAAGGTAGGCTAGGCAAAGCTGCTTTCTTTTGTGTTGGAAGCATCTAAGACTCACTTTGAGCATTACGAGTCTGACTTGGGAAGATATTAACATTAATGGGGCAATTATTTCTAAAACTATCACATAAATGTTCAGTTGCACCCTTAGAATTATTTCTGGCTAATACAATAGCTAAGAAAAGCTTAACATAAACATTCTGAAGAACAGATGCAGCAAAGAAGAATTTGACTTATTTAGCATATCACAGAAAAGGGGAATTCAGTATCATTTGTCAAACAGAAATTAAGAAATAGACCTGGCTAAATTGCTAGAAGATGTTTCTGGAGGCTGAGATCAATGAGTTGACAGAATGATCTCGTACAACCCTGCTCCAGCAGTACAGTTTAAAACCGTGAAAGTACATAAGTATGCATTTTACTGAGTCAAGGTAGACACCCAGGACCACCGTATTCTGTCCAAGCGGCTCAAGACAACAGGCAAAACCTCCTTTTCATAGTGTTCTTGGAGGCGGGATAGTGCTAGCATTAACACCCAGAGAATATAAAAGGTTCTTGACACTATGAAAGGACTTCCAACATTGTTTTTTGCTTCTCTAATTTGAGAGCAGTGTGATTGGCTCATGCTCTGTGCAAGCCAGAAAGCAAGTGAAAGTTGTTAGAGCACTTAGGAACTAATAAACTCCTGCAAGAGAGCAAGCTTATGAGCTCAGGGTCTGCCCTGCACTGACTTCACATGGCCTCCAGCTGGGCTCAGATTATAGGCAAAGTCCGCCCCTGCTTGCTCACTAAACAGCGTTTAAACAAAACCAGCTCCCGAGGAAGCCATGAGAAAGCTGGGGAGGGTCCGCGCAACCAAGCATGAGTGTGAAGGGGGGAAGGCAAAACACAGCAAGAAATTACTGCGTGCTGGCAGGGACTCAGAGGATGCCATTCACAAGCAAATCCATGTTGACGTAGTCTGAAATAGCTAAAGAAGGCAAAATCTTTCTCAATATCCCACCCCATTTCCAATTCTTTAAGGCAGTCTGTATATTTCAACACTCCTTTTTATTTCTAAAGTGGAAACACTTGGCATAGAATTAGCAGGCATTAAAGGGGGAACAGGAAGCACAACCAGAAATCCCGGTCCATCCTTGCAGTAAAGTGCTTTGCCCTAACTTTGTTGTGAGGAAGAAGAGGGGGGGACTGGAAAGGAAAGAAAAAAAGCAAGCAACTCTTGAACAGCTGGTTAAAAGAAGCCATTAATTTAAAATAACCTGTTTGTTAATTGCTTTCAACTCTGGTCAGTTGCTTTCTGCACTCTGAACCCCGAAGGCAGCTCGAAACGAACGCGCCAAGGGAGCGAGGAGCCATTAGCGCGAGCAGGCGGCCGTGGCGGGGAGATGGGTTACGGCCGAGGGAGCAGAGGTCGCGGGCTGGCGCGGCGCTCCCTGTTCTGCTGCATCCTTGCGGGAGCCTCCGCACGCAGCGAGGCCAGGAGCAGGGAAGGCGGCCTCCCCTCCCGCCAGGAGCACCAAGGCTCCGCTCGGCACCCCGTGTTGTGGAGCCGCCGCGGCACCGGGCTCCTTCCAACGCGCCTGCCGCGCTTACGGCATTGCTGCACGGAAAGCCTCCCGCAGCCCGTGCCACCACGGCCCTGCAGCCCCCAGCACGCCCGCGGGAGTGGGTGACTCCATTTTCTCAGCTTCCCCTGCCCAGGTGTGAGGGGAGGCTGCCCTGCGACCATCCTGGGGGAGAACAGCAGCAGGAAGGAGGGAAAAAAAGGGGGAAATTAGTCACTCGTTTCACAAGCTGCTTCAGCTTGGTTTGCTGCATGCTCAAAATAGAAAAACTACTGACCTACGAGTTATTTAAACATGAGCGTAATGTCCAGAGACACAAGGCAGCGCACACAGATTTTATCTGATTGATGCCTCCCTGACTCTAGCAAGTCCTCAGGTGACCCAGGTGCTGCTGTGAAGGCAGGAGTTCTGCCAGCACCTGCTCTCCCCCCTTATCATCCCCACCACCTCCTCACGTGCCAAACAAGGACTTGGCTCAAGCTGTGCTAGCTGGTGCCATGAGGGGAAAGTCTCACCCAGAAGCACAAGAAGGGCAAACAGGAGCCAGGCTCACTTCCTTGTAATAAATGTGGCATCATCCATGATATATCTTACACTGGTGGCCCCCATTGTAGCTTCCTGTGGCAGCGAAGCAGCTGCTCAAACTTTCAGTGGGGCTGGGGACCACTACCTTGAAAGAGCCCTTAGAGCACACTTTATATACTGGGGCTGGCAAGGAACAGCAGAGAGAGCTGCCTTTGTGTAGAAGGTGGCAACAACCTCTTCCCTTCTCAACTCCCTCCTTTAGATTAATCATTGCCAACCAGCTATAACCATTATTGCTATGTTCTGCCTTTTGGTTCTCATTAACATGGGAAGCACAATACACCCCATCAATACCAAAAACTATGTTTGGGGAAAAAAAAAAAAAAAGATACCAATGGGCAAAGAGGATGTCCTTAATGTGCTTAAGAAAATAGATGCCTCTGCTGCTCTCAAAACCTGATTTAATTTAAGGTCCTTTTTTATAGCTGGGAGCACCAAACTAGAGACTACCTTGACAGCAGATTGTATGAGATGTTGCCAAATTCTGCTCCTATTTTAACACCTCAGAGCTATCAATTTGAATATTGTTATGGTTCCCAACTATGCTTTCAGGCTAGAGTAATGCAGAGGCTGAAAAAACAAATATTCAAAGTACAGAAAAGATTGTGTAAGCTACTTCAGTCTCTGTCCGGTCAGGCCAATATTCTGAAACACTATCTCTTCAAGGGGTCACAATTTGTCAGCTGTAACAATGCAGCATATAACAAAACATTAATAGAAAAAATGCTGTAATGAGGAATATACATACACACATATGCATATTCTTCCATAAAGAGCATATCCAGTTCCCCTGACGCAACACAAACTTTTTGCAGTCTTGCACGCAGCATAGTAGCAGGTTGCCATTCCTCTAGGGACAAGTCCCTTCCCCTTCTCTCCCTCACCCCCACACTGCTGAATCCAGTAGTACCTTTGTCCAAGTAATCTCCATCACCATTATTGATGGCAGCATCGATACAGGAGGTGGGGTGGCGGTGGTAAGGACTTTTTGAACACATTAGTTATTTATGAGTGGTTCCTAATCTCCATCACTTGGATACTCCTGGTTAGGTGACATGCCCCATCATGTAGCATTGCCTCCATGCTACGTAGCAGAGATGCACACTGACCCTCTTCAAGAGGAGCCAGCAACACACACGTTCCCCCAGGGCATGGCCTGTAATGAAATCCCTACAGTCCTTCAGTGGCAGAGAAGCCAGCAGGCCATGTTTGCCCCCTCACCACTGACCCTTTGGCTACTGGAACACCCTTTGGAAGACTTTCTCCAGACACCTCTGGTCACAGCAGGACAGCTTAGAAGAACTGGAAGGGAAAAAGTTTTTTCCAATGCTGAGAATGTTTTCCCAGGGGAAAAGCTGCTTCTGAACAACCTAAATGTAAGCCTAGAAGGAGCTTCCCCTGCCTTTGCCTCCCATGCTCTCATAGTGCAGTCAGCTCCCCTAACGCTTTCCATGAGTTTCTACACAGAAGGGAGGAAGCATAGGCTCCCTCCTTTTTGCAGGGAGCTAAGCACCATTCACTGCCCACAATTTCCATGACAACTGCAAATGCTCAACACATCTTCAGTTTTGGTTGGTGTTTTTCTCTTGAGCTAATGCCAAGCTAACTCTAGCAGCAAAATTATCATGCAAAGGCATGTGGTCCATTAAAAATACAAGTCACATAGAGTTGCAGGGTGATGTCACATCAGCTGCCCCCACTGATAACTATCAAAAGTTAGCACAAGCCTCCAAATCACAAACGCCCTGGCTCCAATCCCATTTTAACGAAGCTGCTTTTATGATTAAACCATCGCTATAATTGGCACCGGACGAGAGTTGGCAGTCTGCTGTGGTCGCCTTCCCTGCAAAGCCTGTTCGCGATGCTCATCTCCGAATGATGCGCAGTCTGCCTCCCTCCTATTAAAAAAAATGGTATGAGCAGCGGCTGGCAGGCAGAGCGGTCAGCAGTGATTCATTCCCTGGCAACCAACATGAGCAGCACGGGCTAAATTCTGCCTCGGTGGAGGTGGGTGTTTCTCCATGTCCTTTCATGGCACCGTGTCTGCGTTACATCAGGTATGAAGTTTGGCCTTCTACATTTAAATAAGTAAATGCCTTTTACATGCTGGCAGCTTTTAGCAACCATTATGCTCTAGTTTGGGGAACAGCTTGTTAGTGCAGCTGGAATGGCACTGCACACCATGGGAAGAGAGTGGGGAGCAGGCAGGAAAGGGGAGAGACAGAGGGAACAATGCATCTTGTGTGCTTAAATAGCTGGACTGCCAGAGCAAAACAGGCAGTAGCAGAAACACACTGATGCCTAGGAGCCAGGCAGAGGAATTTACACACTTTACATTTTCTTATTTCCCTCTGGATAAAGAATCATAGAGCTTATCTAGCTTTTTAGGCTGCAGAAGAGGGATGTGTATGCATATATGGGTTTTTGAAGGCACTGCACTGCATGTGCCTGTCTTATGAAATCAGTCTTTCCCCTCCATCAATGAACAAGTGTATATTTTTTTAAAAAAAAAATTAAGCTTGCATTGAGTATTACAGCACACAGTGCTAAGCATTGTGGGGGTTTGGCGAATTCATCAAGTAGATCAGAAGTTAGCACGAGGCAAATTAATTTTTCCTCCCCCGTTTAAACGAAAGATAGAAGACAGAAAAAGGGGGGGGTGGAAATCTTCAAGGTTTCTCCTCCTGTTTAGTTGTCCCCTTTCTCTTCACCAATATTGATATTGTTCTGTTTTTGATCTCTGTACTTCTTTGTTTTGGCTTCACAGGTATCAAGGGAAAATGGCTAGCACTGAGTTCTGTAGCTTTTCCTGCTCTGCAGCCCCTCTGGCTTAGCCAGCTGGATCACACTGAATTAGTCAAGTACTTCATTATCTCCCTTCTCTGCACATTTTGCTCCAGGTAATAAAATGCCCAAACAAGAGAGCCAATGCCTTCTGCCGCACTGTCTGTGAAGTTTCGTTGTTTTGGCCAATTCTGCATATCAGCATCATGCTAGGGGAGGGCATCACTTTTCATCCCTCGCCCGCAGTGCCTCCCCATCTCCATTTAGTCACAGCAGTTAGCTAACCATGTAGCTGTTGATAACGTAGCGCGGTTTTGGAGCCCCTCAGCCCTCAGGAGGTCTGGGATTTCTCCTTGCACTGCAGGCCTGCAGGAGGAGCGGGGACTAGCTGGGAGAGACAGACCAATTACACTGCTGGGATGGAGGCAGCACCACACGAGAAGTGCTCTTATTAGCAGACCGTGGGAGAGAAGTTGTACAGTGGGGCATTTTCTGCGCTGGGGAGCTACTAACCAGATATCTAGGTCAGGTAGGAACAAAGCTGGAAACTGAGGATTTTGTTTTGCACCCGTTTCTTTCATAAGAAACCTGTTCTGCAGGCAGGGAGGAAGAGATTTCATCATTATTATTAGTGGTGGTTTTTATTTCTTTCCCTTAGATAAAACATCAGCTTTTTCACCGGCATTCATCAGAATGAACATTTTACAGCTTCTTTTTAAAGTATTTAAATACATTGTGCCATCC
>VZSV01000021.1:684154-715643 GCA_013398735.1 Nothocercus julius
CCTTGAGGCAATCTCTGGCAGCTCTGTCATGTGATGGGCAAAATGGGCCATATTTACGTCACATGGAAAGAAATAGGAAGAAAGAATCTAGTTCAGTTCTTCAGTATTTAACCTTGGCCAGAATGGGCAGGGCTGAAAAATATGTAAAATGTTATCTGTTTGGTGGGGCAGGAATGTAGAAAATACATGCCAGAAAAGAAATCTGCTTTGCACCGAAACTTAAGTTGTAAGAAATCAGTTTCCTTTGTGTGAATCAGAAACGAAAGTATCTGAAAAATGAGAGCAGATACAGCAGATTTCTTTTCCTAGTCACCTTTCCCCTATCCACATTCCATTAAGTTTCCTGAATTTCTAGCCTGTGATGTTCAGCCTGCAGGAACACAGGGAAGGAGGAAATCTCTGAGCCAAACTCCACACTATTAAATTCTGTGTTAAAAAAAATCAAATTCAGAAAACTGAAAGCAGAAAAAAAGATCTATGTGTATTATCAAATTTGATTCAAAGAAATCTGAAGTCAACAGCTGACTTCTATAGATTTTAGTGATCTTTGGATCAGTCCCTAATGACAAAGGGAGGGATTTCCTAGTGACAATGGTCCAGACTGCAGTATTTAGATAAAAATATTAACTGCAAAATACTGCTAAATTAATCCAACTTCTTTTGATTACCGATGTCCTACTGTTTGCTGCCTGAAACAATATACATGATGCATCAGTCATTTATAAATTATTCATTCTCAGTTATTTTGGCAGCAGCTTCTTTCCATTTATCAACTGATAAACGTACAAGAGATAAAGGTAATTTTATAGCCCATTGACATTTACTTTTGACATTATTTCTGTATTAATAAAATACTAACAACATTTTCAGGATTCCAAAGTCCATATTATAAAGCTTTACAACCACCTCTGGATCCCTGTAGTATGGGAAAGATGATTAGAGTACGTACATACCCTCATCCACACACAAATCCCTCTTGAGTTCGTTTCCCTATTCTGCATTCAGCAGCTCTGAAACGTCCCCGTTATGCCACCAAATTGCAGAACCTTTTCACAGCTGCATGGGAAAGATGATGGTTGACTTCAGAGGCTTGGATAACATCCAAGGAGCCACAACTCTCAGAGCTGCTGAAACCATGAGACATAGCCAGGTCAAGAATTTACTACTGCTTGGACCAATTTCTAGAGATCTCATCCATATTCCCATCTGCTCAGCTCCTCGGCATTTGAGATCTTTAGCCAGTATGGTCAAGACAGTAATTTCACTGAGTTTACAGGATTATTGATTATGTTCTGTGGGGGTTAAAGGTGAGGAAAATTAGGTAGCAGATTTTCAAAGTACACATCTTCTACTGCACGTGCTTGTCTATGCTCATCAGGCTTGTGACCCACCATGCTACGGTACCTTAGCACCTTACGTACCACTGACACATGCACCCACAACTGTGAGCCACTGCAAAGAGCAAACACATGGAAAAAGACTTCCACACTGACAAGAAAAACACCAACAGAGCCTTAAAAGGGCACTTGTGCCCTTTTTTTCCCCTTTCAACTAGGAGACAGTGAAAGGAAGACTTGTTTAAAAAAAACACACACACTAGGAGAAAATTCATGCTATTTTAAAATAGCAGAGCAGGAATAAATTAAAGCAATACTATTAATCCCAAAGTCTGCAGACACTACCAAACTCTCCACATCTGATAAAGTACCTGGAGACCACTGTGAAATTCATATGCCACTTCTACAAGTCCTATAACTACAGCACATTATATACCAAGAAGTAATTACAGAACAGCCAATTAACTGTTGACTTACTCTTGTCCTGTAATCCTAGACAGTATTCTTTGAGGAGTTGTACTTCCAGGAGTAATATTATAGAAGAGATATTAGCCACTGCTACCTGGGCATATTTTAATAGATCCCTCTACTATTCTTCTGCAGTACAGGAAGCTCTGCGTAATATTTAAGAGAATATAAGTATTTTGTGCCAACTGCACATAAGGATGTTAAAGTTGCACTTTGCTAACACTTTCTGTTATCTCTCTAGAAAGACAGAAATGTCTCTGTTCTTTCCAGCTTCCCCAGCTGGGAAAAATTAAACAGATTAAATCAGCTGAGCCAGATTTCAGGGGGAATCTTCTGAGGAAACGAGGGTGAAGCTCTGGCACTGCAGGGTCACAGTGTCATGTGCTCACTCTACCTGTGCTCATTTTAACTATTCTGTGTCAGGAAGATGAATGTAGCTTGAGCACCTGAGAGTTGCATGAAGGTGTAATTAAAGGGTCATCCCTCCCAGCCCACTTTCCCCACCACCAGGTGGTTTTCTTTGCACCGCCCTTGAACAGCTAAGCTGAGCACTCTCATGTTGCTTGATGAATGTTAGAGTAGGAAAGGTCAACTAGAAGCTGACATAAGTTTTTGTTAATTTTTTTTTTTTTTTTTTTAAATGTGCCAGCAGATTAAGGTATTCTGCACATATTTAAAAAAACAGTTTAAGACCAAAAAAAGGAGTCCCTCTCTCAAGTCCCAGAGAGGCATACAGGCTTCACATTCCCAGCTATGATGGAAGAAGACAGAAGAGTAAAGGTGATGAGAAATATTTTCTGTCATCAAGCTGTTATATATATAATTACTGCTATTTATCCTGAACAAAAACTAACATGAGGCAAAGCTCTAGAGACTGGAGTTAAGTGGTAAGGGCTATCCAAACTCAAATTCTTACTCAAAGCTTTAAAGATGGGGAAACTTATTACCACAATTTTTGCACTAGTGAAAGCTGCTAGATTGACAGCTCTAGAGGCAAAAGCCTCATGTTTCCCCAAGGATTAGGGAAATATAGCAGTGCAATTTTTCTGAAGAGGGGTGGCAAGAAACTCGCCTCTCAGTACAGATTCCTTTGCAAACAAGCAAGCAGCACACGAATACTCACCACCTGGATGATCAGGCCAGGAGATGCAAAGGTTAGAAAAAAACCCTATAACCACCACAACTTCCCACGCACAGGCAGTATGATAAAACACCTGCACACCTCTCCTTCCTGTGTCTTGTAGTGAACTTTGTAGATGCATGTCAAAAGTCCAAACGCCTCAAAGCAAAATTACACTTTGCTACAACCTCTTCTTTCCAGGGCTTTAGCTTTAGACAGGGCTTTGCCTGCAGAGAGGTGATTTTCGATACCAGAATGCCATGGCTGCTACTTTTGGATATGGCTGGTGCTTCCATATTTGTTGGTTTCTTAAGTAAGACTTAAGTTTTATTCCATTTATATGGCAAGCCCCAGGGCTCAGTTCAGATAAGCATGCTTCTATTCCAGTGCCAAAAAAATCCTCTTTTTTTTCTTTCAGCCATCATAAACCAGTCACCCTAGAAAAACCATCTCTTTGTTCTTGGAGAAACAACTATTGTCAGAATATCTTACATGTAAATGAAACATGGGAGCTCATCTTCCTCTTTTATTTGTCATTGCAAGCTTTCCCCATTTACCATTCTGCTCCAATTTCCCCATTTAGCTGTGTATGGAACCGGCAATAGTGCATATTGTTATATGCAAATTGCATATAGCATTTTGGTGTCAGACACACTGAAATTAAATCAAATGGAAAAGAAAAAAAGGAAAGAGTGTAATAAAGGTACCTTTATGGCCTCAAGCTGTAGATAAATTGTGGTCTGTGGTAGTTAAACAACAGCTGTTCAGATTTAAAACAAAATTATGATAAGGATCCCCAGAAGATAACACCTCTTGAGGTAACAGCATTTACCTAAATGCATCTGTTAGCAGCAAACGCCATGACTTAAGACTGTTTATGCAGTTGTTTATTCCCATTTGTTTTCCTCCTCCTCCCCCTGCTCGCGTTTGTCACCGAAAACGGACCCTCAGCGGCACCACCAACCCGCGGGGTCCCCGCACAGCCCAACCACCTGCGCCCAGGACCAACTGCCTGCTCCATCCCTGCTCAGCACGCGTGGATTAAAGAGCGGAGAGCAGGCAAATTGCTATGGGTAAAGGAAGAAAACAGCAGGACTAGCACTTTTTAGTAGAGGCACACACGCTCAGGCTCAGAGATCTTTATACTCTTTGTAAGCAGCAGTTCTTTAAGAGCTTTACACCCAATAAAATTTAAACTTTTATATATTTTTTTCCTTCGTTTATTGCACAGGGGGTTTTATTGCAGATGTGCAGCAAGCCACCCATATGGAATTTCAGAAAGTGGCAACCGCACTTGGCCTAAATGCTTCAAACCAGCCCAAACTAAACTTCAAATTAGCCACTCCAGAGAACAGGATACATATATATGTGTGGGGTTTTTTTTTCCCCCCTCCTATTCCTTTCTTTTTCAAGCCTTCCCACTTTCCCCTCCATACATCACATCGATAATCTTTTAACACACTGGCAATCACAAAGAGAGGGGGAAAAGCATTCAGATTTCAGCTTTGGCCCCACCCTGGGAAAGCACAAGTCAACCTGTGGAGCCGAGTGCCCTCTGAGGCTTCCCCTCTCCGTCCTTTCCCAGCTCTGCGCTGGGGGCCCCTTGTCTCTGAGCCTTTCCTCTCCATCCACCCTCTGCCATTCCCAGCGCTGGGGAGAGCAGCAGCTCCCAAGGCCCGTGCGCAGGTGCGATCCTTCAGAAACACCTGAGCACCCCTCCATCTCCTCAGAAAAGCGCGGGTTTAAGCAACACTCATTCATCATTCGGCAAAACATTAATATTTTACCTTAGTTACCAAGTGTGTCCGTTCAAACTTTTATCTAAAACATTCTTTATCATCTTTTCATTAAGTTCTCAAGAGCTAATGGTTTCTGAGTTCCCGGGGTAAGGATGATGTTCTGAATAATGAAAGCTCATTATTTCTCCACAGAATGCTTGTTAATTCAAATGATGATATTAAAACTATAGTAGCCTTTAGCGCTGGGGTGATTTCTAGCATACTTTATCATGTATCAATATATACTCTGTTTGTCAAAACTGCCCAGGGCTGGGGCTGACATTCTCTCTGGAGGAGTCTAGTGCTTCAAGAGGCACTGAATACACCAAGGTGACAACTTGCAGAGTTTGCGCCTCTAGGAAATGGAAAGATGAAACTTGAAGTGCCATTGTCCCCCTTGATTTCCTTATTAGTATTCATAAAGAGACAGTAGCCTCCGCTTTCTCTCATCCTCACAGGCTTGCCTTTTGAATGGAATAAAAGGCACACACACAAAAATACATGCAGAAGTTTTATTTATATATTTTTTTATATGTATAAATATAGATATATAAAGAGCCCTCTTCTGCTGCAATTTAAGCAATTTCTAGAGGTAGGTGCATATCTAGTGCTTCGGCATAATTTAAAAACCCTTTAAAACACATACATTTAAACAAAGCTAAAGATGTCTCAGAGACATTCTTACATCCTATTGTTTTCCCTGATTTGCTTTCAGTGTCTCAGCTTTTACCCCCTCGCCCTTCTCCAAGCTTTATTCCCTCACAGCTTAGCTCCAAGCTTCCTGACACTGCTGCCCTTCCTTCAGCTTTGATCACCGGAGTCCTGCGGATACTGCTAAGGCCTCCTCAGCTCCCACCATCCTGCCCCCTTCAAGGGGAGACAACAAAAGAGGGGAGGAAAAAAAAAAGGAAAAAAATGTCTGTCCATATGGAATCCCTCGACAAAAGCTAAAAATAGAGCCGCAGCAAAAAGGCCAATTAAAGCGGTGAAGAGCCACGTTTCTCCGAAACGCACTATGTTGCCCGCACAACACCTTCTTCCCCCACCTCCAGCCGCCAGCGTAAACAAACAGGCACATCCTTATCCGACTGCAAATTATATCATCACCTCCACTCAGGTGTCCTGCAGGAGAGGGCTCTAGGGCAGGAGGGGGAGCTCACAGGCTCTGAGAAGGTCACAGAGCCAGGACGCACTTCAGCAGCACCTGCTATTTGGCCCCAACACTGGGCATTGTAAAATGCAGGATTTTTAATGGAGCTACTCCCACTCCAGGTCCCACAGCCCTTCCTGCTGCTGCATCCCAGAAGGAAATGTAATTCCACACACGGCACCAGCCCCGCCGGTGCCGAGAGCAGCCAGGTCGGCATTCACGTGTGCGACAACACGCGCCGCTGCCTCCTAATTATCTCTCTTGTGAAAGATGCACCGGACCTTCGCCCACGGGCAAAAATGATAAGAATATGGTAAACTTCTTCCATCCTCCCCTACCAGCCTGCACTGAGAGCAGCAATTAAATATTTATATGTTTTAAAGCACCTCGCCGGCCGATGCTTTCCACAGCTCTGCACAGATGTATGAGGGAGATGAGAGGTTACAGTGCTGGAGGAAATCACTCCTGACCACCAGAGGCAGCACAGCTGGGAGCACCAGGATCCCTTCCACAGGCACCCAGCTGCCCACAACGTGTTTTTTTTTTTTTTTTTTTTTTTTTTTTTTGAGTGGATAAGAAAAATAGCGAAATCACTGCAAACCAGCACTGCAAACTCATCTCCGCAAAACCCTTCTGGCTATTCCAGCTGCTAACACATTGCTCCAGACCCCATTCACGCTGCAGTTCAGACCACATTAACAACAGCGGGAATTAAAGGCAGCTCTCGTGCAAGAGGTTCCTGCATGGTTCCCTGGGCCCCCGGCTGGGATGCTTTGCAACCATGCAAAGCCCGTTTGCCCTTATTCATTACCACTCGTCATCACCCCAAAAGCCACAGCCATGGTGTGTTCATAAACAGCACTTTGGTCAGAGTTATGTCCCACAGACCTTAGGCAGCACTTAAGACAAGAACAGCGCTGGGGGCGGACTGCAAAGTCTTGGGAAGTCAGCTTATCTGGAAGAAATACATTTTCTTAGAAAAATGGTTTCACATTCTGACATTTTAAAGCAGTCCACACATATAGGGCAGGATACTGGGATTTTAGTGCAGGCAGTATGTATTTTTCAGTGGAGTGTTTACATGCAAAGAAAGCTCAGTTTTCTCCCTCTGATTTTACTCTCCTTCCTGCCATCATTCTCAGGCAAAGTCCAATTGACTCGTAGAAATATGTCTGATGAGCACAGAGGTAGCGAAAGGGAATAAACCTACATATGCCTCTCAAGCTGTTCCTTTCCAGTACTTTCCAGTTTTATATACAGAGCTGCATGAAAGTCGCAAAACAGTCAGGCTACACTATTAATTATTTAGCTCTGGGATAAAGGGCACAAACCTGCAGATATGCATTTGTGTAATTGTACTTGCATGAGCACTGAGCTCTCCACTTTTCACACGTACATAAACACTTACTAAATCAAGTTGTCAGATTTTCCCTTTTTAGTGAATATCAATGAAACAGCCATTTTCTCTGCAGGGCTGGGAAATACACAGATCAGTGCTTGCAATGCAGCTTCATATCATGTCATAAGAATGTCAAAATTAAACATTTTGACATGTTCAATTTTTCCAGCCAGAAGATAGCAAACTTAAGTGAAAGGCACAGCATTCCAGCTTTTGTCCTAAAGTTGGATTGTTTCCAGCAACTCCAGAACACCTATTTCTTCCTCCCCCCCAACAACCTAATTGTTCAAGATTTTCACATGTTTTTAATTATACTAAAACTCCTGAACCATCTTCATTAATAGGATGAGTGCTTTTGACAGAGCACAACACTCAAACATGTTGGCTGCATCCCTAACTGAAGGTGGTTCCTGCCACCTCTTCATTTTCAGGGTTGAGTCTCTCCCCATCAATGCCTGCTGGCATTGCCAGGACACCAGGTTTGCCAGCAGGGAGTGAGGGGAGGACAGGGGTGGCAGCAGAGGGAAGAAATAGCATCTGCAACAGATTGTGCAGCCAGCAGTACTAAAGAACTGAGCCCCTATCTCATGGTGATCTTTGGTTTTGTAGGAGTCCAAACCCTTTCTGAGGGAGATCAGTTATGTAGAAAACATTTGCAAGCAAATATTTTTAAAGTTTAAGGCCCTAAATGCATCCCTGTTCTAAGGGAAGGCTTTGTGCCAAAGCTTAATTTGCAGGACAGAATCCTAGAGAGAGAGAGCACCCTGATTTACTGGGAACACACAACATCACAGCAAGGAGGCAACTACCTGGCTTGATTTTCGACCTAATAATTTTAATAGCTGTTGCAAGCAATGATATTGTCACAAAACCACTGCCTGCCATTCAAAATGGTCATGAACCACTCTAACTTAGAAATTTTAAGGACGGAGAATTGAATTTCTTTAGAAGTTTTTGTACTCCAGGAAATTTCATCTTTTCTTTGTCACCAGAATTACAACCACACTTAGGCAATCTTAGATTCCCACCCTCAAGAGACTCTTGACGCTTGCACTTTGGGCATGACAAAAATCATGCCCAGCCCGAGCACGCTTGAGAAGTAGTGGCATTAGAGGTCCCAAGAAGAAACAGAACATGTCCACAATATACACAGCAATGAAATAAAGAGCTGCCTTTAGGAAATGGGTCTTAGCCAAGAGCTCCATATCCATAGCCAGAAACCCTGATGGGCTGGTGACCAGCAACCCCCAATGCCATGTGGTGCCAGCCCTTGGGAAAGGGGCTCCACAAATGGCCGAGGCTGCGCGTAACTATTCCGAGCTCCCCGCCGCAAATCAAAAGCGCAAACGGGCAGCTACGTCACGGCCCCTTCCACGACAGGCCTCGCTCCGCACGCGCTGGACTGGCGGAACGGGTTCTACACGCCCTGGGAAAAAATGACAGCTTTCCCTTGCAAGCTCTCCTGATCGCGAGCGCGGGAAGAGGCTTCCCTGCGCGCCCAGACCTGCCTCTTTCAAAACGCCTGCACACCCAGCAAGGCAGGGAAGCCTGCAAGGAGCGCTCCGAGCTCTCCAGACCGGGTCGTGGGCACGGATGCTGCTCACAAGTTCGCGGCTTTCTTGCTCCTCCACCCTCTGCACCGTCCTCCGGGCTTATTTCTCCTGCCCCTCACCCTCCTCCTTTTGGAGCCTTGGCCTAGCTTTGCAAATGTGAATGAAGTGTCCAAAACATGGCAACAGGCCAAACCTGTTATGCCTTGAGGTAAAAGGAGCCAACTGTTTTTCCTGGAACATGCTCCAAATTTCACACCCCTTTTTTTCCCCCCCACACAAATGTGGGAAAGGAGGAGAAATCACATATACAAAAGGGCATTTTCACACATGCAGATAAGGCATGCTAACATATACTTTATTGCTCAGCATGTTCTCCCCAAACAGGGTGTTAATCACCTTTTGAGAGCCTGATTATGAAACTCCTGAAACCTTTTATTTGCTAGGAATTCCAACCTCGCACATTTTGCCCTACATAGAGGCTATCATCGTAACTGAGCAGCCTTCCCATCCTGCCGCGCATCAAAGCAAAAAAAAAAGATATATATATATATATATCAAAGCACAGCAATGCTAAGGCACTATGTAGAGAGTCAGAAAATTAAGGCCCAATCCTTGGCTTTACCAGATTTTGTCCCTGACCTCCTCCCTCTCTCTCCAGCAAGGGAGGACACAAATCTGTCCTGCAACAACATGAAGCTAAAAGGATTTGGGGGCTGCATAGCAAGGGAGAGGGGAGGAGAGGAGGAAAAAAAGGTGTTCAAGTATGTGACAAAGAGGACTAGACAAGGATTGTCTGCGAATCCACAGGATTAAAAAAAAAACAACAAAAAAAGAAGCTAGAAAGCCACTCTGAGATGAATAAACAAACCTCATGGCTGAGTAAACCTTTCCAGAAGTACTAGTCCCAAATAGAAACTTTACTTGAAAGAATTATTTAAAAACAAAATAAAGACAAACAAGCAGTATAAGACAGAAGCAAACCTTGAAAGCCACAAGGATTGGGGCCTTAGGCTATTCCTCAATTTCCCTCAAAAGTTCTAGGCACTTTGCCAGCATGAGAATCTACCTTCTGGTGTAACTTTGTTTAACTTTGCTTGCATTCAACCCTATACTTTTACAGTGCTCCAGGTGCTATAGTGATTCATTTAAACATTAGTCTGAGCCTCCTCCCCAAGTCTGACAGCCATGTTTACTTTAAGGTTATTTCTAATTCCTGATTGTAATTTTTTTCTACATTAATGCAGGTGTACAACTGAAAGTTGTACATACAACAGATAAAAATAAGAGACATGTAAACTGATTTTTCTCCATCCCTTGCAAAGTTACACATTATTGGCCTGTGAGATATGTTGCCATGAAATATTAGCAAGACTGGACTCCTTAAAGTGCATCCAAAAGACAAGGGAAAAAAAGGGAATCTAAAGTTATTAAAGAGTGGGGGGATAAAACAGTGAGAAAGCAAGAAGGAACCCAGAACAGCAGCTCCTTTTCACACTGCCTCTCTGCACATGGAATGGGCCATAACTGGGTTTCCTTCAAGAGCCACTTGCAGGACACAAGCATGCTCCCTTAGGGAGCGGGGAAAGGGAAAGCCAGCAGAACTGGCCACCATCCCGTCGTGCCAGCTGTCACTTTGCTGCCCAGTGCCCTCATTGCATCTCTGCACATCCCAAGAGGGAAAGGCAAGCGGCCTCGCAAAACATCTAGAAGCATTTCTATACTGTACAATGGCAAGACTTTTTGACAACAAAAAGACTTCGTGTAAAATTTCCAGATATTTCCATTTTTTTTTTCCTCAGAGGAGAAAAAAAATGTTTGGCCAGAACTCAAGATCTTTATTTAATAAACTTTATATTAAGTTTTTCCACAGAAATATTTTTAATATCTAGGATAAAATAACTTTTTTTGCAGGAAAGATTGGAAAAAAAATCTGTTTTCCTTCTAAAAATAATTTCAACACTGAAGAGATATCTCAAAAAATAGGAGCAAACATATAATCAAAGTAGTAAGGTGTGTTCCAACACCACCATAAAGCAGAGTCCATCTTGTTTTGGGAAAGTTACATGCGTGCTTTACAGAGGTTGAAATCAAGAGAATGGGGAAGCCAAATATTAAACGTGCCACGAGAGAACATTTGGATGAGAAGACCCTTAGGAAATGGGTAAAAAAGCAGCAAACTGAAGATGAGCAAATGAGGGAGGTAGAGCTTCCTCTTCAAAGCTGGGCCCAAAAGCACAGTGGATAGGTAGTTCAAAAGCCAAAAAACTCTATGGGAGCAAACAAAAGCGTTTGCAAGACAGACATTAGCACCAGGGCAACCTAAAAGCAAGTGAAATCACCATAGTCCCATCCCTTTTGATGGATTTCCTACAATTTATGGAAGGGACAAACTGCAAGAGAAATCTAAAATTCTTGCAGGAACTTTTCATGCTTATGACTTATGATTAAAAGAATGATGACAATCTTTAATATGTATATACGCATAACAAGCACAAGAAAAGCTTCTGTTTAACAAAACTGGAATATATTTAGAATGATTAAAATTTCCAGACCATGGAAGCACTTAGAAGCTCAAGATTAAAAGAAGAAGATCAGGATTTCAAAGCTGTTCAGACATTTAAAAATGTCAGATAGCTTCCAGAGAACCTAAGTAGATGAGGTATCCAGTCCTCACTGTAGCCAGCAGAGCTGAGTGCCTGTCTCCAAGGCAGGTTTGTAATTGCTTAGGCACCTACTTGCACTGGAGGAAGAAAAATATCTCTGTAAACCTGGCACTAGGTGCTGCAGTGAGGAGCCACTGCTGCTCTCTTTCCACCCATCTCCTGCGAGTATAATTGCCCCACTGGAGCTGCCAAGCTCCAAGACATGGATTCGGGTGGCATACGTGGAATCCTACCAGCCAAGTTTCTTCGGAGCTGTCAGAACCTGATTTTTTGGGGAAGGTTACGTGAGTACACACTCAGGGAGCGCCTACACAGCACGGGAGCCGGCCAACCCTCCGCCTCTCCTCTTCCCAAATCCCAGTGCAAAGCACCATGGCCAGGAAAGCACATTGCCCTTCTTATGCAAAGCCAGGCCTACTATCCAAAGTTTTAAATCTCACATGGACTAAAAAAGTAAATATTTAAATAGATTTTAAAAGGCAAGTAAATTTGGAAAAGCACTACAGGAAGACAAAGTCATGTGTAACAAAATCTATCCATTCTTAAGCGTAAATTCTCTGAGGCATATTTATTCAGCTATGATAAGCCTCCTTTATCTTAAATTAACATTGCTCAGGTATTCTTAACTTTTATATTACAAACTTTAGTTTCCTGTCTTCTCCTGTCCAGCCCATGTAAAATGGAACAAGTGTCAAGATTTGCAAAATCTAGATTTTTCACATATTCAGTCTCTAGCACTGTCATTTTTGCACTACCATAAATGCAATAATTCAGAAGTTCCACTGCTAACATCTAGCTGTTGTGTCAGATGAGTCTGAAAAAAAATTCAGTGCAACACATATCCAAAACTAGAGAAAACAGTCAATTCCCTCACAATTTTCACAAACTCTAATGCTGTTTTTATCACAGCCTAATTTGAAGGTAAAGAGAAGCTGAGCCAATAAGAGACTACAGAGACAGGAAGCATATGGTGTATATCAAGTGATTAACTTTTAACATTAATTTTTAAGCATTAATTTTGGCTGCTTTGGAAGGAAGAAGGCAGCATTTGCAGCTGCTGTATTTGCTGAACTTGTTTTCAATAACTATATTTTTTTCTTAAATTGCTTCTCCTGTAGCAATTTAAGCACACAGCAAAGTGTAAACCACTTTGTAGCCTCAATTAAAGACATGTATTTTCATTTAAAGTTGGGCTAGAAACTACAGAAGTCAAAGCCTCCAAGTAAAGATTTCAGTTGAAGTGTGAACCAGTACCTAAACAATAAATTGATATCAACAGAAAATTTGCAGAGTTAAGGTTGAAGTTTTCAGTGCATATCTAAACTGTTTTAGCTTAAGCTCCAGAATTTCTCCTAACACAAGGGAAAAAGGTAAGCTGGAAAATGGCAAAATGCAGGTCATCAAATGCAAAGTAAATGTTTCCCCTACTTGCTATATGCTGGGAACATAAAAGTAGTATATGAACAGAGGATGAGACAACCAAAGATGGCCCCAGCAATTGTTACAGCTAAGAAAACATTTACTTCGGCATTTTTTTCTGATGAACTGCTCAGTTTACAACATGTCTTGGTGTGCAGTCTTTGCCAAAGCATAACAGTGTTTTCTTAAAAAACACATTTTTTCAAGTCCATTTGCATGAAGAAAATTCAATAATGCTTTGCTTCAGCCAGTCCTCTAAAGCACAACAGTTACGTAGAAAACATTTGGGTTTTGTTTCTCTTTTTTTTTTTTAAAATTATTCATCCCAGGTCAAATTAAGTTTTAACAGTTCTAAGTAAGTTCTTTGTAATTCCTACGGAAGCCCAGAAATTCCCAAGTGCTAGTTTTACTAAGGACCTACATGGCAAAGTAGAGAAACTAGGCCTATAAATCGGAACAGCAGATTTCAGTGTGTGACAAGTGGTGCTGTGCAAGTGGATACCTCACACAAAAACTCACACATGCAACCCTGAAACCTTTAGTTTTAGCAGTATTTCTTGAACTCTCCAACCCTGACCATCCTCTAAACACACATACACTTAAGCCTGGCATTTCAAAGTTGACTACTGTATTCCCACCGCAGCTTCACATCCTTCCTTCAACCCTACTGCATTTCTTCCTCCATAGCTGTTCATTACTCTTGCTACTGTTTTTAGGTGGAACCATCCACTTGCTTGAGCTCCAGCTTTCCTCAGACACCAGAGGCAGCTCAGACAGTAAAGAGCCCTGACTCCCAGATCTGCCCTGTCAACCTCACCCTACTCATTCACATCCCTCTGCCCCATGCACTGTCTTATCCTAGCTAAGAGGTACAGCAGCACAAGACAGCATGGACCTGAAAATCCAGCTCATGCCACCAACTTGCTGCCATTTTCCCCCAGTAAGGAGAGAAACCTGCAACAAGTCCCATTGCGGTAGAACAAGATGCAGGTGATGAGCAATCCTCAAGCAAATGCCTCAGAGAAAAAGCTTCTTATCTGAACCACATTTTACTATGCTCTAGGTCAGCTGCCCCTTCTCCCTACCTTAAGTCTGAAGGCTGCTGCTATCCTGCAGCCCAGCTCCAACTGACCCCAGTCCCTGCTCCAGACCAGCATTACTTAGAGCTAAAGTGCTGCTCTAACCTACATTGTTGGTGTAAAGCTTTAGCCTATTTGCCAATACCTGGTGTCAAATGAAATCAGTCACCGGAAAACAGCAAAACCAACCAAAGAGAGAAAACCATTACAATGCTGCCTATTGTACACCAAGATCCATACCTGTGAACAGCGACAGTGCTCAATATTTACTTTATAAAGGTTTGGTCTACCATGTTATTTCTCCTGTTCATTGTTAGTCAGAAGTAAAATCGTCCTTGATCTGGCCAAACTTACATAAATAACTTTAATTCCTGTAACTGGAATCCATTCACATCCACTTGAAGTTGTGCAGGTTGATTTGCTAGATTTGGATCAGAGTGCGTGTCTGGGATAAGCATGCCTTGAAGTATTTTAGATTAATAAACACAGGATGAAATCAAACTGCCAAGTGATGCTGCAGTGGTAGCACATGAAATGTTATGGGAAAATTCACTGTCAAAAGGCAAATGCAAGACTTGTACAAGACTAGGCCAGCACCAGTCTAGTGAACTTACTAACACAAAGCTTTCCTCCCACATATCTGTCATTTAAGTAAAGCTTTGATTGCATTCACAGTGCTCAGATACTTCTTTAGAAGGGACTTTTCTTTTTAACCTGAGGTCTTCACTGCCATTTCAGAGAACAAAGGACCATTTTAACCATGTATTTTGCTTTTTGCTACAAATTTGCTTTCTGGCATACTTAACACTACATGTAATATGACAGAGTCTAAAGATAGTATGGGCTCCAGAAGTAGGCACAAAAGATAATACAAACAAATAAGGGCTTCATAAGCAAGCAGTTAATCAGTAGATTTGTAGCAAAAATATACTAAGCTAGCACATAAAAGTTACCCTTAAAAAAAAATCTTTAGAGATTGGACGATAATGTAAAAACCAAGATCATACCTCAAACAAAACTAAAGGCAGATTCAGCATCTCACTCCCATAGAGAATGTGTAAGACAATCTAACCTCAGTCTCTCAGTTCAAGAGATATATGGGAAAGGGGGAATATTTATTCAGACTAGCCGTAAAGTGTCCAACAACATTTTTCAGATGTTGAGTTTGTAGCATAAGCCAGAAAACTAAAGGCAAAGTTTTGGTGTCCCTTCATGAGCCTTTTAATCAGAAACTACAAGAGATTTCTAGCACATGCATTTCCATGCACTACATGGACTTACCCTTTACACTAACACATGCAGATTCAGTGCCTGCTCCCCACTAGAAAAACTGAGGAAAAAGGCATAAAAGGAGGGTTGCCGACTTCATTTTGTGCTGCACAAGGTTCATCTACATCTTGTTGCTAAACCCTCTCTTTGCTGAGCTCAGGTGTAGAGAAGCTCCAGGAAAGCAGCTTTTGTCAACTCCATTCAGAAGCTCCCATGGAGGGCTCATGGAGACTTGCAAGGTCTGATGAGTGCTCATAGGCAAATCCAACCCCTGGCCCTCACTCTCAGTGCAGATGCTGAAAGTTACATTTGGACTCAGGTTGCCAGAAATAGAGCACAGTGCTTAAGAGATGGGAAAGCAAAACAGTAATACTGGTTTCTCTCATCATACCCTGCTGTGAGCCCTGCTTCCAATATATTATCAGAAGTGACTAAAGGGTCCCAGAACATTAAGGCTTTATTGGGATGAGACAGCCCAAAATATTACTGCTGAATTCCACTGGCCCAATATCAACACAATCTGCAGTTTGCCAGTCTAATGACATGCATTCACTTTCTTGTTCATAACTGAATTAAAAAATCATCTCAGTACTTTCAGGTGACTCAATTCATTAAATTGTTAGTTACAACTATATAAGTACAACAGATTGCAAACCATCATACTGAGTTATGTGATGCTAAATTATATATAATCCATATATCTCCAATCACTTGCTGAAGTGCAGCAGCAGGTTAAAAAGGTGAAGAATGCCTTAACCAATGAAAATACAGGTGGACCTCGCTCTGACAGTCTTCCCTTTGATGCCGGTATTGTTGTTAGCCAGAATTTCAGTTTTATATCTCCTCCAAAGAAATTGTTCCTGCTCCAGGAAAGGCAACCATGCTCCCCCTCAATACCACATATACTGTCCTTTATACAAATTCATTATATATTGCTCAGTGCCACTTAAGTTTTGCTTTATGCACTCAAGCCATAGCTTCCTGAAGTTTAGGAAGTTAACAGATTATTTTGATTGTATTACTCTCTAGTAGTTCTATTAGCAGGCTATCCATTATTTCAAATCACAGAAATGTATGAAAATATTTACTACTAAACTGCACTTTTACCACACTAATGGGACAGGCTCCTTCCATATGACATTCACAACCCAGTTTTCCATTGACACCAAGAGCTACTTTCAGAAGCACCATGCTATTCCAAATTCCCAGGAAGCTCCTAGGATAGAGTAGGCTTGACAGGAAGGGTTTGTACTTCTTTCATTTTGAAGCTAAATGCTGAACACATGCCTTTCAGTTCAATTATTTGAACATTTCAAAACTTCTCCTTTGTGAATTTATGTTCCTCCTACATAAAGCATTAAAAGCCCATTAGAGATAGCCCCCCTCCTTTTGAGCGCTCTTTATGTGAAACTACATAAAACTGTACCATGGCTTATCCAAAGAAGCTGTGTTGACACCTATATATTATTCATGTTTCACCAAGACATAAATAGCAGGTTTCAAGTTGTAACATGGAGTCATCTGCCAAGTAGGTCTTTCTACAGCAATACAGCTCCCATTGCACAGCTGTCTGAGGTGCAACATGAGTGTTTTAATACTCCAGAAGTGTTCAAACAAATAAAGCTAAACTGTATTTAATGGAACAGATCAGGTTCTTTGGTGCAGGGCTTTAAGGGAGATAGGGTCAGGCTGGTTACTGGAAGAGAAAGAACAAATGATCTCAGCACTCAGCTAAACCCTAACCAAGACTCCTGAAACAAATACCTCCAGGCTTGGAAGACTCTTAAGTCAGCTAAAAAATAGTTCTCAAAAGTAATGCCAATGTACAAGGTAAAATTTATTCAGACATTAAACTCCAAAACTGTAGGTATTTAAATGGTCTTAAATATCTGGTCCACTGAAGCCTAAACCCTATTGTGAATTACTTAAGGCTAAAGTTCCAGAAGTACTTAAAGTATGCTGAAGAACATAACTTCTCCACACACTCCAGGACAGATTCAATCCTTTGGTCTTTATTGCTACAGAATCTAGAAGAAATTCCAATGCAGAATAGACTCCTAAGTCTCTGTACCCTGCAGTCAACAGGCTGCTACAAGTTGCAGCTGCCTTTGTTTCTTGGGGCCTAGGAATCAAAATCAACTGCACTTGAATGTCATTCCATTGATATGCAATCGAGTAAAGTGATAACAATCGAGGTCTTTTACCTGGTAAGAAGAGTCTTTAGCTGACACACCTCAAGAAAGCCATTTACAAAAAAAAAGTAAATTAAAATGATGTCAGAGGGTTATTTTTCTCTTAGAGGTTTTCAAACTTAAAGTCATGGAGTAAAGTACACTGAAGGATGGGGGGGTCTGTGGCAGGTAGGATTCAAAAGATGCAGTGTTTGTAACAGCTTGTGTGTTAGGTTGAATGTCTTTAGTCTTCATTTGTTGAACTGGACACAAAAAGATGAATCAGTAATACAGGCCTCCTTAAGAGAAAGGTCTTTAGAAGATTGAATTATCCTCATATAAAGTTTAGGAAACTTAAGATGTGTCTATTTTAAATTGATTAAAAGACTATTCCATTAATATAAGTTACTAACTGACCATAAAAAGCCAGATGCTTTACAGCTACATTTCATTAAAAAGCAGCATCTCCCTCAGCAGTGACAACTAGCCAGACATAGATACACAGGACATAACATACCAAGTGACAGAATTATACAGGACAACAGTATGACAGTCCTGTAATAACAGTTACAGGACAGAAATAATAGAAAAGAATTGTACATGCTATGACAATCAAATAGATAATATGAAGAGGAAATAAACAGAAAGACAGAAGGGCAAATGTGAAAGAGAACCACAGTAAATAGCAGAAACATAAGCGTTGACAAGAAAAGAAGACACATAACACTAGAATTTTTTTTTTTTTTGCAGTGCTGGAATGATCAGGCTTCAGCCTTAGTGTCCCAGTATTGTACCACATGCTTAATCTGCTCAAACGTGAAGCAGACTATGTGATAAATGGTGCTAGCTCAAATACCAGTCTCTTAAAGCATCTCATACCTGCACATTGAGTGTGCGATTTGTGTTCACTAAACCACAAATACTCCATAAACAAACTCGTTCTAACAAAATTGCTGCTTTTCATTTCCAAAATCTTCTTCTCTGCCAGGCTCATCTAACAGCTTTTTTTTTTTTTTTAAAAAAACATATCTGTTCACATATAACAATACACAGGAGTACCTATGCATGCTTTTAAAGTATAGTGGATGGCACAAAAGAGACAACAGTTAATGAAAATGGTTAACCGTTAACTCTACCTCACATCTTTCTTTCCCCCCTAAACTCCATCCTTCAAAACAATCCCTATCCCCCTTCCTGCATCTATACTGAGCAAGATGCAGCACAGTATCTGGAGCTACACACACACAGATCACCCTACTAATACACACAACATTTGGTAACAAAAAATAAATAAAAATGGTTAGGCTTCCTGAGGAAATGCTGCTCTGTTCTCCTCCGCCTCCACTAACCAGAAGGGCTGATGCCAGCGCTCTGGCCCCAGGAACAATGGCATCACCTCCTTGTACCTGTGCATCATCACAGACTCCCTCTTGCCACAAGACAGTTGGGAAAAGCAAGGGGCAAGAAGGGAAGAGAAGGACTTGAGAAACAAAAAGGATTCCCAGCTGCCTGCATTTCTCTCCTGCCCCAATGTTACTTAAACAGAGTGCTACATCCAATTAGATTATCCCCCTCCCCTCTTTGGTTTGGCCACTAAAGTAAAAATCCAGTATTAACCCAGCTTTACTCATTAATCAAGGTAACCTTTTTTTGCTTTCCAAAGTTTCTCATGTTCTTATCTTTGCATAATTGAGCATTTACACTTCAGAAGAATATCACCTGAGGGAGTGGGGGCAGATTTGGATTTTTTTTTTTCAAGTTTCATGTTTAAAAAAAAAAAACTTTGAAAGTGGATAAAGTTAAATTACCAAAGCCTTAAGGCAGAGCAACTTGAAGGGTGATAATGTGCAAGAGTTTCTTTCATCCACCACAAACTACCCTTTTCACATGACAGGAAACCAACAAGCAATAGTGTTATAGTGTTTTGCCCTTACATAGTAGGGTATTATCAAAAGGTAAGCAGCAGCTCAGGAACTGTAGTTATTTGTGGTAGTTATTTATTTGTGAGAGACAGGATTTTTCCCTAAATGCTTTTGTCAAAACTCTACCTTATCAAATCTGGCTCTTTCCATGAGATGGCACAGGTTTAACTTCTGTCAAATCACAGACATGGTCCTAGCAGAGTCCTCATGGAAAGGCTGCTCCAAGGGCAGATATTCCAGGCTGCCAGAGCCCAAAGCAACCTTACTAGGAAGGCCTTGCTTTAACCAGCATTTATTCACAGCCTCAAGGCTCTTTAAAAATTCCAGATGAAGATAGGAGTGCCAGAGCTCATCACCCCTCCACTACAGAGCCCAGAAAACCCTACTAGAGATGAATATGCTCACGTTCAAGCTTTGGGTGCCGACAAAGCACCTGTAAACCCTACCTCATGGCAGGGCCCCCAGTGCTGTTGTAGAAACAGGAAAGTTGCTTTTTATGCCTAGAGTCCAGACTAAGAGTCAGAGCAACTCTAGAGCAGAGGTGTGCAAACATGCCCATACTACTCCCAAATCTGTCCTGGTGAGTCAGCACTACCCTCTGCCATATAAATGGACAAGTTCATGCCTCTCTTTCCTCAAGTATCTCTACAGAGGATGCATTATACACACCCAAAGCCAGGAATGTCCCTGAACTTTTTGCAGCACCCAAGTCTGGGCTGAAACAAGCTCCTACAAGAAGGCCAGCAAGCCAAATAAATGCCTGTTCATGTGTGCATGTGGTCTTTCTGTCACCTTGCATCTGGAAATAGTCTGCTGGGTAAGGCTGCACACCTAGGTGAATTATTTTTTGTTTGAGATTAGTCTCTCTTGCAGTAGTCCTTTCACACTTTTTTTTAAATAGACCAATATAAGAATTTTTTCAATCTGGAAAAAAAGAGAGATTAGAAGAGGACAATGTGAGCAAAATACTCAAAAAGAGTTGTCCCTGTGTTACTGTTATCACTGTTCTGATAAAAAATGCTTTTTCCAAACACCCACATAAAACCATACTCACATTTTTTTTTCTGAATAAAAATGTTTTCCTCCAAGAAAAAATAAGTAAAAAAAGACTTCCTGTTGTTACTACTAGTAGTGTGAACATAATTCCCTGTAAACAGAATCTAGAGAAGAAAAAGTCACACATAAAAAGCTGATCACTGTGACCAAGAAGAGATCTGAGGCATTGAAGAGAATCAAAACAGTTGTCAAAACAAAAGCCTTCATTCTTTATTTAAAAGTTGCAGAATATCTGAACATCAATACAGTTGTGTTTTCCTCTCACCAGCTGATTCAAGGCAAATCAAAAAACACACATCACATGGGTGAAGTCTTGACCCTAGAACCTCTAGGAAGATTTCCCATTAGTTTGGTGAAGCAGGGGTTTCTCTCCACAAAAGCTAGTTTAAAGACAAACAGTAGCCCAGATCTCATGCCTTTAGGGAACACATAGGCAGCACAGCCAGGAATCCTGGCTAAGTCTTGCCTCAGCATGACACAATCCATTACACTTCCACCACCACCCAAACCTTACATGGTTTTCCACCATATAGGGGGGGTACATGGAGGCAGAAGGATGAAGCGCTCCTAACACCCTGTGTATTAACCTTGATTTTGCATGAAGAACCATTACTGATGGCTCTCCTTGGTGTCACGTGCATGAGAGAGTCCATATTTAAGTCATCAGGCTCCAAAATTGCCCATGTCATCTCCTTCCTAATGGAAACCTTTAATGGAGACAATTATCTTTCTACATTGCAGATGTTCTTTACTACTTCACTGCTGCATTTTGCATCTTTGACAAAACACCATTCATTGGACTCTGTCTTACCATGCCTTATTTTGGAAGGTTTAGAATACAAGAAATAAAACTACAAAGTCTAGACTATTTTATTTTGAAGACAGCTTAAAAAACTCCCCAGCCCTGTGACTGCCACCATTTTCTCTAATGCATACAAGAAAAACAGTTCAATTTGGTTTTAGTGGTGTCTCACAATACTTGGGCTATGCACATCTATTCACAGATAAAATTTATCGAGCATTGGAAGATAAAAAAAATTAAGATGGGCTCAACACTTGATGCACATTGAAAATTTAGAACAAGCAGGGCTTAACTTAGCTCTAAAAACTAATAAATACTTCAGTTGTTTTGTGTTACAGATAGTATTCAGTGGCTTGCATGACTAATTAAACAATCTTGAGTTTGCTTTGAAGGCTAAGCCATCCTAAATGGCTTTAAATTACATTCTATCAAGCTAAGCTTAGAATTAAAATCTTAATTTGTAATGAAGAATTTTACTGTGTATAAATGCTATTAGAGGGGCTGTACTGGAAAGTCTAGTTATCTGGATGGGTTCTGGCCCTCACTGCAGACATATGAAAATTCCAGCCCCCTTACAGCTGAAACCACAGTCAGAACCAAGAGGTGAAGCTCTTATAAGGAGAGAGGGAAAGGCAGCAGCTTCAGGTGGAATTTCATTTAAATGCTAAGTCAAGGAGGACAAAGAGGTGGCAGTCATGTTGAGGAACAGAGGCAGCCAGCAAGGAAGGAGGCAGTCATGGAGCAGAGGAAAAAGAAAAAAAAAAAAAACACACACAATATACATTACACAATGAAGTTTTTTTGGGTAGTTTTCAATTTCAGCTTTTTTCTGCTTTTTGCCAAGACTGGGAAGACTCATCTACACCTTGTGGCTACTAGCACTGCAACATAACTACTGTTTGCCACATGCACTTTTGTTTATGGCATCATGAACAAGACATTTGAGATCAAAACTCCTCCTTCGTATGCAATATGCAAGTGTGCATTTCCTCAAACCATGAAGTGCATCAATGGTATGTTTTTTTCCATCCACAAACACACAGCAGTTACCACAAAGCACAGTAGGTACCACTACCCAGCTCAGAATAAGATCAAGCACGTGAGCCTCACTCAGACCACAGATGTCTTCTTGCTGCAAAGAGTAAGTCACTCTTACCAGTTATATTTGCAATCCTTCTTTTCAATGAAGAGAAGAAATAGCTCTAAGCAGCACAAACATCCCACAGCTCCACAGTTCATGCCAGGAGCACAAGTCAGCCCTTCATGGCAGGCTGTCTCTCATGCTACCCCTTTCTAAGATAAAGAACTCACACCTGATGCAACTTGCTTGCTGAAGACACTTTCCAAGCACAGCAGTCTTTATTCCAAGCCAGAAGAGGCATTTTAAAAAAAAAAAAAAAAAGTTTTGAAGCAGCCTGGCTCCCCCTTCAATTATTTCATCTTTTTCATTTTTTCATTCATCCAACAGTACTCAAGCTGGAGCAGGAGACACATAACAGGCCATTTGGTCTTTTGGCATACAGCACCAGCATACAGCCCACGTGTTGTTCAAACAGCTAAAGTCACTTCCCATTAAACAATAGTTTTTTCCTTCCCTTTCATTAAGGCCATCTTCAAATTTTTCCTGGCATCTTTCAGCCATTAAGTAGATTTTTATGTGTATGGTTTGCATGTATGAACAAAAAGGGTAGGTTTTTGCCATGGTTACTTTCCCTACAGATGAGGAGGGTGTTTGAGAAATACCATACATTTTCACTGTTTGTCTTCACCTTCATCTGTTTCACAAACCAAGATGTGAAGTGATCCATGCTCTCACTGGCACAACTCAGCCTTGTTTTCTTTCCCCCTTAATGGGACCATTCATGTGTAAGAGGCTTTTGATCCTGGGTTTAGATATTCACCCCTACTTTACATAACCATAAGTAATGGCAGGTACTTATGTAAACTACATTTGTGTCCTCTGCCCAAGGAGCAATGAGGTTTATTATAACCTGAAGCAGAAGCGATCAACATCCCCTTGCTTCTGACAGCCTATTCATCAAATAGGCTACAAGGAGCATTGACAGATAGAGAGAAATAAGATGTCTATCAAGTTTTACAGTTAACAAAGGCAAAAAAACTGCGTCAAGGCTCTCCCATTCCTCCAATTTACTTGCCAGGGCTTTGAAGTGCCCGGGCTGATATGCAGACTGTTGACTAGAGACTGAGGTCACAAGTTACACCTGGCACATACCATCGTTTCTCAAACTGCCTAAACTACAGTTGGAAGCAGTAGAGGGATTTTTTGAGGAGGAGGAAAGAGGGGTGATTCAGTTAAAGTCTGATGAAAAGGAAAGGGCTCTGAGCCACACATCCACCTTAAAAAAAAAAAAAGTCAAGGTTCTACTCCTCTCCATAACAGAAGACTCTGCCAAAAGGAAATAGGTCATCAGGAAAAAGGGTTTTATACTAGCTTAAGCCATTTCAGTGAGTAAGCTAAAATTTATTTAGTCACTTCAATCCCCTAACTGTTTTATGTTCCCCTGTATGAAAACTCAACTTTTCTCAACATCCACTCGGGGAAGGCATGAGGTTCCCCATACACACACACATGTTTACAGGCCCTTCAGCTCACTCCTGCAGGAGGAAATACAGAGCTTTCACACCTTATCTGCAGAAAAATTGCTAACACTATGACATAGCACAAGAGATGGAAGCTACTCACCACATGGCTCCAAAGCTCCACCCAGCCCAGTGGTCCATGGGATCTTCATGGTCTACCAGAGGCTTACAATACACCGCTGCAAAGCGGAAAGCACCAAAATTTCCAGGTTTCCAAAGAGCTTCCAAACTCCACACCACAAAGCCATTGCCATCCTTCTCCTAGTAAATTCTCAGGCAAGGTCACAGATGCATTTTACACACAACAGAAAGATGGTGCTCCACAAAACCAAGCAGCTTCTACAGTGCAGCAAAGTCAGTCCACTACAGCACCCAGCCAAAGACACCACCCCTCCACAGTCCAGCTCACTGCAAGCATCCAAAGTGAGCCAGGAGCTCACAACAGCAAAAGACAGGAAAAGCTTCTACAGCAGAATATAAACCAAGCAACCAATAACCAACCAAAGAACAGCTGCCCCCAGTTCTGCCTTAAATGCAGCAGCTGATGCTACAGCAATGATAGGGTGCAGCTGTGCTGCCACATACACAGGAGGCCTTGGCACCTGGGCTGATTCACCTGGTGACACCAAGGTTCAAAGGCAAGAGCCCCCAATATGCTCTTTAATGTCAAACTTGCATTTAATGCTCTTTTCACCAGGGCAAAAGCTAAAGCTTTTGTAGCCCCTAAACAGCACCACATCTTGGCCTTTTCTCTTTCCTGATGTATCTGCTTTAATATCTGCTGATGACATCTTTGAGCACCTGTAAAACCAATATGAGAGCTAAGAGAAATCAGTGTGTTACCTTCAACCACACAGCAAAAAAAAGGAAGAGGAAATAAATGTTGTTATTAGATATGGATTTACTTAAGGAAAATATTGTTAGAATCTGAACAAACCCCTACAGTTCTGTGCTGTCGATGGTGCAATAATGAAAAATATTATTGGATATAAAGGAAAGTTATGACACTATAATGTAACTCAGACAAGGGAGAAGACATATCAGTCATTATCTAGAATACAGTGGACTCCTGTGGTTTCATTTTTCATTACTAATTTAATGTACTTACAATGCTACATGATAAAAATTGAAAAAGAACAATAAGAAGTCAGTACCATGAGAACAAAACAGGAACTGTAGAACTCAGAGATTTAGTTATGTTACTTGAAAAAATGTCTTAAGAACCCTTGAGATTTTAAAAACATCCATTAACATCTAATAAAAGATTTAATAACAGAGACATAAAAGAAAAGCAAAAATTTTAATAAACACAAATTATGGAATATATTCCTTTGCATATCACAGCTCTGCCATAGAAAATGATTTCACAAAGACAAAATTCTATCTCCTTATGAGAGGGTGCTTTGCAAACATTAGCTCAGCAATCACAGTCCTGTGATTTAATGTAAGCATTTTATTTTCCATTCTCTCATGAAACCTTAAGTCCTTAGAGTCTTGCAGTGAACTCTCTTGCAGTGACGTAAATGAAAAAAAAAAATCCAAGTAAGCAAATTTACACCACAGCAAAGCTGGTATAATGGGGTAATCACACCTTGCATTATTTATTGGGAAAATGTTTACAAATGTGCCATGCATGTGTCCTGGGGCAGATTCAGAATGCAGCAAATCCAAGTCAATGTCATCTATAGCTTGGAAGCTGAGAGCTCAGGTCAAACAGGTTTACAAGACCAATTAATATTAACTAGAATATCAGTCCATCTAGCCACAAGTCAACCATTAGCATTACTTAAAAAAATAGAGAAAGTTTTTTTTAAAAGTATCATGGATAGATCAGAAAAACCTGAAAGCAGTGAAACACTCTCTTAGTTTGTCTTGCAAATGTGCAGGACTCCGTAGCTTTCTTTGACTTGAGCAGGAGTCAATGGGTCCTCTAATTTTTTGAAAGGTCTGAATTAAGATCTGTGAACTTCTATTTTTTTTTGTAAACACTTTGCCCTGTGTCCCATACAAGAACATAAATTAGTAAATTCAAGTGATTTCATAGCAAACTTTTAGTGATACTTGAGTATCAAAAGCTTATGAGCTTCAAAACTGAAGATATCCATGGAGAAAAATTGGCTAAACTCCAGAAAGCCACAGCAGAGATAGTAGGTCTAGCAAAATATCCTGCCTATTTATATGTATGGAAAATGTACAAAAACGCACATATGGAGGCTGACTGAGAGCAGAGGGAAGATCTGTGTTAATACAAATGAAGGGAAATTCTATGTGGCCACAGAATTATCCTCACCAATAATATTTCCTTCAAAGTGGAAACTTTCCAACAGCTGTTTTGACCAGCTTGTGCTGCACTGATGTGTCTGTAAAATGTAATTAAGGACTGCCTGCTCAGGGGGAAGGGAAGGGTTTGATTAAGAGTTATAGAAAGGAATGCTTGGGGAAGTCTAGGTTTGGAGCAGTTACATTTTTCTGGATTAGGGGAGGGGAACCCTTTTATTTTACTCAAAATAAATTATAAAAGAATATTCTCCAACATGTAGCCTTTTACAATGGAACCATCTTCTCTTCATTCTCTGTGAAGAGATTTTCTCAAGGAAGAAAGTCTCATGCTGGGGAAAGATCAAGAATGTCCTTTTATTCCAGGTATGAATGATGCTCATAGTCTCTGAAAATGCATGAGAGGTTTTCCCAAATTACCTCCAGCAGAGGCAAAAGCCTTTGTATTCTTGGATCCCTTTAGACATCTTACTTGCTGCTAGTTTCTAGTGCTGTTTTTCACAGCATTTGGGAGCACCTGAAGCTTACACTACTCCTGGTGGTCAATGCAAACCATCTGTCTACTTTTCAAGCTTTCACTCACCAAATCTCTTTCTCATACACTGAGGTGCAATTTTCACCACCTGAATTTGGTTCCTCTTTTTGACTTTGTGAGCTGCATCGTCTCTGGCCATAAGCCATCAAGAATCACTTCAGCCTGTTTCTACCATGAGGAGAGAAAAGCTCCACTGGAAAGAACCACTGGAAAGAAAAGTTATTCAATAAATATTCTCTGATTCTCTTGCAGAGAATCAGATGTACTTGCAGAGGTACTGGACAGGAAACATCCTAGCTGGAGTTGGTGAGAGTTAAGTTTGCTCAGCATCCCTGAAAAATCTTACTTTTAGGATCTTGTGTTAAGATGCAGAAAGGGAGGTAAAAGCTTGTGCTTTGAAAATCTAGCCTTAAATACATTTGAGGCTGCAAATTCTCATACTGCTTTCTCCCTAAAAGATTTTTTTTCCTGAGGGTTTTACAGTATCCTGTCAGTTGTTTGGTACTTAGAGAAGATGGGGGGGAAAAAAAAAAAAATGTCCCCTATTATAATAGAATATTGAGTCGTTTATTTTTCTTGGAAGAGCGTGTTGAAAAGATAACATTAAGTGAATCTCAATGAGCAGTACATATGTTTGGTGAAATCTTTTTAAAGGATGGATTTAATTGACAAGCCTAGCACTATTTGCAAAAGAATGAAAACCATACGAAGGCAGGCATCTTTGTTAAGCTATTAACTGTGAATTCGTAGCTGGTCCTAGCGCCTGAGTATGCACAGTTCATTAACTGCACAACTATTTGGTCCAAGGTATTTACAAGCCCTTCGGTGGAAACTCAAGGAGAATGTACTTATGAAGTCTTCCAAATTCCCAAAGCAGCGAGCAGAGCTTTAAATATGGCCAACTGCTCAACTTCTAGCTAAACTCCTTAAAGTGTGTTTGTAAATCCATGTCCTCACTAGGAAGGGGGGAAGAAGGATTTGAGCCCATGTTCAGGGCACTGCAGTCGGGAAAGATGCAGCCCTCAAGTGAGAGAGGTATCGTAAGTGGTAGCACTTGGTTAAACTTGAACCATCCATGGGCAGCCTTCCACCCCTGCTGTGCAGTCAATATTTAGAGCACCTGCAAAACTCAAAAGGGACAGAAAGTGCAGAGAGAGAGCCAAGGGACTCTACAAGACTGGTTTACAATTCAGATAGCTGCTTCCAGAGCTGGCAGGACCTCACTGCACCATAATCAGGCCCCTGTACTCACCAGAAACCAGTACTATACAGGTGTAACATCAAGAATCCCATGTCCTGTCCTCCCTTGATGAAGGATGCAGCATCCCTCTCCTTCAACTATAGAGGGAATGTTTGCTTGTTTATTACGGCCATAGTTCTCCTTCTTAGAGCACATTTGTTTAAGCTGTTTCAGAAATACTACATTCATTTGAAATTGGAACAGCTTTCATAAAGATTGCTGTTAGACCACACATTTACACACAGAAACCAGATTTGTATTTGGTATTGTCTGCGTATTTACTACAATGGCATGTTCTCCTTTGAATAAAACTGTCTTTTTTTTTTTCTTCAGCTATTTGCCAGAATTATTTACTAGCCTTATTCTTCCTTGTGGTTATACAATGCGTCCTTCTCTGCTCCCTTCCAAAGAAAAAAAGTCCCTCTTGACCTAGGGACACTGTGCCACCTTCCACCTTAAACTTTCCATTGCAGGGCTGTGCCATGAATAAAAGCACTGCTGTGTCCCCAGACACGCCTGTTTTTTACCGATGTAGGTCAGAGCTCTGCAGGGGGATGCAAAAGCCGGTTTTAATGGACCTCTTGGAGTTTGAGAGCAGGCTCGACTGCCTGGGTAAAAGCAGCCAGTAATACCAGCGATGTAAAACTCACGTTGTGAGAAAAGAATCAAACCTTTTGCTCCCTCCATGCCTTGCTTAGAGCCTTATCACACAGATGAATCAGACCTCAGTCTCCTAACATCGCAAGCTTTCATTGAATCGCCTACTGTTCCACGGCACCGGTAGGGCAAGAAATGAGCATATCAAATCATTGCCACTCTTCTTTATACTTCCATTGTGCATAGGGAATCTGGATGAATGTTATTTATTCCCACTGCGGCCGCTACATGCCATGAATAGTCTCATAGTTGCAAGAAGAGCTCTATCTAGGAGAAGAATATGCAGCTTCTTGGGGCTGATTTGAGAAGTGCTGACGGTTTTCACTCTGCACCTGCATCTGCTGACCGGATATTGGAGTCATACTGATCAGGTGTGGAGTGACATCCTCACTTTGTCCTCTAATTCCTGAAATCTAATAAATCCAATGATTCTCCAGGGTGCTTTTCTGGATCCAGTACAGGATGCTCCACCAAGAGATATGAAAATGTGTAGTAGTAGATGAAATAAAGAGAAATGTCCATTTCTGGATCTTTCTCATGAATGAACTGACTTAAGGACATCTTGTTAATTGTGAGAAATTTCTGACATGAGTTGTGTCCCACTAGCTGCTCTTATAATCTCTGTGGCTTCCTATTCACTAGTGGTTTTCTTTGGGCATGGGGTAAATGTATGAAGACCAAGTGTCCAGTTCTCCTGTTCCCAGAGATGAGACGGGATAATCCAGCCTCAGACCAAAAGAGCTTCAAGCATAGGTCCTGACATCCAAGATAACTGGTCTTTCATAAAAATAAGACCATTACTGCTTATGGATTGTTGAGGGACCAACTGATCTATCAGATGAGTAGGAAACCTTGCCAATGTGGGGCTTGAGACTTCCAGGCAATAGTTGCTTTCTTCCTTTAAGTTTAATGAAATGATTCAGTGAAAGAGCCCTCCCATGCCCCAAAGGACTTCAGCACCACCTCTGTCAGCAGCCTTCAGCCAGGCAAAAGCTCCTACTGCAACTACATCCCAGGAGATGTAGATGAACATCTGAACCAGTCCCAGGAAGACATGCTTTTGTAAGAAAAATTTAGTTGCTATTTCTGAGGCTGTAAGTGTAGTTGCATTTTTTCTTTTTCTCCTTTGATACACCTTTTCATAAGTTTATCAATATGGCTTGATTGATACACCTTTTCATAAGTTTATCAATATGGCTTGATATCACTGCAAAAAGAGGGGTGACATTCCTAAACCTCGCGGATGTGATGTGCTAACTTGGGTTTGTGGCTTATTATGGCTTAATGCTTTGTAAGTCAATTCAAATATTGTGTGTTAAAAAGGTGTTGAAAGGGTAAGCTACGGGAGAGCTGATAATACAGATTTTTTTTTTCAAATATAGGAATTAAAAAGAAAAAGGTGTCATACAGGTGGGTCTGGAATACATAATTTTCATTAATAAAATACTCCATTTCCACTCTGAAGATTGATTGTAAGATATGCATAGCTCAAAGCCTTTGGCTTCTTTCTCACTCATTAGATAAATAGATAAAATTCCAATTCATTTCAATAGAAGGATTTCTATTTAGGTCCTGTTGCTATAATCAGTCTATTAAAATCGGAGGTATTAATTTTCCAGTAATCACTACACTTTCTTTCTCTTCCTATCTCTCAATTGAAAGGATAGCCTCATCCTGCATGGTTAAAATATAGTAATGCATTTAATGCCAGGCCATGATTTTAGACCTCCAGCTGTTTTACTGGTTGTGTAAGTAAAAATAAGATAATGTTATGCTTGGTAACCATGGTTTTTGTAGGCATTCACATTTTACAAATCACTGCACAGTATGCAAACCATTATATATATTTAAAATGTTTAAAATCAAACCTACCAGGAGCCTACCACTTCCATTATTTAAGCAGGGGGACTGCTAGACTGTGAAGGGTGATATATTCTATCAAGCTACTCAGTGGAATTATATTATCAGTGCAAATCATGTGAAAACATGTGCTTCAGGAAGACAAGAAAGGAGTATTCTCTGCTATAAAGTGTACTGTGGGAAGCCAAACAGAGTCATTGGTGTAATATATGAGTAAAATCTTATTTGTTCAAACAATAAAAAAGGGAAAAAGCAGAGTGCAGAAAGAAGGCAATCACTAAGTACTTGTTTATTCTCTCTCTGTAAAAAAAAGGCTGCCTTTACTTCAAATAAAGGATTTGAATTTCATCTCCAACCATTTTAACCACTACTCATCTGAGCAGAGATCTTCCTGATTTTTACAGGCAGGAGCAACCAACAAAACCAGGGCCATGGAGAAGAAACTGATTGTTTTGTTCTGTGCACATGGGCAAAAATATTATCTCTCACCAGTCATAAGCATTTAGTTAAATCCAAGCAAACCTCAACTGGAATATTTCCTCATAAGAAAATACAGGCAAGTGAAGCTATTGACAGCTACACTTTCAAGGGCATCTTCTTTCAGAAGCAACAGCCATTGAGAACTGTTTCTGGAAGCAGATTATGTTGCTCTGATTAGGAGTATAGGCAAAGATAATGTGTATTGAGCTACACCTGAAATTGCCTTTAAAATTCAGGATGAAATTTGTAGAAGGAGTAGGAAAAAATTGCATCTTCTTATGCTGTAATTTTTCAGAGAACACACATGTAGCAGTCTGAACAATTAGAGCTCTCAATTTCAATTAAAAAATGGCAAGTATTATGCGGTACAATCAGACCTAATTAATTGGGATGGAGCAGGTTTATGAGTATGTCTGGGAAAACAAATGTTTTGGGTATTAACCCAGCTAGATGTATTTATTTATTTTCTACATTATTCAGATTGACCCTTATTTGCCAACCTCCAGCACTCAAATTCATCAATCAGGGCAAAATCACAACACTGTGCACAAAAAGAAAAAAGAAAGAAAGAAAGAAAGAAAGAAAGAAAGAAAGAAAGAAAGAAAGAAAGAAAGAAAGAAAGAAAGAAAGAAAGAAAGAAAGAAAGAAAGAAA
>VZSV01000021.1:726282-737482 GCA_013398735.1 Nothocercus julius
TTTTTTTTTTTTTTTTTTTTCAGTCCAGTCATACCGCCTGACCCCAAGAGCTTTGTCAAGTTCCCATTGTCGTGGTGTATCAGGTAGGGAAGAAGTCTCTACAGGTAAAGGCCCACCTTGCTGAGCAGCTCAACTGCAATTCCTATGGTTGGACAATATCCATTAAAATTTTTTAAAAAATAATAAGAATAATAAAATTGTTCATTTGGGATAAGTGAGCCCAAACACGTCAGAATCAAAAGGTTTGTGAAGTACCAAAGTGGTCTAAACCATAAAGCTGTCAGAGCTTGTCCATAAAGCCCGCAGAACAGTTCGCCCAGATTTCTTGTGGCCCAGCAGCCTCCCCGGGCTGCGGAACTGCAGGCTTTCCAAAGAGGCACAGCCCAGGAAACAGATGCAAGTTTCCGGCGCTCCAGTTCAGCTGAGAACGCGCTCGGCAAAGCAGAAATAAATCACGGGGAACTTGCTGTCACCTCCCTACCTTCCCGCAAAACCCTCGGCTGCTGCCGCCTTGCTGGCTTGAGCTGGCGTAGCTTTTAAATGAAGTGTGGGAGGCTGGCAGCAGCAGCCTTGCCTAATTTTTAGCTAATACCTCGGTGGGTTCCGCGCTCGCATCTGGCCAGCGCTGTCCCGCTGAGCGTGATGATAAGAGGCTGCGGCTCTTTCGCAGGCAGGAAGCCGGGGTACCGCCACGACAGCCCAAACAGGGGCTTGTTCCAAGCACAACTGCACGACGCAGCCAGCAAAGGGTCTGCGGCGCGGGACTTCTCCCAAGGCATAAAAAAAAAAGAGAGAGAGAGAAATGTGTTAACTGTGCTAACAGTGCCAAGTAATATGCTTCGTTAAAAATTTAATCACCTGCAAGTGCAAAACAAGTGCAAAGCAATCATGTTGTAATTAGCACAGCAATTAACACCTCCCTTTTCGATAGCACATGCATCCTAGGAAGTGCATGATTGCAAGTGTTTATGCTGCTGACAGACTAAGTTCCTATAGAGAGGAAAAAATTACTTAAATAGATTTTTTTTTTCCCTTGTCTTTTTGGCATTTGGGCTGTTATGTGTCCATGAAACCCCAGCACCAGCTGCCATACTGGTTCTGCGCGAGCGCTCTTCCATGCAGAGCGCACCTCGCAAGCACAACCCGAGCAGGAGCCTCCTGAAAGGCGGCTGCAAACCTCGATTGCCCCGCTGTGAAGCGACGACATCACCAAATGCAACCTCATATTAATATTAGGAGATGGTTTTCTTACAAGCTACTGCGTGGCAAGAAGTGAGCACCCCCCAGCACAGCTCTGGGAAGCAACAGGAACAGGGTGAGCCGGGGTCATGGATTCAGGTGGGGGCTGTAACCAAAATATACCTCATTGCATGGTAACAAGGTCACTCTCCAGAGCGTCCCACAGCACAGACAACGAGCTCTCCCCAAAGGCTGAGCTGACAGCAGTTTGGTGCTCTTGGATAAACTGGCAGCTCCAGGAGTGGTTATGGAAAGACACCTTGGCTCCATGTGGCTGCTGTCCCCTTCCCAGAACACCGCGATGGCCACGCTCCTTCCCTGGGTCCCTTGCCCTCACCACTTCCAGGGGACCTGTTCTCTGTCAGTCCTGGTACTGTCTGTCCTTCCCCCAGGACTGGCTGATGGCTCCTTACGGGAGACCACATGAGGGAGGATAACTGGTTCCCAGCACGATCCTGACCAAGTTATATAGGCTAAAGTATTTGACTGCAGCCCATAAAATGCCCTTATTTAGGGGCTGTTCAAATTATCTAGGGGCTGTTCCATTTTAATAAAACATGCTCCTAACGGGACGCCCCGTCCAACATCCTGACGTAAAAGCAAGGGCTCCTGTGGTTGCTCCGTGCACCCTAAGAGATTGGCCCGTGAGCTCGGCATCTGCAAGTTGACCTCCAACGGTGAACACCATCTTTGCAAATAGAAACCGGGAGGCCAGTCTTGACGGCTTCTGCCTCCCAGACCATGTTATTATTGGAAGGTATTTGCATTGCGTGGTTCATTACTAGGATTCAAATTTGCAAAGTATTTTGAAGATGCTGGAGCTACAAGCAAAGCTATCATTAACAGGTGAGAGCCAAAGTAATGAACAAGCCTGCAATAATCACAACTTCTAAATAACAAAAAGTTACTCCCTATATAAATTTGCTGAATATTTGCAGAAATTAATATTTTCTGCACAAAAAAATTCCCTTAATGTAGACAATAATGGAACACAAATTCAAGAATTTCCATAGATCCAGAAGGAAGGTGTAGAACAAGCTGAGTGAGGGTAGCTTTCCTATCTTACCTATCTTACCTTGCTATCCCTATTTATTCCCAGATTTCTTGAGGCACTTCAAAACCGAGACAGAAGCCAGGTCTGAAATGGCATCAGTTTAAAGACAATTTGAGTACAGCTTCTGACAACACTGGGGGGCCAGTTTTCACTCCTCTCTCTCCATCCAGCTGACCTGTGTTTTGTTAGAGACCATTGGGTGTCCCGTTTGTATTTTATTTGGGCTTCTGTCCCCGCAAATAAAATACACTGGCCTTCTAGCACCATTTCCTGCCTCTGAAGAACATTTCCTTGAAGCAGAAGGTCTTTGAGCTAGCTCCATTCCCTTTCCTGGCAGTAACCCGTATTTACACTGTTTTGTGCTCCCTTCCACATTGCCAGCCTGCTGTTCAACCTAAACGGAGCCTGCCCATCCTACTGAACACGGATCAAGTGTCCACTTTTTTGATGCTTTCAGTAGGCAGTGGCAGGCACTTACATCTATGACACAAGATATTTTGCTTTGCTTTTACAAGTATCCAGGATGATAGGGGCTTTAGAGACCCCATGTGCATCCCTTAGTGCTGCCAGAGGCAGTGAGAAGCAGCTCCCAGGATCTCCGTTAAAAATTTTGCCACCACCTTTGTGAGAGGTTTGGGGTGATTCCCCTGCCTCTGCTGGAGTTCACCTTCTCAAAGGCACACTGCTACATCATCCCTGCCAGAGATGACTTACCCCTGAGGCCCACAAAAGTACTGCTGAAGCGCAGTCGTGTCGGTACTTGAAACGCACAGCAGCAAAGCCTGTGTAAGGCTGGGGAGGGCTCCCAGGGAGGATGCCCCTGAAACACTGACCCGAATGACAGCAGATTTCAAATAATGGAAGTACAACAACACAGTGCTGCGCTATAAAAGCACACAATGTATTTCTGAATAAGATCTCTTATAATGTACTGTCAACGATTAACGAATAAAGGAGCTTAAAGCCTTCTGAACACTAAAAAAGTAGCTATAGAGTGTGGGACAAAAGTTTTCTGCAAGCTTCTTGTTAAAATATTTTCAACATAGCAGATAGTTTAAAGTATGGGCAGCCCTCATATTCTTCAAGCCACACAGAGCTGTTAGTTATCACAAGTGAAAGGCTAGGAAAATCAGTGAGGATATAGGAGAGGTTTGTATGCATAGGAAACCACAGGTTTGTGTAATTAAGAGCTCGTGGTTCAAGATATAGACAAAATACATCAAAACTCTCACCCCAGGTATAAGAGTAACATGATGTTCATGCAAGGCCGTAATGGGGGCACACGGACGTCTCACATGGACAGAGGCTACCACCAAAAAAAGGACCAGGAAAGGGTATGGGGCTAGTCGCATGCAAGCATTTGTCAGCAGAGAGTTAAAATAACTGGTGACAGCCACGTGCCTTTGGCTCTGAAAGGAGAGACTAGTGGACCAGTCAGCGGCACAAACAAGGACCTGTGATTTGCTCAAGGAGATAGATGATCTATCTGTTTTGATGACCAGATGGACAATCACCAGGTTTGGAAATAACTCTCTGGAGTATGGAATCATTTTCAATCAAGTCTTTTCCAACTATTACTAGTGGGATCCAGCTGCTTTTGCCAGTAGTGTCTGCTTCCAGTGCGCTTGCTCCCTGGACTGCCAGACCAAGTCAAGGGAACCAATACATCTAGCTCTCAGGATCGCATTAGAGATATTACCTTGAAGATATTCAAAGGCAAAAATGTGGATGGTGAAAGATTACTGGCATTATATAGTTCATTCAGTTAAATAAGACATGCATCTTAGAATTAAGAGATGAGATACGAAGGAAAGAAAAGGAAGATAGCAAAGCAATGAAAGAAGATGGGAGACCCAAGAATACATGAACTGTAGGTATAGTAGGCTAAAGAGGCATTTAGGAAAGTTAACAACCTGCACCATTCATGTACACAGCAAATTTTACCGATGTAGTGAATGCTAAAACTGACAGTACAATCTAAATGTGTGTGGCTTGGCTGCCTCTTAATGGGAACTGCAGTTTAGGAGTATGAGACCCCTGTTCCCTCACTGCAGGATAATAATCTACCTAACCTTAACAAGCACTGCTCTCCCACATCTGGGGGAAGATAAGCCTTCTCATTGACATTTCTGAGTTTGGAAAGAAAGAGGGAAAAAAGCCGAATGGAAAAAAAAAATCTCAATTCCCACTCATTTTGCATATTCAGGTTCCCAGGCACCCATCCCTTTTTTACTAAAGGGGGGGAAGAAATATATTTAATAAAGATCTGGCAGGAGTATGATGAAATAATGAGTAGGATGAGACCATGTTACATAAATTGGCAAGGCTCCAGCTTGTAAATGATTAAAACAAAAGAAAAAGGGAGTTTCCGTGAAGACTAACGTAAAAAGCATTTTATAATCAAAAGGCCTGAAACTATGGGGGCTGATGGGAACGTCTAGCAAAACAAGCCTATTCCGAAGCTTCCAGATGATACATGGAAACTTAATCAGCTCATCTCAGTCAACGTTAAATCAAAGAAAAGACTGATTGGAGGTTCAAAGGGAAAAGTGGTTTTGTGGCTTGAGTACAAGAGCAAGGCGCTTTCCCGATTCTGCCACAGATTTCCTTTGAGATCTTGGGCAAGTCACTTAATTGTATGACATTTAATTTCACAACTATTGGGTACAATCGTTTGGCACATATGTATATTCCAATTTGTCCCTGGAAGTGGACAATTATATTTATACCTGGCTGTTTATGCCCACATGTACCATTCAAAGAGCACTGCTGCTAACAAGCAGGCCTTGAAATCTCTTATATATTTTTTTTCCTCTGCAAAATATGGAGAAGCCTCATACACCTTTATAACAGTGCTGTCATACTGAATTAGTGCATAATATTCCTAGAGATCTTTGAGCAAATAACATTATGGGAATAAGAGAATTCTCTATAACTTACTGCTATGCTGTTAAGAGTGAATGCTCTCCTGACAGGTGGACACCAAAATAAGGGAAGTGGCTAAGCTGGATACACTTTCTTTTCTGTTAAGAAAAGCATCTCTTAACTGTTCAACAGTAGCTGTTGTTTTTTACCAAAAGCCAAAACCCAGTGACACTAGGCCTGAGAATTTTATCTTCAGGAGAGACACAGGTCCAATTTTGGTTGGAATAAAAAATTTGTTACTCAAAAGCAAATGCTAACTGGCTCCAGTCTTTTAAACTAAATAAGCTAAGAGGCCTTGAAGAACTTACAGATCTTCAAGGGGAATTCAATAACCATATGCAGACAGAGCCCAACCTTAATGTCTTTTTATCTTCTAAATTTGCGTGTGTGTGTATGTGCATGCGCACATTCTTAAAAGCCTATTCTTCTGTACACTGAAAATTCAGATGAAAGTCAAGAAGAGGAAGGTTAGATCAGGAAAGCAGGGCTCCTTTATACTGTTTCCAAGCTCTGCCCTGATGCATTGTGTAACCTTGGGCAAGTCATTTAACTTGTCTTGCTCATCCATCAGATAGAAAGATGATGCTTATCTATTGCATGAAAATGAGTTAATTGCTGTTTGCCAACTGCTTTCATCTCTGTGGATGAATCAGATTGACTCCATATATGTGAGTGTGTGTAATTTTGCATGTATATTTTTATTTGGAGCCTGCTTATGTCTTGGAGCATAACTTCTTCAGGTCAACGTTGGTTATCTGCTTGGCAGAGAGCTCCTGGTGTACATTTCTGATGTAATGCAAATCATAGCAATGAGAAACATACAAGTGAAAGGTATTACTCTTATCATCATCATTAGCTGTTGTTGTTGTTATTATTATTATTATAGTTTTACACTTAGAAACTGAGATAGGACCACTTTAAAAAATATGGCCCCAAGAAAGAAGCCTGCTGGTGTTGGTAATAAGTCTCTAAAAAGAAAAGGCTTGGAAGAGGCATAGGCCTGGAACTGCCTCTACAAGGATATCTTGACTTAGAGTTTCCCAGGGGCATCAAAAAACTTATAAATTAACTCCTTTATAGGCATTCAGGAACGGACCTATGCTAACTCATGGTCAGTGGGTGGCTCTCCCCAAAACAACAAATCTCCTCCCTCAGGAAGGCATCACAGATCTCAGGACATATTTATTTATTTATGGAGACAGAAGGAAATTGGGATAAGAGGCTCAGGGACATATAATAAGGCAAATTCCCTAAACTATGACCACTCCCCTGGAAAAGAGTCCAAATGCTGTGCAACCCTTAGGGAAAAAGTCCTTTTCTTAACTATCCATGAATGCACTATGAATCATGCCTTATCTGTGAGCAGCACATGGAGTAGATGCTGCTGCTTAAGGATGGAGAGATGCCTACAGATGCCAAAGAGACCACCCACTTTGGGAAGCAGGGACAGAATGAGTAGCAGTCAAGAGTAGTCTCTGCTCTGTTTGAGAGGTATGATCTTTAAAAATATATAAATTTTATGGATAAACGCCTGTCACTCTTTCCTGCAAGGCATTCCATCATCACACAGTTTCTACAACTAGAAAAAGAGGACAGATTTTTAATTCCTGTCTGACCCAAATTCTTGCTACAAATGCTGCCAAGCAACCAAGAGGGCCATACCAGTTGCCTTGCTTTGCTGTGCAGTTACAGCCACCATTGCCTCCTTAGAGTGACACTACAAAAAACACTAATTCTGCAACTGCATTTGGGTCCTACAAAAGACTTAGCTTAACAAAGCTCTCATCAGGCATACTTCTTAGGTAAAAGGAGAAAAACCCAGATTTCCTGATGTTTTGTTCTTTGGGGTTAGATCTCCCAGTTGTATGTCTGTAAAAACAGTACAATGAAGATATTTGACCCCAGAAGGGAGGATGAGAGCTTTGAAACAGCTATTCTTTCAGGCTCATGGACCACATCATCCCCTGCATTAAGGTGCTAGTGAGGTCTCCCATCTGGATCCTTTCCCTGGCCACGCAGTTCTGCTATCCCTCTTTCCCTTGGAAAAAAACATACTTTTCCAAAAATGTTTTCTACCCAGCATTTCTTCTTATTTCTCCTTCCACAAGAAAGAAAGAAAAGGGAGATTTTGTCAAGCCTTTCCATGCCTGGTTGAATATTGCCTATAAGAACTTGTTTTTATTCTTCTCACACTTTCATCACTCCAAGTATGAAAAACTTAATAGACTGGTACCCATTGGATGAAATGGCAAGTGCTGTTAAAGTGTTAACTTGTGGGATTTTTTGTTATAGATTGCAATGCTTGTCATTATTTAAGTTAGATTGGTTAGCTCATTTTGTTGTTTCACTCTGCTTGCTTTACTTGCTCTTTATTGGTTGAGTTATATAATGACTATGATTAAATTAATAGATTTTACAATGTAAATGAGTTTCCACTAGTGTTTATTAGATACATTTACGGATGGGGTTTAAATAAAAACAGAGCCTAGAATCAGAATTACAGTGCATTCTCATCTTAGTGGATGGCATGGATCTAGCTTGTTCTTTTTTACAGCTACATGTCTGAAAATATGCTATTTATTCCACACTGGCAGAGGTTGACACAAAATAATTTTTCTTTTTTTTTTCCTTCTTTTTTATTTTAAGGGGCCTAATTCTGCTCAAATACAGGCATTCGGCTCTCAGTGAACTGACCGTGTTTGACTGGCTAACAAGGACTTGTAGAGATTCCAGAGAAGCACTCAGTAAAGATGAGTCTCTTCTCCTTGTTCAGCATGGGTTAGGAAGGCCAAGGCCCATCAGCAAAAGATATGGTTGCAAAGTACAGATTCATTCAAAAGATGTCTTTTCCCATGGCTCCTATACTTCCCAAGGCCTTTTATCTGGCAAGTATGCTCTGCCTCTGCTCCTTCTTTCAAAAAGGTTACGATTAACCAACTCCGTCACACAAGCATTTTAGTCCTTTTTTATTTTTGGTAGTGGAAAGGCTAGTGGTATTTAAATAGGTGGCTGCCACAGAACAGGGGTCCTTGCATGTTTCCCTGTCGTTTGCACGTAGTAAGACATTATTGGTGGTAAAAAGATTTCGACTCAGTGAAGCAGTTGAGGGTGATACTCCTCTGGCTGTTCACCTTTGCAGATGAGAGGAAGAAACAGCTTTCCCAAAGTGTCTTTGCGGTAATTCTCAGTTATGGTTATGATAATCATTCCATCAAGATTTCTAGGAGCTGCATCCATACTGGACATCCATCACGTAGATGAGGCACTTAGGGACATGGTTTAGCAGGCATGGTGGTGATGGATTTAGGGTTGGACTTGATGATCTTGAAGGTCTTTTCCAACCATAATGATTCTATGATTCTATATCGACCTGTCCTCCTCAGAAGTGGCTTTCCAATTCAGAATGCAACCACGAATGTCAAACCAGAGGGCACAAAACCATCCCTTGGGCTGCCCTGTTCATGGGGAACTGACTCATCACTCCAGATTCACCCCAGCCCTACCATGCTCGTCCTCGGTGCAGCCAGGTCTGCCTGGCTTGTTTTGCTTCGCAGAAGACCGTGCTCCTTTAAAAATTATTTCCCGGGCAATGTTAGTGATGTAAACTTGTTTAAACCTGAGCACGCAGTTAAGTCAGCTTTGTAATTAATTGCCTCATCATTTCAGTCATACTTCAGGAATGCTGCACTGCTGGTTCACAATAAAATAATAAAAAAAAGGGGGCAGATCCCCAGCAGAGATCCCCTGCAGCAAACAAAGGCACCCTGATCTATAGCAGGTGAGGCTCTCACCCAAAAAAGGACACGGAAAGAGAGGCACAGCCCGGCCACCCATCGCCCGAGCACACTGAGGGAGGCAGAGATGCAGCCCCAAGGGTGGACACGGCCCCAGAGCATGGCCCGTTGTGAGCTGTTGGCTGCGCGTCCAGGAAAGGATTAGTCCCCTGGGGCACAGACCTCAGCAGACATAACCGGGGGCTGCTGTGTCATTACGTGACCGCTTTCCAGCGGGTCAGGTGCCACAGGGCCCTGCGGGGCTCATACTCATCCCTGCCTGAGAGAGGAAGGAAGGCAAGTAAAGCATCCACTTTAGAGTAGAGGTAATGAAAATAGCAATGTAGAGGTAATAGAAATAGTGTGAGGGTGAAGAGCATGTCTTGGGATGTCAAATGTCTGTCTAGAAACACCGGAAAAAGATGCAGAGGAATGACAGCAGAACCTTCCCCCTCACCTATCTGTGGTAAGAGCTAATGAAGGAGGAGCAGAGGGAACATATAAAACTCCAATTACAATTATATTCTTTTTACTTGTTTCTAAAGGTACATTTTGGAGAGCATTTTTGGAAAGTAATGTCTCTTGTTGAGACTGATCTCTCTTGGAGGTGGGAAAGGGGAAAGGAAAGAAACAGGAGAGTCAGCCTCTTTGTGAAAGAAAAGTAAAGGCAGAAGAAGAAAATAAATAGTAGAGAGAGATGAGCAAACAAAGGAAACTGATTTGTGCCTGAAAGAAGAGATTATGATGGAAAGAGGTACCAAAATGAGCAGAGACCGGAACAACTTCTAAATTATTTCATTTCCTGCATTTTCCCTCTTTTCATTTATTATATGTCTTAGCATTATAGGAAAAAAAAAAGAAAAAAAAAAAAAAAGGTTGGAAGGCAGATAGCTATTTCAGATATGACCTGCTGTTAATACTTGTGGCCACTTTATAATTGCTAGATGTGGTCCAATTAAATAACTAAGTGGAGGGACAGACCAGGATCCAAGTGCTAAGCTGAACAATGTAGCCACTATAAACCTCTATATAAGTCTTGCCTAGAGAGTACCCCAGGACAGGTAATAGAGCCTTCGCCCTCGCTTCTGCCAGTGCCCCGTGTAGCCCTGAGTTAGATGTCTCTGGTGAAGGGAAGATACTGCTATATGGATTTCTGGGAAGCCTTCTACCACATGGGGAAAATGAATTGCTTTTGTCAGTTCATCGGCATCGTTATCGACCAGCACAGAAATGCTGGTTCACAGCTCTCCCATGCCAGCAAGCAGCAATTCTGGAGAGATCGGGGGGTATTGTAGCGGAAGGCGTTATAAAGAGCAATGCCTGTGATGAGATACACTCAAGCAAACCCTTATAATTTTTCTCACTGGGTTGCAGATGACCTAATAGGCTCTTTTCCCATCTCTAATTTCTATGAATCTGCAATCCTATTATTTATATTATATCTTGAGGGTTTCTTCAATGATATAATTATACTCTGCACCATAACATTTCAGGATCTACTGTAATAGGACTAAATATGCAATTATGTGGTTAGTAAATGTAACAATACAAAACTCAAAATCTATATCCATGTACTGTAGCTTCATAAGAATTAGTTTCCTGTTATGTACACAGCAGATGTAATGTAATTATTGCTAACTGAAAAGTATCACCAGACTTTCATATGATACCAACAAAAAATGCCCCTCCAGCCGATTCCTCATTCAAACATGGGAAAATGAGAGAATTCTTTAATTCTATCTTACCAGGGAAGTCTGGGCACATGTATTTGAACTTCTACACATCAAATCGATACTTCCCAGGCTTACATGTACACAGAACCCACAAGGAATATACATGCATTCACAAAGTGATGGATTAGGTTCACCTCTGGTGATATTCCATCAACTTCACCCAAATTACAGCAGAAGTGAGCCCATTAGGCAACCTGTGTTGATTACTGATAGAAATACTTGTAGAGATAAAATTGGCTCCTGACATTTATACAACACTGCATGACAAAAGAAAAACAACAGGAAAGGACAAAAGAAATCACAGTTTTGCAGTCAAGTTAAACTTAGACTTAGGAGACATGATTTCTACACAGAGGTTTGCCACAAGTTTCACATATAATGAAAGAAAGTGAAAGAGGAGAAGACAAATGAAGGGAAGGGAAACGAAGAGAGAGGAAATGAAGAGAAGGGAAAAAAAGGAAGGGAAGGGAAGGGAA
>VZSV01000021.1:737787-753431 GCA_013398735.1 Nothocercus julius
GGGAAGGGAAGGGAAGGGAAGGGAAGGGAAGGGAAGGGAAGGGAAATTTTATCCTGAGACTTGTCTACAAGAGGAAATTGTATCCATTAAATGTGTGATTTTACAAAAGTTGTGGTCAGCTAGTTTAAATGCCCTTTTAATTCCACTGAAAAATAATGTGGAAGGGACTAAGGTGTACCAAAGGAAAGCACATTCACCAAATACCTAATTACATTAATTTTAAAGGAAAATGATTTAAAGGGTTCTGAAAGAGCTAGCTTTAGAAATCACACCCTGGTTCGGATTCCTCTTCCCTTAAAGATGCCAGCGAGTTGCTGGCTGAATGGCTATGAAGCTCCTCTGGTGGGTGGCTTCTGCTCCAAGGGCTGGCTATGAACAGGGAGGGCCAGCTGAGCCAAGGGGCCCCTTCTACCAGCCCTACTACCTGAGGAGCAACATCTTACGCCCCAAAACCAGGATCCATCAGGAGTAACACATCAGAACTTAAAGAAACATGAATGCTGTTTTTCTGGATAAGCTATACCTGAGTTACCCACTGAGGTGAAAAACAGAGCCAATACTTCAAAGAAGTGTTTTATTGCTAAGCAAACACCCGTCAGGTTTTCAGCTGTTACTGACACCAGGCCAAATACAACCCTCAGCAAATATATGCTTACATCCCCACGTAGGTACTAGAACTATCCTTAACACGGAGTTAGAGCCTGATAAGCATTACACACTTCACGTGCATTATACACTGTCCAGGCAAGTCATGCTGGCTCTACAGGAGTCCATGTTTAAGGAGATGTCATAACATTTCACTATCGGCATGAGAGGACACAGACACAGTAGAACTGTCAGTCATTTCAGCCACACCAGGAGGATATTAAACCTGCATGAATCTTGTATTTCACAGGTAGACACAGAACAACACTTATCAAACTTTGTCCCTAGCAGTTACATCCACTGCTGCCTCACTCATAATGTTCCATGAGATTCACTGAAGTGACAGGGCCACCAGACCTCTTCATCTCGCATTCAGGTCATGGAAACAGAGGATTATTTACAACTTTGCCATCACAAAACATGTTTTCTTAGAGGGTTGTTCAGAAACTGTCGTTATTTGCAACTCTCTCCTAATTTTTAAGACCTCTCTGGTACTTTCCAACTGAATAGTAATACTAGAAGCACAGTAGAAGAAGTCACAAAGCGTCCAGGTAAATGAGACAGCAACAACAGTGGCTTAATAAATACGAGGATAAGTTTTAATATGTGTTCCTATTAAAAAATGCTCAGGAACCTCTGCTTTGGCTAAGAATATCTCCTTGCTTTTTAGAAGCAGTGTAAATCAGCTGTTAAAGACCTCCATGTAGCATATAGCATATTCTCTAAGTTTGAAGACCACAGCAGAACGCTGAAGTTTGTTGCATTTTTCTTTCCTTTACATTTATTTCCAAACTTACAGGAGAATAAACAACATAGCATCCCTGGTACAGAGGAACAGTTTGGTACCTGCATGGCTCAAAGAACAATCCTGGCCTTTCTTGCCTCTTCTTTGGTCAGTTATATTTTCTACTTTATACAACTGAACTATTAAGATAAAGGTCAACATCATATGTTGTAATAACATGTAGCTGTTCCACTTTGAGCTGAAATAGTTAGTCATAACCCCCTCTCCCATGCCTCCAATTCTGTCATGTTATTGGCACAGGAATCATTACTTTTGTAGTCACAATTACATAAGAACTAAGTAAACTGCAGAAATTTGTAAACTGTTGCATTGCTAAATTAAATGCTGTTTTAACTAACAGTTAATAGTGTTTACTGCTGTGTAATAGTAATTTTCATTTTTTACTGTATCTAATGACTTTCTGATGACTCAAATTCTCTGTAGGGATACCAAATCATTACATTAAGGATGAGTGATTTTAGTATGCAATGACTGATCAGTACAATAATATGTAGACTCATGCTTCAGCTAGTAAATTAAATCATTTACACCAGAGCGTTTGTCAACGAGAAGAGGAGTTCTGTTACACTGCTGCATTATAATGTAGAATCTGCTCAAAATAAAGCACACGCTGTATGAAATCTGAGCTACTTTATACACAGAACTGTTAAGGAGCAGGGGGTTATCACATCAGGACTCCATGCAATCACCCCATGGTCCCCAGCCATGAAGAATTGCTTTCACATGGAGTAGTTTGTTAGAGTAGTTCGCATAGAGTAGTTCACTTTCACATTGAAACGTTTGAGAAGTCTTCTGCGGTTAAGTGGTTGAATGTTTCATTGGTAATTAGCTCAGCACACTCATTTTAAGAGACTAGATAAGCTCATTGCTTGGGTAGGACCCAAGACAAGATCTGAATACAGCCTCTCTTCCCTTCTAGCACAGTTTTCCAGTGCAGACTTTGGTCTGGGCCAAATAATTATACATATGCCAAAATGATCAGAAAAACTGAGGAGAGATGCTTGATGTTTCAGCAATTTGCTTGAGGCACCAAGAGGCCTAATTCGCAGAAATGTGGAAGAATCAGAGTCTCCATGGACAGTATTTTGAATAGTTTTGGGAACTCTATTTTTCTGGGGAAAAAATCATACCCCAAAATCTCAGGCTTGTCTCCCAAGGTAAGAGGCCATGCATCACAGTCGAGATTTTGTAGCTCCATTGACTTTGACCAGCTACACTCATGTAAATATGAATCAGATGATGATCAGAACTCAGTTGCCATCAAGATATAATAATGACAGTCAGAAAATACCTGTAAGGAAATAATACTTCCTTGGAGGAATTTCCCCTGCTAACATTTTGTCACTCACTCAGCCTGAAACCTCAGGAGGACAGTGGGAAATGCTGCATTAACATTTTCTGGGTTCCTCTCCGTTCCTCTCCATGATGCAGCAGTTCTTCTGTCAAAAAAGGACTCTGAACCTCTCATAAAGGGGAAGAGTTGTGACAAAGGGAAAGGCTCCCTTTGTAAATATATTTAAATTCACATAAATATATCGCTTTTCAGGAACTTAATGACTCATTCAGTATTTACCTCTGGGAAAGCCAGTGTCACAGAAACAGTGTATTTTGATTTGCGAAGTCGTCCCTTTAAAAAAAGTGCTACGGCGTAAGGATTTAGTTTTGCTGGCAATAGGTGAAAAAAAATCAAGTTATCACAATTTGTTTACTGCTTGGCATGCTTCACTGGAAGAGACTTAATGAATGAGGCTGATAGCAAGTCAACAGTCCTCAATGATGTCTTAACACCTAATCCAGTGAGCACCTCCAGCTCAGAGAATCATGCCACAGGTGATGGCCCCACAGCTATAGATCTACGTGACACATCTGAGTGTAACACACACTTCTTCTTCTGTAGGATTCTGCCCATGAGACAGCTATATTAAGACTGGTACCTTGGATTTTTTTGAGGGGTTTATTTTATTCTCCTACGTATCAGTTAAAAAAAAAATACAGCAAGTGTTTTTGAGCCTTTTGTTTAAAATATAAGAGTGTTAAAATGTCCTAATAATCTGGAGGCTTTCCAGTTTGTAGGCAGGCACTAAGTGAGTTTTAATTTTTGCACAGAAATCAAATATTAGCAAGGGGAACATGAATATATACAAAAAGACTGCTCATCTGGCCAACATCTGGTTTGATGGGGCCATTATTTCAACAAGTACTTACCAGCACTTTTTCGTTTTTGTTGCTTCCTCCCAGAGCAGCAACAAACTAGTAGTAGAGATTAAAATTTCCATATCATTCCCACACACAGAGTCAAGCTGTAGAGTGTGCCCAGAACTTCTATTACCAGAACTCCTAATAATTCCCCCTTCCTTACTTTAAAAAAAAAAAAAAAAAAAAAAACTATTAATCTAACTAGGTGGGAAGGAGAAGAGGGAAAGCCATTAAAATTGTTACTTTCCAGTACATTCTTGTATTACAAGTTATGATAGTGTTTATTACCTGAGTTTAATGAAAGAGTTAGGACGCAAACCCAGAAACACTTCTGCCAGGTGCAGACTGGGAGGCACTCAGCCATTTTAAGAGTCAGTGTCTCACATTTACACAAATGTGTACATGTTGGAAGTTCAGGGCAACCTATTGCACATGACGATGCTACTGCCCTGAACTTGGGGCAGAGTTGGTCCTTTTTTGCCCTACCATAAGAGATGCTTGCTTCTTGGAATCATTTATTCTGATGAGACGGTGCTGTTTGTGCAGATATATGTGTGCTTGCCCTCTTTCTCAAGACGGTGCTGAGTATGTGGCCCATTTTAGGTCAAGTTACCAGTCCTGTGAACAAACTGAGTCTGTGACAGCTATGTGCTCTGCTGGATGATCTGTGTCTATGTCCAGATCTTCTAGTATTGCAAAACTTTCCATGGTTTCAAACAATAGTCATGCTTTCCAAGCCAGTCAGCTACAGAAAAGCAACCAACCACCTCTGCAAAACGTAAAAACAGAAGTGCCAAGAATTAAGAAGGACAGATGAACCTGGATCATTAACTATAAACTATGGGAAAGAAAGAGATGCAGTGCTAGAGTGCATCTGTATATAAAAGTGTGAACAAGTGTTGCGCCCCATCACTGCCCTGATTATGTTGTTTTTAGTGGCGGTGCCATTTCTTTCACCTGTAGCATCCTATGTCTTTATGACGCTTTTCCTCTCTGGTGTGGTTGAGGCTGTTTCTGGGCTGGCCCTAGTGCGACCCGCTATACAGCAAGAGCCTTTGCTTGCACACTTACTGAAACAGGGAAGAATCTTATGGCTTGGCAGCTCCAAAAGTTATTGCACAGTAATTTGGGGTGTCCATTTCCTACAGTCAACATTCCATACAATTTACAGACACAGGTGATGATGATGACTAACATGCCTTGACATGACAGCTCCAAACTCTCACTTAAGATCTGAACTAAAAATCTCACTTTCTGTCTCAGTTTCACCCCGCCCAGAGCAAACCGAACAGGACAGCGAGCGCCGGTTCACACCTGAGCCCTACCCCTGCCACCAGTGCGCGCGCACAGAGCCGCTTACTTTTATTGCTCAGGCCCAACTCCAGAGCAGCTGCTAAAGTGGCATAGATACATCTAGAGACCTCACTGCAGCGAGCACTGGGTGATGCAAAACCTGTTGCACTTACTGCGCATGGTGAAGTCCTTTGCACATAGCACAGGAGTTTCACACAAGAGTTTTGCCTTGGACTCTGAATTTTTCTCTCTGGGCTATAGACATTCAGCAGTGCTCCGAAGAAGGATTGCCATCTCCTAAGACAGAGAAATGTGGAGAACAGGGACAAAACGTGACTGTACTACGGTCTCTTTGTTGGTTTCGGTCAGTAAATAGCTTCCCTCCTGAAGCTGCTGCTGCTCCTCTACCTGGGGATATTCCCATGCTTTGGGGAGACCTGGCAGACTCATGCTTGCATGGAGACACTTGCGCAGGGTTTAACGTGGACGGTAGCTGATGTGGTACCAAAGAGAAGGGAAAAAAGTGGTGTGCTCCTGCAGGCCTGCAATGCTTAGGGGGAGTTCAACTTTCACCTTTTCTTTCCTAGGGAGATAAATTGCCCTCACAAGAGGCCCATGATACACCTGGGAATCGGCTTTTCTTCACCAGTCTTCACAAACCTTGCTACCCTCTCACATCTCCGTGTGCTTTCGGTGGGCCTGCCGCTCTGTTCAGAGCAACCTCTGCTCTCTGTGCATTTGAGGCGATAATTAGTTGGTTATTTCTTATCTCTGGTTGACGTGGCTCCTAGTCCGAAACTTGTCACTTAGCGGCTTTCCCAAGACGCCACAAACAGGCAACGTGGCACAACGTAAGGAATATCATACAGTTCCAGGAACGCAAGGCCATGGTCAGACCACTGCCCCATCACTCCATGCAGAGCTCCACTCTGCTGAAATGAACCCAGCCACGAGCGGGCGCAGGGCTGTGTGCTGGGCCTGAAGCACAATCAGGAGATGATACAAGAGAAGAACATTTATTTCTATTACTGGAGAACCACATATTTTATATAGCTGTATTTATGGTCTGTGAACGAGTAAAAATAAGCTAGAAATGCATGCACAGAGGGGAACAGAATTGGGGTTTCTATGGAAACTCGGAGTGTTCTGACTTGTATAGCTAAAATCAACCATATTCCTTGTTAACGGAGTTGTGGGGAGAAAGACTTTTTTTTCTTGAGTTGTTCCACGCAAACACTTTCAGTTAGCTTTTGCTTTTCATCTCTCTTGCATGTTCATGCACCTGCATCTTTTCTTAAGTGCATATATTTTACATATGATGTGTGCTGTGAAGATTTCCTGATTCCCAGTAATAGTAACAAGAGTTACTCTTTTAAATCTCCCATTGATCCTTGAGACACAAAGACTTAGAGAGCGTGAAAGCACCACATTTAACTTTCCTTTCTGAGGACTATTATGTATATTAGAATACTAACATCTAAATGAAGTGTCGGACATCGGCCTAAGGACCTGCTGTTCCTAGATATTGTGCATCCTATGCTTATCTTCCTCTCATATGCAACAGTGAGATGTTCCCAAGGAAATACAACTGTATTTCCCAGAGCAACATCTCTTACTAGGAAGAGGGTGGCAGCACCAGCACTTCAAAGCTTTTCACACTAAAACACCCAGTGAGTGCCTGTAGCTTACAACTTTGGCTCTGGCTGTGCCATACATCAGGTGTTAAGTAGAAGTGGGACTGATCAGAGCTTGGATAGAGGACCTCCGAGGAAAGCCTAAATACTGCAGAACTCAGTATTAGCGGCTGACTATGGAGCCCACTTCCCCGTGACTCAGTAGAGAACCAGTACTCCAGCTGCGATCTATTTGTTGGAGGAGCTGCTTTTTCAGGGAAACATGAAATCACAGTCCCAAACATTTTTTGAGGAGAAATTATAATGCATTGCTTCCAGTTGTGTGCCGTTTGGCCTCAGTTACATTTCCGTATTTATCTTACAGAATGAGTGCACACAAAGCCCATTGCTAACTCCAAAGCAGGGGCAAAGGAGACGTGAACTTGAAAATGCTGTTGTTTCCATCAACAAATGACCTAGCGATAAAAATATAAAAATTCAGAAATGGGAGAATTTTGGCACAGTGGAGCTGGGAAGGAGAGGGTTCTTCCTGACAAAGTTAGAGACGTGTTCCCATTATTATAATGAGGTGGCATGATAGTCTTATTTCAGCCCCAAATGGGTTATTTCAGCAGTGGGCATAAAGTGAGCCTTCATCATACCATCTGCCAAGTACCTTTGGGATCTGGCGGCATGGAAAGATCATTAAAAATGCAAGAAGTTGCTGTTTACATTAATAAAAACACATATTCAAAAATTAGATTGAAAAAACAACAGCATTGTAAACATGCCTTTAAAATGAAAGCCATTTCCTCTCATAGTAAATTGCAAGGTTTATTTTCATCTGCTAGGATGCTACTATAGCAAATGTGGCTTCTGCAACCTCCCGGTGCCACACTGTAATGAAATTTGCGCTCACAGAAATAAAGTGTGCGTTGTACAGTGATCTGCCTCTGCTCTTTTTTACTTGAACAGAATTAAAAATAAAGCTCTCGTGTAACTGTATTTCAACCTCTAGACCATTTCTTCCAGCATTCTTATAATGAGGGTTCAGTAAAATTAAAGCATACAATAAGAGTATACTATTCCTTTTTTAAAGGCTGACCTGCAGTTCTGGTTTACAAACCAAATGACTGTAGTCAGGCATATTAGTGCTTTAACCTTTTTATTACATTACATACATGAAAACAATTAAGGCTGGGATTCTTTCCAATGTATTATCATTTTCTGTTCCCTCTGGCCTTTTTCCATCCATTTCAAAGAATGTACATAACATCAACCGAACATTCTCTCATGTTTTATTTTTTTGTTTCTTTTCTTCTTAACAACTGTCATGCTTTCAAGATCAGCCAGCTATAGAGTATCATGCAACAGCAGCAGCTGACAGCAGCGGCAGCAAAACAACAACAACAACAAAAAGTTTGGGGGTTTAAAACTCCTCATAAAATTAAATCTGAGATTTAAATTCTCCCTCATATTTTATTGTCTTTTCTTTTCTTTTTCCTGTGGTAAATGGTAATTAGAGTCAATAATCTTTTGCTGAGAGAGCACCTTGTCCTCACAGTGTTTATATCATCATCATCAAAGATCTGCCTTAAGGCCCTGGCGTGTTAATAATTTAAGGTGTGCACAGCCTAGTTATAGCAGGAAGCCTAGTTATTGAGTTTGTAAACCAGCTGATGATTTATGGGAACACCTTGCATGAGTCATGCTCATTAAATAAAATACTTCAGTTTAATAAGGAACATGGGGTAAACAGTTCTTCCCGTTACAGGGTGAGTGTGCAATTGGAAATTGCTGAGTTTTGTCACCAGCCTAGGCACTGCTGTTTTGTCTTAATCCTAACGCAGGCGCAACGTGCGTGTGAGAGAATGTGTGCGCGCATGCATGTGCACACATTTTTTCCCTTGAAATACAGAAAGTCTTTCACTAATGCTATCTTTTTTTTTCTCTCTCAACCTCTCTGTCTTGAACTCTTTCCCCCTCTCTTTCCATACAGCTGTTTTATAAGTTAAACCCTCCGATAATGAAAATGTTAAATCTCTCTTTAAAAGGCTACTAATTAAGAAAACAGAAATGTTCATGGAAATAAAATTACAAGGGGAAAAAATCAATATATGGTTGTTAAATGTAGCTTACATTTTAGAGCCATAACCATATTTTACTTTTAAGTACAGGAGTTAACTCTGATTCATTAGAAATTCCTTGGGATATTGAGGCAGTAAAAGCTCTACATATTGGCTTCTTCTATTTTACCAGAAGCAAGCATACACTGCCTACTGCTTTAAAAACTTACTGTATCACAAAGAAATTTGAATGGGATAAGGAAAAGTGTCAACATCTACCCTGTGGTAAACATGCAGACAGTGATATCATCTACTACTTCTGTCTATATTTTACGGGGGGTATTTTTTTCAGAAACAGAGGCCTAATTCCTTAGAGGAACGGAAATTCCTCCACTTCCTCTGAAGCAGATGGCTCTTTCCTACAAGGAATGGAAGGAGTCAATATCTTCAGGGAACGCAGCATCTGACGGTGGTGGGTTCGCTAGCTTGGAGTCCACCTCTCTGGCAAAATTACCCTCACTGCGGGTAAGAGGGAAGCTACAATGTCTCAATAGACTAAAGGGAGTGATAAACTGAAGAATAATATAGAAACTGTATTTTTACTTTTCTTGATGGATTTCAGCGTTATCATCCAAAACCAAAAGCAACTTAACTGTGTTTATTTAAGCTGGTAAGGAAACAATAGAAATTGTTTTCAAAAAGCAAGGGTTTTTTCCCTGGAAGCAATCTATTACCCCTCCAATATTAATTTTCATGTTCTTTATTGTTTCTTTTGGGTGTACTTTTCTATATGCTTTTCACATGGGTGGCATGGCTGTGGCTGTAAGCTTAATTTGCTGTCTAGTAACTAAACATTCTGAAACATAGACAAACTGTCAAACATTATTAACAAATTTGTTAAAGTATATTGGGACAAATCCACTTGTGGTATAACTTTTGGATTTAACATCACTACACAAGTGAGTAATCTGACTGCCAAATTGTAAACAATAGTTCAAGTCCTCCATATTTTTCAGGGAAAATAAAGCCTGACATAGCAGAGTACACACACCATTCAGGCCATCTCCTTGAGCTATATAAATGCTTTCCATTGCTGCAATATTTACATTTTGCAATCTTTTGTTTGCTTTCATGACACTCGTGCCAGACTAGAGGAGTACCATGATCTCATTTTGCAAAACGAGAACAAGGCATGGAGATGCTGCTGGCCAGACCCACAGAGGCACCCCAGCACTGAGGAGTTTCAGGACTTTCCAACGATTGACCCCTCACAGCCCTTTGCCTTATGGTCAAGTCGTGTCACAAAAAGCAGATGAGCCCCCCACACACCTGATAACACTCTAAAGTCTACTTAAAAGTAGAAAACTTGAGAAAGGTTCAAAAATCCCCGTGATCATGGCACTGTCACTTTCAGCAAAAGTGTACAAAAGATGCGAATTATGGGACAGGCGCAGCTGCCACCAGCCTCATGGGACGAGCCCCGTGGCCCCTCTCCAAGGTGTCCACTCGATGTCCCAAGGATGGGCAGGGTGGTGATTACAGGAGGGTAGAGAAGGTGAAGGCTCACTCCAGATTTGCCCCATTTCCCAAACTCGTTCCCTAAACAGGCACTACTGGTTGTAACACAGCACGCTGAGCTGCGTGGACTTTCAGGATCTGAGCTATTCCTACACATGTAAAAGCCAGCGCCTCGGCACACGTAATGACGGCTTTGCTCCGGGACGGTCGCTCCCCTGGCTGCACAGCCGAGCGCCTGATGTGGGGGCTCACCAGCCCCACGGTTGTGCAGCCCCGTGAGCGAGTTCAGTGCTGCCCCGAGCCCAGAAACACCGGCGTGCACTGAGGTGTCTGACCTGCAGCAGCCTAACCGCTGAACATAGCCTTGGGCGCTTGTTTCCATAATAGGTGGCAGCTCAGTGAGGTCTTTGAGAGCATAAATTTTGTGCGTAGTAGGAGTTAGGCATGTTCTGCCCTCAAAAAATGTCAAAGTAACTCGGTTAGAGGCACACGAGGTGACTGGACGAGCAGAGAGAAGAATGATCTTCTTCAAGACCTATAAGAAGTGCCTTATTTCATAAGTTTGTCTTCTTCAAGGAAGAAATCTTTACAACTTCTCAACCATGACACTCCTAATTCCTAGAGATTACAGAAAAGTTACTGTGGGAAGAAAAGATAATGTACTAGGGATAGAATATCCCTTTCCCAAATCTTGATATTTTAAGATTACTTTGGAAGCTTCCACACACCCACTCCTTAAACTTCCTACAATATGGGCTTGTTCATAGGTAGACAGAAAGGGGGAATAATATTTCAGAATTTTCATATCTCTTTACACTGTGCTTAGTGGATACAAGAATTGCACCCAGATTACTACCAGGGACAGTGTTCAGTTGCCTCTTACTCTGGCAAAGCAAGGTCTTGAAGCTAAATCTGAGTACTGTAGAAACTACCACCAAATTCAGAAAAGTCACTGAAACGTGATGTCTTGTGTCTTGCAGGTTTCAGAAGAGCTGATAAGATTTTGGACGATGATTTGATTTGAGGTAGAAAGTGATGACTATATAAAAGAAGGGGAACAAATGTGAGTATCAAACTCGCAGCATAATAATAAGGAAAGATAAATTAGTCCATATATGTATGAAGCATATATTTGGTGGAAAAGACATTTGACAGGATCTCAGTAAACTGTAGATTATATAATAGAAAGATGCCAGAACAAGTCAGTCTCCTATAGATTTGCCCATATGTTAACATACCTAAACAAATCCATCCCCTAATTGCCTTCAGTTAAGTGCCCTGTTAAGAGCATATCTTTGGGACAGTTCAGAATGCCACTACAGTGCTGGGCAAGAGAAAAGCTTCTGGGAGTTAAGGGAGAGTCACAGAAATGTCCGTAATGAAACATCTTGAAGGTAGTGAAGAGCCTAGTACAAACTCACCTGTTTTTGAGGCTATCTTACTCAAGGAACAGCCTAACACACAGTGGATCAGCACTCCAATTTAAATAAATAAATAAAGCTCTGCCGATTAATCTTTTTGATTCATGAGTATGTGCAGAAATAAACCATGGTAAAATATGAGTAAATCCATTAAATACTGGAAATCATACCAGGGACATCATTTTATCAAATTCTGCCCAAAATTCTGCACAAATTATCAAGAAATGGCAAAATGAGCTCATGTTAAACACTGAGGAAACAAATAATTTGAGTAATTTCAAAAGACCCATGTGAAGCCATGCATTTCTTCATGCCCTGTTTGAAACAAAGGCAGTTTTCATCCATGCTGGGACAAACACAGAACTTGGTCCAAGCTGACTCGATATTGAAAGCGTGGTTCTAGATGTGCAACCAACTGACAAGGTCTAGGTACCTCCAAATGAAAAATTGTTCCTTGGCGAACTAATGATAAAGGCACAGAATATCGTGTCCTGCTAAAACAGTCAGATATCTTGGTCACAACCTTTAGCATCCAGCTGGGAGACATAAAAACAGAGCTAAAGATGTTCATTTGTAGATAGCAGTTCATCCACCAGAGATGAGATAACCAAGTGATTCTGTAAGAAATAGAGAAGAACCGGTAAAGAAAACAGTAGGTGAAAGCAATATGATATTCCTGGAAACTTTGGTACATGATTGGCAGGTACATATTTGAGTTAAATCAGAAAGCTTGCCAAGGTGCCTGCCTCTTAATTAATGTCTTCTCTTGGCTTTGGTTCAGTTTGGGGTATTTTTATAAGGTGTTGCACAGGATATCACCAGTCAATTAATTAATAAATTATAAATCCTTGTTTGATTCATGTCTTTTTCCAGTTAAATTAGGAAAAAAAAAAAAAAAAAAAAAAAAAAAAAAAAAAAAAAAAAAAAAAAAAAAAAAAAAAAAAGAAAAGAAAACATAGATTATAAGTGGTTCATCTGACCAATTCTCTTAAATATATCCATCAGGAATAACATGCCAAGCCTGAGCTGCACGGAGTCAAAAAAGCTGGCAGATGGCAAACGATAAAGAACAAAAAAAAAGTCTTGGTAGATTGAAGAGATCAATATTTGTCATCGCTAGAATATCACAACACATTTCACTACTTTATCAGGCTCACCATTTTGCGGCAGGTAGGGAGAAAGTAAACCACCAGCTTGCCAACTTCTTGAGCAAATACAGTGAATCCTGAGGCACAGTTACAAAGGTAGGTTATGCCAGGGCAAGAGAAACATTCAAGGATGCTGAATAGCTACTACCTGAATGGAAGATTCCAGCAGGCAAGTAATTGGGAGCCTCACATAGTTACAACTATTTTGGTTTTGCCAAAGTCAAGGATCAGAAGCCGACACTACAGTGAGGCCTTCAGGAAGACCTGGAGCGACAGGCTGGACCCTGAGGACCATCGAAAGCATCTGGCATTGCTCCTGTGCTAACAGAAGCGACCCATGCCCACCCCTGACAACAATAACAGCAAAGCAAAGGGCAAGGCAAGTGCTGTGTGCTACCGAGCAGATGATGGAGACAAGAAATTGGACACATAGTGAGAAAGTCCCTGAGGTGCTCAGAAAGTGGCTACTAACCCACCCCTGTGATGCCAGACCACCTCTCAGCATCAAGAGACTTCTGGTCTTCTCTCCCTGATGCCCTTCTCCCTAAAAACACTGTATTTATGTTTGTTTCAGGTGCTTGTTCAGCAGAGAGCGGGAGGAGGTTGTTGCTATTTTGTTATATTTGCATTCATTTTTTTTCCCTTTCTCTCCAAGGAGAGGTTTAAGGGCAGTGCTGCAGCGAACAGATACTGACCCCTGCCTTGTGGCAAGAATATAATCCTAGTGTGCCTTGCTGAGTGCAGGAGTTCAGGGCACAGATTGAGCAGAGCCACATCTCTGTCGAAGGTATAAAACGTGGTACCCTCCAAGTGCTGGCTGAAAGGCATCAGTTCAGGCACTGGAAGAGGCAGTGCAATGATTCAAGGCCTGAAAAAGAGCTTGTTCCAATCCCAGATGAAAGGGATAGCAACAAAGATGAGCTACTGCTAATAAGAGAATATAGCTCTGAGCCATCCTTATTTAAAGGGCATCCTTATACCATGACACATGAAAAGCAAAATGCAAGTTGGAGAGGAGGGGGTTGTTTGTTTTTTTTTTAAAAAAGGCCCTGATCAGGCAACATTGTCCCAGTCAATCTAATCCATCCCACTCTTCAGCAAGCTCAATCCAGATGGTGATGGGGGACAGTGCTGTTCCCCTTGGCCAAACCACGGACATGAGAGGCACGAGTGATGGGAGCCCTACAGGCTACACCTATGAAAATGCCAAGTGCTTTGTAAATCACTTTGAACTGCCTGGAGCTTTCCTAAAGGATGGAGTTGTTAGGGAACAAAGAGCAGCCAGGGATGGGGCTGGCCTGGAGAGTGGCCCCATCACAGCGGGGTGGGGATACCCAAAGCCATGGGACCACGATGGAAACTTTACACGGCACACCAACGTTTGCACAGGAGTCTACTGAGAAACAAGGAATGAACAGTGTTGAGGCTGCCGCTCTTGCAGTCAGAATACAGTGCATGAAGAGCAACAAAAGTAGTGTCCCGTGCTTTCTCGCTGCCTCGCAGACTTGTCGGGAGCCGGGCACGTGGCAGCTGGAGCCCTCGGTGACCTGGCCCAGCAGCTGCTGGCACCGCGGCTGTCTAGGTAAAAGCATCAGCACTCGCGCCCCGGCCAGCCGGCTGGCCGCCGTGCGGATGTGCTCTGCCGCCGCGCCGGGAAGCCACTGAACGGGAACATTATTGGACATGGGAGCAATAATGAGAAAATCAATTGCTAAGTCAGATACCATCGACTGCAATGAAAATTTTGTGCATGGAGGATTTGCAGGATAAAGACCCAGGTTTTCTTTCAGGATAGATGAGTTGGTAGAGATGAGAGGAAAGATAATGTGGCTAATCCTGTGTCCCTTACACTTCCAGATGTAAGACAAAAGGAATATGGCCTGATAGCTTCCCAAGGTGACTCTTAAGCAAAAGTCTTCATCAACTATTCTGAAAACTCTCAAAAATGCGAATGATTAAGACCTTGTGAGACTGTGACATTGTGTTAATAGGCTGGTCATTGCAGAAGTTCTTCGGGATTAAAACTAGAGCTAACATATGAGTAAAAACATGGTTCAGCAACCGTTCTGTGGAAATCCAGGCATGTACATGGGACACATCATTGTGTAAGACCCATAGTTTTCCAGCAATTATTTGCAGACATTTGCAGTGATACTCAAAGCCTTTATTCACTACTCCATTAATTCAGCCATAAAAAAAAATTTAAAAAGCACTCTTCCCCAAACTGCATACAGCTTGAGAACAGCTAATACCACCATTCATTCTGTTTTGCATGTTATCTTCATCTCTTGTCAACGGCACCTACAGAAAGGTCATTAGCAATCTTGGAAAAAATGTTTGTTACTCACTTGTCTCTGCCCAAACACAGGTTTGCTCTTTTGCCTCAAAGGCACTAAAAGCGCAGCACACTGCAGAAGAGCCCTGCCTTCGTGTTAGGGTGTTTTGTTTTTTAGAGGTGTGTAGCACTAATTAAAAACAGATTGTGTGTGTACCTCGCTACCACTAAGTATTTCTTGACTTGGAAGAACAGTCCTTTAAAGAGTATCTATACATACAGATGCACACGTGCAAGCTTAGCAGGCAAACGCACACCAAAAATAATGCAAGGAGTGATATATTTTCAAGAGTTAAATAAATAAATAAATAAATAAATAAATAAGGAAAAGAAAGGGTAAAATTAAAACAGAGGTGGGGCAGAGGCGGCAGCAGCGCCCGAGCGCGGAGCCGCGACCAGGCGGGCCGGGCCCCTAATAAGGGTTAATCACTGGCCGATGGGTCCGCGAGCAGCCCGGCCCCGGCTCCTCGCTGACCGGCTCTAGCCTGGCCCGGGGGCAGGAGCTTGGGAACTTTTAATTACCCGCCGCGGCTCCCGGAGCGCCGCCCGCATGACAATGGGCCGCGAACAATGCGCGCGCGGCGGGGCGCGGCGGCGCGGGGCG
>VZSV01000021.1:755086-769855 GCA_013398735.1 Nothocercus julius
AGAAAGAACTAGCTATTTTTTTTAATTATTGATGAAGTTTCTAACCATTGCAGTGAGTCCAGCTGATCCACACCAAGCGCAGTACATGCCCGCTCAAGGCTACTAAGTGTCATCCTGCTAGTTATGTGAAGTTTTCTGGTAGGATGCACCTATGGCTGCAGCCTTCCTTGATCACATCCTGCCGGGCTCGCAGGGAGCCGGCACGGTGGCGGGAGGGGAGCGTCAGAGCCCGCACTGAGCACTGCTCTTGAGCTGGGCTTTTGGAAGGGAAATGGCCAGGAAGGAAAAATAGTGCAGGGAGGCAAGGGCGAGCAAAGAGCCATGCAGGGCAGAACAGGCAGGTTTTTAACAGCAAGGGAGAGAGAAGCGCGTTTCGTTTTCGTATCTGGTGACATGGAGGAAGGGGAATCTCTTGTCAATTGCAGAAGATTTCAGATGGAATTCAGGGAAAAGTTCATTATGCTTAGAAAGGCTGAAAATTATTATTCAAAATATAATAAAAAATGTTTTCATAATTTTCTGGCATGATGATTATTTACCTGGAAACAGATCCCTTTCCCTGCAGACTAAGAAGTTTAAAAAATGAGGGGTGGGGAGAGAGAGTGCCCCTTTTCTCAGGCGATCAGGAGGGCAGATCCTAATGTAATATTTCTGCTTGCAGAACATCTCCTAGCATGGCCCACTTGAAGACATCCAGTTCTCTCTGCTCAGGAGCTTAAAACACCCATAGTCTGTTCTGGTGGCTAAAGTCAAGCAGGAGAAAAATATCGCAAAAAGAAAATCCTGCAGGTCCAGAACAGGACTTACATCTATGCAGGTAAAACAATATCTCAAAGAGCAGAGTAAAAACATAGCCCAGGAGAGGTGTTTTAAGGGATGAGGCCAAACAGGTTTATTCACAGCACCAACTTGGCTAGTGAAACTGCAGGGGCAGCAAGGCTGCAAAGCCGGCGTTGGGCTCTGCTCTCTCCCTCCTGGCTCTCTACAGTCACAGGGAGCCAGATCCAAAGCTCCCTGAACCTTTCAGATATCCTTTTTTTTTCCATCAACTTCAGCAAGCAGGTGAGGATCCTGTGGTGTATGGCCGTCTAGCTGCAAAGACTGTAATTTTGCTTGGACAGGCTGCTTATTGCACATCTGCAAGCCTAATAATAACCATGGGCTTTGATTCTTCCTAAGGAACTGAGCAGTTTGAATTAAGCATTATTAATATCAACAATATTGCAGGGAAATCAGCAGTATCAATAATACTCTTATCCTAGTGGCAGTGTAAATATAAGGCGTGCAGTGTACCTGGATTCTGAGGAGTGTGCAAGCAAATGATGATTTCTTCTCAGGACAGTGATAAACAACTCAGTCATACTGTTAACTTTCCCATTTTAGTAATAATTAGATTGAAGGAGAAAATACAAAGCACAGTCACAGGTTAACTGCATTATAATTGCAGGGTGTCTTCAGCCCCTGCTTCTGGAGTGGAAGGCGGTTTTTATCCATTCAGTCTTTGTGAGTAATTCGCTTCTAGGTTTAGGGCTAAGTATTGCTTTACTTGTTTTAAAAATGACTAAGCTGATAGAGGGAGAGATTGCAACCCGGCCCGAGTCATGGCGAGCGGGACCGAAGGCCACAGACACGAGTCCATTGCAACACAGGACCACCAGCGCCTGCCAGTTGCCCAAAGCACCTCAGCAGATTTTTGGGGCTAGCCGTGAGGATTTTGCCTGGAGGGGCTTTGGGAGCATTTGGACTCCACTCCTGCATGGATGACGTGGCCCAGGCCGAGAGCGATAACGGTTTCGGTCACTCTGTGGAGCGGGAAGCGGGTGTCTGCACAGCTTGAGCAATCCTGGCACCCAGCAGCCTTCTCAAAGTGCCTCACCTCATTCCTCCTACAAGCAACACCTTGCTGGAAACGCCACCTCCTCCAAGAAGGCACCTCCTCAAAGGCGTCCCTACGAGCGGCTGCAACGTGCGCGATGGAAAATGGAGCGCAGAGCTAAGGGACCCGTCTTGACTTGAGCGATATCTTCTGGGGAAACAACAAACATCCTCTGGTGCTGTTGTTCTTTCCCGAGTTTTTTTGGTTGTTGTTTTTTTCTTTTTTTTTTCTTTTTTTTCTTTTTTTCACTGGAAGCCTGATTGTGAAACAAAATTCCAGGAAGGAGAGGAGGGATGCTATTTGCATTTTTCAGCTCAGCAGCTCCTCCCTAACAGAAATTTGTTCAGCTTCGAGAAGGGGCTGTCTAAGCAGGGAGAAAGGCCCTCTCTTTCCCACGTTCTTTTGTGAACCGCTGCAGTTAAATGTGTTTTAGTTACAATGGGTCAGCTCCCTCTTAACGTGCTGCCAGGTGAAGGGAGTCCCTTTAGAAATAGCAAAGCCATTCTAGCCAACTCGACAAAGCCTCACTTAACTTCCCCACTCTCCTATGGTCTGATGCAGGCGAAAACAGATACCGAGTCACGGCAAGTAAAATATCTGACCGTGCTCCAGTTGCATTAGCTTGTCCCATGAGCTAACTCCAGACCTTGAGTAAGCAAGATGGATGTTTTCTTGTTACACAGCAAACATCGGTGTTTTTAACTTGGGGGAAACAGAAACAGCACAGAGCAAGGTGTAAGATACCGTCCCTCGCCTGTCCTACCTGAAGCCTCTGTGTCAAGCAAGGCCCCTCTGCTCCTCCCCACCCGTGCCTTGCGCACACCTCCAGGTGAATCGGCTTAATGCTCATTTACAGTCTGGAAAGGGCTGAAAGCTGCAAACAGCTCAGCAAGGAAAGGAAGTGTGAGTCTGCATTGCTGGGTGGGGGGTGCCAGAAATCCTGGAAGCCTCGCCAGGGAGAAAATCCCCAAATGTTGTTCCTGTGGGGCAAGGATGGACCCACAGGGACCTTACTGGAGGAGCTTGCTTAACGATTTGGGATTTTCTAGTGCAGACTCATGTGAAGCCCAAATCTGCATCCTCTAGACCAGCAGATCCTTCACTCACATCGTTGAACAGGGAGTGATCCAATGCGACATGCACGCCAATAACAGGTACACTCAGTCTCAAGCATTTGTGCTTGCCACTTTTTTTCCCCCTTCCTATATGAGGGTGTCTGCAGTTTTCCTCACCCTCTTTCGTATTTTAAATCATTTTCTCTCACTGCAGAGAGTTACCAGGAGAGCGGGCTCTTTGCACCATCTATCATTATGCTAGTTAGCCTATTTTGTCGAAAAGATATCAAAGATTAATACAAACACATTGTTATTTATAAAAAAGCCACAGCTCAGAATGAGAAAACTTACCCAAAATGCTGATACTTACTCACTCAGAAAACGTACTCTGAAACTGGTGAATCGTACTGTGCCATAAAGCTACGAAAACAGCAGATTTTTTGGTTATTCCTGTGAAAGTCCTTCACAAAAATCAGATTCTACAAGCAGCAGGGGAGGTGGCTGAAAGTGGCTTTTTGACACTCATATGCTGATGGAGTAGAAAGCTGAATGTAGCGTCGGGACACTGGGACATACCAAACATTTTTCCTGCTATTGCAGAGCTGGCTGCTCTCGAGCGGCTCACCGCACAGGGATTTTCCAAGACACAAGCCCCTCCCTGTCCCATTGTCCGGTTCCTCTCACAGATCCTTAAAAAACAAGCAATTATTAAAATCCTTGGTCACATCCAAAGCGTATTTATCCTCTGCGATGGCAAAGGATGATGCAGAAAGACGTGGTGATTCAGGCAAAGCCTCGCCTGGACAGGCTCCAAGACGCCCGTGTCAAGCTGTGGGGCGGAGAAGCCGCTTTCCCCTTCATAGTCAAATGCGGATCCAGACTGACGTGTTTTTCCAGGTCCTTCCCAGCACGTTGGCAGTTCACCACACCACTGCTCCCCATGCAACGGGGCTTCGGGGCAACATCCAGTAGCAGGGGCATGTCAGCTTGGGTCCCGCGTGCCTGCTCCAGCCCCGACCCCCTGCACTTGCTTCCTCAACAGTCCACCAAGAGTTGCTTTCCACGGGGACGCTGCCCCGCGTGCACCTCGCAAGGGACACGTAAATCGGAGGGAGCTGCTGCTCTGCCCCAGACACCCCTGCGGATGCCGGGGCGCAGCTCCCGTTGCTCCCTAGGTCGCTCCGTGCTGCGCTCCGTGTCCTTCCTTTGCGAGAAGGCCCCACGCTGCGATTTCTATTTCTTTTTTTTATCAGGCTAAAGAGGATATATTTTATCATAATGGTTTCAAATCCAATGTGTACAGGCCAACACAAATAGGGTATTACAAGTTGAAGAACTGTACCTCAGGCACCATTTTATTAGAACTAGTGTTTACATCAAACAATACATCCTAAGTACTTCATATTAAGCTTGGACAAATCATTTGCCTGAGGATTAGGGTACTGTGCCATTGAAATGTAATCCTTCTGTTGATTTTTTTTTTTAAATGCCAAACCAAACGTGGTAAAATCAGTAACTGTTAAAAAACAGAAGGGTGAAAATCTTAGCCTCAATTTGACATGTAAAATAAAGCAAAAGAAAAATCACCAAGGTGGGTTGGCCGATAAGTTTCTAAACAGATCAGATATTTTTGGAAAAGTTTTGTGGGGAAACTGAAAAGGTAATCGTAACTTTTATGATTGCAGCTTTTAAAATTGTTCCATCATTGTGGGGAGATAAGAGAAAACTGATTTGGCCTCTTCCTCCTAGTGTTTAGGTGACTCTAGCGTGGTCGTTTGTGTTCAGTGGCAATGCCAGAAAGGAGAGCCAGCAGCACGAGCAGTGGCCAGGCCTGGCTGTGTCCTGCCGTACTTCTGTATGTACTTCTCCATTTGTGCACCTCTTTTAACTAAAGTCACCTCCAAATGGTAAATCCTGGGGACACATTTTGCTCCTGCGGCCTCTGATAGGAACTGTCGCAATGTATTGGAAGGCCAAGCTTGACCCCAAGGTATTTTGCCCATGCAAAATTCTTACTCCATAATCTCAAAACCCTTCCCCGCATGGGGTTTTAAGATCGATCCAGAGGCAATGGGACTATTAAATGGATGTATTCCTCTCACCCAGAAACCAGAGGAATGCTGTGAGGGTTATGCTGAGTACAAGCCAGATTATGATGGTCAAGGAAAATATATTTCCAGATCAGGTGAGAGAACATTCGGTGTGATTAAGAAGTAAATGTCTATGTTTATTTTTGAATAGAGTCATTTAGAGCAAAGACTAGGACCCTGGTTTCAGTAAAGGGAAAGAGAAGGTCCCCCTGGACTTCCACGGGGCTGGCATTTCAGATGAGTGTCTTCCCTCACCTCCCACTGGCGGTTTTCATATGCACATGGGCAGCTCTTCCTCTCCTGTCTCTTCCTTCATCCTCCTTTTGTTCCTTCTGGATTCAAGTCTCCTTCCTCAAGTGGTGCCCTCCTTTCACCTTCATGCTCCAGGCATCTTCTGGCCGTTGCTACCAAACCGCCCGTCACTCAAGGTTTTGGAAGAACAGCCCCCTCGCTGGGTGGGAATAGCCCTCAGGGTCCTGCTCTTCCTTGGGAGTCAAAAGCGTCCTCGAGGAGGCAGCATCTCTCTCCCCTTGCCTTTGCAGCCCTTTTGGGAATCTGTGATGAGCACATTCAAGGGATTCAGTTGTTCAGCTTCTCTGGAGAATCAGCAGGACGGCAGAGGTGCAAGGCGGGAGTCGAGATACTGCTTCATGCCACGTACTTGGAAGGTGTCTTGATATTTCCTCTCCTTGTGGGCCCATTCTGGAAGGCTGTGGCTCCCAAAACAGCAGAGGAAAGGAGGAGCACTGGCTCCTGAAGCCGGGTTCGTACTAATTGGGTCTCCCAGTGGGTCCCATCCGGTCTGCAGTCAGCATAGCACTGCTAAACGAGACGTTGCTTTAAGAGCACCACTCGGCTGAGACTTCGTGTAGCATTGGTGGCTGCTGCTAACCTGACTTTAAGCAGAAGTGTCATAGAGAGCACTGGGTAAGCAGATTCAAAAAAAAAAAAAAAGGTAGAATCTGAAAATTTAAGAAGTTACAAGCAAATAGGGGACACAGGCTGGACCCTTGCACACAAAGGACAATAAACACATGGAATAAGTTACTGGAGTAGGCACTTGAACAAAGCATGTAAATGAGTTCCACAGACACCTAGATTTGTTACTGGAGAAGGGGGGGGAGGAGGAGGAAAAAGCAGGAAGGTGGAATTAAAAGAGCCTTTCCCTGTTCCCATGGCCTTTTCCTGTGGTTCTAATATTCTCATTTGCTTAGGTATTGCTGAGATCCCAGGCCAATAAGCACGTGATATTTTGGAGGTACCACAGGTACAACCATATCTAGGCACACTGTTTTTGTTGGCGTACATCAAAAGGCCGCCCGTCTTCAAAGAACAGTGTTAACAACTGCATTTTGAATTAAAATATGCATGTCTTAATTTCCCTGAATCCTCGAACTCTGGCTTTTACTGTCCTCCTGAGAGGACAGGGAGAGCATTGCAATAGCCAAGAAAGAGAAAGAAAGAGAGAAAGAAATTCACAAAAGCAGGTTCTGACTTGAAAGAGCAAAATACAGTATGCCTATTCATGAGAGGGGAGCAACAGATTTTATGATATTAAAAATAGCTTGGTCACAAGTTAGAGTTGCCAGAGGTAATCTTACAGCACTGGTTTTACTGGCACTTTGATGTCTTACCCAGAATGTAACACTACATTATTGACTAAGAGGTTTGTTCCCTCCACGGGACGCACAAACATAGCTGCTATTAGCGCGAACAGGAGAGCCACATAAACGCGGCACGGAGAATCGCCCCTTGTGCACGTGCGCTTTTGAGGATAATGGGGCAAAGTTAACTTGCAGCCCTGATTTTCTTTCCCTCGAGCCCACTGGGTTGCAGGGCGGGCAGCAGAGGCTGGTCTGGCTCCCTGCCCCAACACGCGGCCAAGGGGACGTCAACCAGCGGTGGCTCTTCCCCTGGGTTGTACAGGCGCTTTAGTTCATACCCGGGTTTATAAAGCTTTTACTGTGGCCCCAGCACCAGACGGGGCTGGCGGTTGCTCCTGCAGAGTGGGACAGGTCTGTGTAGATCGAAGGTTTCATGTGGTCTGCAATGAATTTCGGGTGAACTCTGCGGGCTGGGGGGTTGTCACTTGTGCCCAAGTCAGCCACTTAGGCACCCGAGTCTCACACAGCCAGTAGCAACTAACATTGAATGGAAAACCTCTATTCTCATCTTTTACATTTGCAATGTCCTTATATTTAACTTCTGCTGTCCTGAGCAGTGAGTTTATCACAATAGTCCACCCTCATGATGCTAGCAATAAAAGCACCCAATAATGGCACATTAGTAAAATGTACTTAAGCAAAACTTTCTAAAAACTCTGTACATGTATACAGGCCAAACCCCTTCTTTGCACTCAATAATCCAAAAAAAAAAGAAAAAAAAAAGACAGGATCTTGTAGTTTACTTCCTGGAAATTAATGCTCTAGGACAAACCTATTCATATCTTTCTTTTGTTCTATATTTTTACACTCTGTCTATTTTTCCCAGTGCACAGAAATCCTATACTGCTCTTGAGGAGGACATCAGGAAAGAGTGGTTAATATCGGGATTTGAGAGGTAAGAGACTCGCTTGCTGGTGTGAGACCCCAGCTCTGTGTGGGACACGATGCTTGGCCTTGGACAACTTGTTTAATAACTCAGTGCTTTGATTCCCCTGTTACTAAAAGTGCAACATCAGCACTCGCTATCCGGCCGTCCTTCAAGCCCAAGAGGAAGGCGTTGTGTGCTGTAAATGCAAAGCGCTAGCACAGCTTTCCTTCCTGCCAGAATTGCTCAAAGGAAGAGCAGAGCAGCAAGAGCCCAAGCTTCCTCTCTTCAGGGCTGCTCCTCCTCTCCCCAGCTGCCCTTTTCCAGGTAACACGAACGGCCCAAATCCCGATCAGGAACCGCTAATTTAGGAGCAAGCAGCCCGAGCAGGGTCTGCAGGCCGCACGTTTCCCAGAGAACGTTGCTTCTCTCCCCAGCAGCTCAGCTACAGTTTGTCAGCTCCTGTGCCCGAGATGTCCTACTGCACTAAGAGGAGGAGGAGGAAGAACGTGCCAAGACATGGCTGGGGTTGATCAGATACCTCAGAGGGCATTTACTCCCAAAGACTCTGCCCAGCCACTATGCAAAATACCTGGCTAGAGGTAGGATAGGAGGATAGGCTAGGAGAGGATACATGTGCTTTCTGCTACCTCAGAAGCAAATAATTACGGAAAAAAGAAAAAAAAATCCTTTACCTCCCTGTCTTCATTGCCTACTCTGTGCTTAACCTTGAGGATTATAAAGTCTGAATCCAAACACAATTTACCTTGAAAATAAATGGATGGACTGCAACATCAAGTAACAGCAGAAAGAGAAATCACTTTTGCTTTATTTGCCATTAAAATAAAACCACTTCCTTACACCGGTGGCCACTTCATGGTGACTGTTAGAGGAGTCATTTCTGGGTTTCGTTATACTGTTATTAACACCCGGGTATATCTCCATGTTTCTGTATCTGCTCTGCTGCAGGAGGTGCACATGGGTGCGAAGCCAGGTCTCTGTTTATGTACAGGGGACCCATGAAGTTCACTAAATTCACAGCTTTACAAATCCCTTAGCCCCTGGAATGCTCAAATCCTAGAAGGATGGACACTGGTGTATACCCCTAGCCTGACACAGATAAACAGATACATATAAACTTGATGAAAAAGAGGACATATATTTGTGTCACCTACCCTGCAAACAGTTTCAGGCAAAACCAAAAAGCAAAAGTTTCTTGGTTGTGAGATCCTCTTCTGTCAGATTTGCAGGCAAACATACCATGAAGGAAACAACAGCTATGGTAATGCTTGGCTGAGTTTTCTTCTATATATTAGGACCTCGGGTTTGGGGTGTTGGGGAGAAACCCATCTTGCTCCCTCCCGGCGGCACAGAGGCACCCAGACACATGTCTCCCAAAGTGATTTTCCCTCACCAAGCAGGGCTGCGAGGGACACAGGAACGTTGCCAGCCCCTCACAGAGCCTCCCCTTGCTGAGCTGACTTTGTTGACTTGTCTGACTCACTCGGAAGAAAACTGGGAGGAGAGGAGAGGGCCTGATCGTGCCCTTGCTTGCCCGGGAGGCATTGCTGAACCATCACCAGGAATGGCCTGATTGCTGCGAGCAAGGGGAAGCACGTTTTGCAGAGGTCAAGGCAGGGATGCCAGGACGGATCATGCTGCTCGGACGCATTCAGAGTCCTTTTTTGAGAGGGGTTCACAGGAGGCACTCGGAGACAGTACGAAGGTCAGTGCCTGAGGAGCTCCAGGTCTTCCCAGCTCTCCCAGGATGCTGTGGAAAAGCCAGCGTGCCACCTGAGAGCTTCAAGAGGAATTTCAGAGACTGGACTTGCTACGGGCCACCGAGTTTAGGAGCAAATGACCCATTTGTAGCCTTGGCACCAACACTGGAGCGTCACTGCAAGAGCTGCGCGCAGCCGCTCCCACGCTGGACACGGCCAGTGCGACAGGCAGCGTGAATCCGAAGTGACAGGGTTCCTTCCTTGCTCCACTGGGTGAATCCAGGACACAGGCCCAGCTTAAAATGTGAGTTTCCTGTCACTTTGGGTTTCAACCATGGCATTACTTGTAGGTTGTGGGATTTGTTCCTTCTCCTCGAGAGTTTTCCTTCTCGTGAATTTGTGCGGTACAGCCAGAAACAAAGAAGCGATTACGAAGGGTACGGGGGGCTGATGCGATGCCCCGACTGCTTAGCCCCTTCCTCCAAGTGCTGAGGCTCGGGAGCAGCTTTCCTGGTGCGAGCAGTGCCCACAACGCGACGGGTGCAGCCAGTCCCATGTATCATTATCCGCAGGATCCAGCGCTCCATATGGCATTGCTAGATGCTCCCCTGGCAAAAGCAGCCTTAAATAGCATAGCATCCAAGTGTCCTTTTTGTCTCTGTTTTCTAACCTGTACTTAGAAACAGACCAATGAGTATTTGTAGTAAAATTTCCAGCTGCTTCCGAGTCGATTAGGCTGATTTTAAGATAGGGATGTTGACACTGGAGAATCACATTTTTAAAGCACTGAAGCACCTAAAAGCTCAGAGAGACACCTAGCTGCTTCCCATTGCTCTCAGCGTGAAAGAACTGGGCACAAAGTAGTGAATTTACTCGCAAGGCTTCCTGCAGTTAAAAACGGCAGAGAACATGCTGTAGATTGCAGGAGGCATGGGGCGCACTGGGGCTCTCCGACATGTCGACAGCTCGCAGGCTGTGCCTTGTAACGGAGTCCGCATCAGGCAGGCTCGTACGTGGGGAACAATATTAGTACAGGAGCCTGCGTTAATCAATTATATTGCAGGACTTGTCCTTAAACAAGCAACAGAAAGCATTCTGCACGTATATCACACCTAAGACCCCATCTCCTCCCACTCATGCCCCATTTCGGGAAGAGCAGAAGAGGGTGCAGGTCCCCAAGGGGCCTGTCTGGTTCCCAGTTCCCCATGACTGTCACCTCCTTCCCCATCCCGGCACATCCATCAAGGTGGCGGAGAGGTGCGGGAGCAGCCCTGCTGAAAACGCCCCTGCAGAGCAGGTGGAGAGAGTTCACACCAGCAGGAGTGAAACGTAAACACGTTTGGCCCTAAATACACCAGCATTTACTTTTATGGCTTAACCAACCATTCTGTATAATTTGGTTTAAGAAAATCAGCACTTCTAAGTGAAGACCGTGTAAACCAAGACTCACACGAAGGCAATTTCTTTACAAACAAACCGTAAAGCACTTCAAAATTACACATCAACAGGCATGGCAATTAGAGACCACGTTAATCAGATACAAACAAAATTGACCAGAAGATTATTTTATTAGCCTCGAAAAGATGGTCAGGCTCCTTCTGGCTCTCATTTAAGATTTCGTTTAAGATGATGATGATGATGATAATTTTATTATTAGATTCATATTCCTACTGTTGTTTTTATCCCCTGAGTCCAACTGGCTATTTACGTCTTTCTCTCAAGGAATGAACTGTACACAAAGCTGCTGCTGCCCTGAATTGTTTTTTGCTTCAAAACCCATCTGTCCACTGCTATTTTTAATGTACTTATCCTGGTGAGAACTCCATCCACACCACTGCACCGCGCATCTCCCTTTCATACAAAGGGAACTAAGGAAATAGAGCTCAGTTTCTCCAAAACGAGGACCTCACACAAAAACCTGCCTCCAGGAGACTGTTGGCCGGCAGGGTACTGTGGGCACCCTCACAGCTTCCTGCTCAGCCTCTGCGTCTCCTGGACACGCTACTGTGAGGGAAGCCAGCTCAGGGCACAAGGGATGCTTAGAGCCCTATCTGGTGCCCAAGTCCTAAAGCAGACTCGTCCCACCATAAGACAAGTAATAAAGCTTCATCCCGACCAGGGCAAGAGACCGGCCCTGGGAGGATGCTGAGCAGGGTCTGTCCCAGAGGAGAGCTAATGAGCACCCCAGGATGTCCCATATTGGGCCACTGAAGCCTCTGAGTATGAGGAAGAAATAAGGACGCTGGCCTGTACAGGGAGGCTAAGGGAATACTTTGCACCTGAAGGAAACAACCAGAGAAATGAGGATCCCTCAGGTTACCCATGTACCAGGCAGTGAAAGTAAGGGCTTGGTTTGTGCTACTTCTTCATACCCTGAAGCACACATACAACATTTTCCAGCTCCTGAGTTGATCCATCAACTCCATTCATCCATCCATGGAGAACTGTGGTGCTGGTAACTTCTCAGAGCAGACCTGTCACCTTGATGCCTGGTCAAGTCAGGCCATTAAAAACTGCAAATAAACTGCAAATAAAAATTAATGCATATTAAAAGAGACTGTCCAAACCAGGGCACGGGCAGAGTTTGCCTGCTGTCATTCATCAGCAATACCAGCTAAGCATCACGACGGAGATTGCTCGGGAGCCAAATCACAAAATCTTCAAGTGAGTCACAGCTTGGAGGAGCCTCATCCAAGAGCAACCTCTCACCCAGCGCAGGCCGTCGTGTTTCACCAGGTGACATCCATGCTGAGGCCGGGCCCTTGGACTACGCTTGCGTTGCACCTTCTGCGCGAGCGTCACTCCTCCGCCACAAGGCAGCAAGGCAGGGGAACCTGCCACTGCCCTGGGCGGCTGATTCCGGGGGTTAATCGCCCCTTATCTCGCATTTGGATTTGTCTGGCTCCAGCTGCTGGCCTCCGGTTCTTGGGGAAGGCCCCTCCCGCGCTGTGTTTTCCCCCAGGGAGGAGGTGTTATCACACAGGGCACTTGTTGCTCGCCATGGGCTTCCCCCTTGCCCAAGAGTACAGTTGCAGTCTGACACTGGGTAAACACCGCGGCTCCCTTTGAACGAGCTGTGCAAAAAAAAAAAAAAAGGTAAAAGAAAAACAAAAAAAAAGGCTTGAAAAGGCTTGCGGGGATCTGCTGCATTTGTTTTAGTCTCCCTTTGTGATGTCCCGCTGCTGTGTGGGCAAGGCGAATGCGCAGAGCCGGACAGCAGGCACCGCAGCAGCTTCCCCCTCCCGCCACGGCCCGGGCGCCGGTGCCACCCTCGTCCTCGTCCCTGCGCCAGCCCCTCAGCCCCCCTGGAGCCGGGGAGCGAGAAAGACCTCCAGAATCTGCCTCTAAGCTGATAATTGTAGACCCTTCGGTGGCACAAGGCGGCTGTCATGCCATTTTGACCCAAACGACGTCTTCCTTCTGTATATTTTTTAATTAGACTCAAGAATGCAGAAAAACCAGCGTGAGATCCTTTCATTCCCCTTTGTTTAATATCTGTTATTATGACATTAAGGGTAGGTTTTTGTTGTGGTGGAAGGTTCAAAATCCCCCTTGGTTCTGCTGCTGTAGCCATAGGTTTGCAACCGTTTTGTGTACATTAAAGTGGTCATTTTCGGATTAGCTCTTTCTTCCCCTTTGATGCATAGGAAGCGCTTCGCCAGTTAGTCAGAGCATTTTCCCTCTTTTGTTGCCCTTCCTCGCAACCAATGGCAGGGGAGGCACGAAAGCCCCCCGGCTCTCTCTTTAAATCATAAAGGAATTTCCAAATGGTTTAAAGCTTTAGTTGCCACTTCTGTCTGGGCTTTCCTGGCCAAAAATAGATCCTGTTTGTTTTCAAAGGGGCAGGCAACCAGGACCTTCGCATTTGCTGTTGTAGCTGTTAACGTGCTCGTTTCCCCGGGAATTCAGGAGTCACGGGAGCAGAGTCTGGGCTGAGGCAGCAGCCCGGCTCCAAACTTTTATCCCCGGATGTTCCTGCTTTAGTGGTGGGAACCCGCATTTTGAGGCACCCAAAGTCTTTTCCTTTTTTTTTTTTTTTTTTCCTCATCGTTCTCATCTTTTTTTGTTTGTTTGTTTGTTTTGTTTTGTTTTTTACTTGGCAGCTAAGGGGCAGCAGAAGGAAGGTGTGACCAAATGAAACCTAGATTTCACGTCCGCTTCACATTACACCAGCAGCTCCGGGGCTTTTTTTTTTTTTTTTTCTTTTTTTTTCTTTTTTTTTCCCCTCTCCATCCAGTCAAGACTTGGGTTCTGCACGCTTATTTCTGGGGCATGTTTGATGTTTTCTTCCGAGCGATCCTTCCCGCCCTGATGCTTCCCATCTTCACCAGCCATATCGTTGCAATTCATCCTAAGGGTTCTCGGTCCGAATAAAATCGAGGCAATGCAAAAAAAAAATATAAAAAAACAAACAAAAAAAAACCATAAATTTAATTAAATTTAAAACACACACACACACACACAAAGACAATTTTTCTGCCGCCCGATGGATCATCCCGGCTGTGCGCATGGATGGGTCTGTGCCCGCATCGAGGCGCCCTGGGTGCTGCCGCAGGGCACTCGGAGTCCCAACTTGTGCAGGTGGCAGGTGCTGGAAAAAATGCCATGCGAGGGAGCCTCTCCCGCTCTCCTCCCCCCGCTACAGGCATAAATAACGGGGGAGCGGCGAGAGGAGCCTCTGCATCTTCCCCGGCAAAGGCAGCTCTTCTCTTTTACATACAAATAGAGACCAGGGCTCATGAAATATTCCTGCTCCACCAGAATTATTCTTACCTAGGAAAACCCGCTGCCTCTTTTTTTCTTTTTTTTTTTTTTCTTTCTTTCTTTTTTTTTTTTTTTTTTTCCCCTAGGCACTAATACGTACCTAATCAGCGAGATATGCTTTAATTTAAAAGCCAATAGACAGCAGCTGAACTGCTCTGCACAAACCCGATGTGAGGATAATTTGGAGTATTCGAAAACGCTGAGTCAGCGACAGAGCCCTTATCCATGGCTAGAATATTGTTTCTAACTCCCGCTGCTGTGTTTCGCTTACTGTTACACCGATTGTATCGTGTAATTATTGTTTGTTTTCCAAAAATGTAATTACATTTTTTTTCTTTGTTTCCTTTGCAGCATTAAATCTGCCAAATGCCTGACTTAAACTCCAGCGAAAAAGCTAGTGAAAGAGGAGGGCACTTCCTCTCCCTCTCTTTAGTCAAAGATTTTTTTTTTCTTTCTCTCTCTCTCTCTCTCTCTTTGGTATCGACAATTTCATAAAATACCTGCACGTGCAAAAGAAAGTCTTGGAAAACGCCCAGCCCGTTTTCGTGGAGGCAGGAACTCAAATAAATAAATAATATTTTTTTAAAAAAAGGGGAGAGATTATCTTCTGGGATGCTCTGCCTGAGCTGGCTTTCCCTCCTCACTGCAGGCGGGGGGGGTCGGGATTTTACACAGAGAAACCTGCGGGGGAGGGAGAAGGGAATAAAAATATTAATGATGAAAATAATAACAAT
>VZSV01000021.1:773829-786651 GCA_013398735.1 Nothocercus julius
GGCGCCCGGCCCTCCCCGCCGCCCGCTCGCCCGAGCGGGAACATGACAAAAGCAGCCTGGGCTCTGAAAGGATTTGATGGAAATGGCGTGTGCCAAACTGATGGGAGGCAGCGAGGGACAAAGCGCCGAGGAGCCGCGGACACTGGAGCAATTATTGCTGCGCGGGGAAGGTGGATTAGCACGCTGGAAAGAAGCATATGTTCGGCCTGGGGCAACGCTCCCCCCGGCTGGGCTTAGAGAATGAGAGCGGAGAAAGAGGCTGAACCTGGAATATCAACTATCCGGGAGGCAGCCACCCCACCCCCTCTGCCAGCCGCTCCAGCGCTCCCAGCGTGGCAATGGGGACACGCCAGCACAGACAGCGCGCGCTAGGATGGACACACGTGTGCCCGCGAGGATGAACACGCATGAGCCACAAGGATGGACACGCATGAGCTGCAGGGGTGGACACGCGTGAACCTGCAAGGACGGACACATGCGTGCCTGTAGGGATGGACGCGCGCCCACCAGCATGGACATACGTGTGCCCGCAAGGATGGACACACGTGTGCAAGGATGGACATGTGTGCTCGCAACGATGGACACGCGTGAGCCATGAGGATGGAAACGCCCGCCCGCAGGGAGGGACGTGTGCGCTGACCCTCTGCGCAGGGCCACACGCGCCTGCGCCTGCACATGCAGGCAGGAAGAGAGGAGCCCTCTGCGCAAAATCTCCCTGGATGTGACACAGTGAACAAATAAACAGCTGGGCTCTGGCAGGGCCTTAGCAGCAGCCAGTTCTGCTTGTGGCTCCAGTTTTCCCATATCCTTCCCAGAAAACTTTCCAAATGCAGGTGCCCAGGCTCTCCCGGGCACCAAGGGCAAAAGCCTGTGCTGGTCCTTTTCCTCCTGGTTTTCCTCCACCGCTTGTTTTCTCTTCCCTTCCCCAGCTCCCCACAGAGGCCAGCCCTTCCCAGCGGGATGGCTGTGGGGATCATGCAGCTCCTGCTCCCTCTCTCACGCAGACATGGGGATGGAGAGCAGAGCCCCGGGCAGCCGGCTCCCATCCCAAAGGGCAGCACCATGCACGCCCCGGTTGCGGTGCCGGGGAGCCCCTCAGCTCGTTGAGCCCCTGCCAAGCGCAAGCAGCTCCCAAACCCAGGGAGGGCTGGCAGGGGGCAGGGGAAGCTGAGCGCCCCTCTGGCCCCAAGGTACCATCAAGTCCTTGAGCTTGGCCCAGCAGAGGAGCAGCCTTTGGCAGCAAGGAGAGGGGCCAGGCAGGCGAGCGGCAGGGAGGAGACAGGGGCAGAAAGGCAACTCTGTTCTCCTCTTCCTCCTAGGAGCTCCAAGAAATGCCTTGGCTCGGCAGCCAAAAGTGAACCCCAAATCTTGTCCATCTCCCCATCTTTACACTCGGCTGTGGGGACTGGGGTGGCTCTTGCACAGAGGGGGAGGCGGATGGCAGTGCCAAGCAAGCAGGAACGTAACCCAAACATCGTGCAGAGGAAAGATCATCCCTGTTTGACCGAGCAGTCCACGCTGCCGCTAGAAAACAACTCTCTATTGAGAGCCGCCGCATCTGCTTTCAATAGAGTGTCACAAAGGGAACGAGCCCAACCACAGGCAGCAGCAGCAGCGCCACTTGGGAACATCTCTGGACAGGGAAGGTCTCCGTGCCCTACAGACCCGGGCTTTGCGTGTGCGCACGCAGCACTCCCGCGCGAGCGTGGTGACGTGGCTCACCCCAGTCCTGCTCCAGCAGCCCCCTCCTCGGGGACACGTCCCTCCGCATCTGCCTGAAGATGTGGGTGCCAAGGAGCCGTGGGGCCACCAGCAGGTTTGTGCGGATGGCGGAGCTTGTGGCGACCTCGGGGGCTGAGGTTGGAGGCCCCTAAACTCCTGTGTACTCAGAGGGCCGCAGCCGCTCATACCTGCCCGGCAAAATCAGGGCCTAAAGGAAAAGCGCTGCTGGAAACCAGTGTGGGTTTTTCCTACTCAGCAGAGAGCTCTCTTGGCAGGGCTGACGTCCACATCACCTTTGCGCAGTGAAGATGCCTGGGTGACTCAGCTGCGAGGGTTTTGGGTCCCTGAGTTTACTTGGGGCCACATAAGCAGGGCTGAGCTGGTGAGGAGCAAGAGGAGGAGATCAGGGGCCTGTTGCCCTTCTACCTACAGCACCAGGCACCAGGGCGGAGGGGTCACAGTCTAGGGGCAGAGACATTCCCCTCCGCCACAAACCATTTCTTTTTGCCCTGCCCAAAATATAAGTTGGTCCATGCAAGAAAACCTAGAAACTATCCTTAGAAAAGAAGTAAGGCTCTTTTTAAATAGCTTTGCTGAAGCCAGAGAGACTCCACTAATAAACGCTCATGAAAGGCTTTTACTTTTTCTCCACTCCCAATTGCTCGCTTTAGGCTAGTTATTTTTTAGAATTTGAGGTGACTAAGGCAAGTGCTGCAAACGGAGAGGCTGCAACCTATGCAAAACAATCATTTGATTTAAGAACCGGGCTTGGCTGAGCTCTTTTTCCCTCCTTAGTGGAGATGAAAAAAAGGAGGAGTACATTCTAGTAAGCGCTGATCATTTTCACGGCCATTCTTGCACCTGTAACTCAAATAATGAAGCCATTTGTTATTTATATTGCAGCTTCCCCTCCATTCTAGATTTTTAACGATCTGACCCTGCTTTATGGCCCTGACAGAGCCCAAAACCAGCGCAGAGTTCCAATAATTGAACGATACAGGGGAGAAAAATCTTTAAGCGGAATGAAGCAGATGCTAGCTCCCCGCAGCCCCCTAACTTGATTATTCTTTGGACACGTTAGACAAGCAGCGGTGATTGATAATGACGCTAATTAACCCCTCTCCTTCCCACAGCAGCCAGCAGGATCCTGCCAGGCGAGCGCAGAGTCCTGCACATCCCGGGATCTGCTTAGAGCAGCGCAGGGCCGTGGGTGCAGTGGCCTCTTCCGCTTCCCCCGCAGCAGAAAGGTGCGCGGGATGGAGCCTGATGCCCCCTCGACTACCGCTCTTTTTTCCCCTCTTTTCCCTCTTCAGCCCCTCGCATTGGAGCCACTGAAGCCGCCACGCCGGCTGCCATGGCCGCCTGCAAGGGCTGCCGCTCCGGGCAGCGCGGCCGGGATGCGCATGGAGCAGCCCCGGGGAGAGGGAACCGCCCGGGACAGGGTCTGAACACGAGGCAGCAAACGCAGCCCTCACCCCATGGCGGCTGGATTTATCACGGGCAATAAAAAGCCACCCTTAAATGCAAGAGTTTGGATAAATGAATACTCCTAGCAAGTGAATAAAATGTATTCAATTAACTAAAAACCTCGTGCACTTCTGAACTGAAGTGGAATCGACTGTAATTGATTTATTTGAAACCAGAGGTTAAGGACTGAATTAGCTAAGTACAACTGGGTATTTCAAGCCACTGACTTCTCAAATGTCAAACCCCTTCTATTTTAAATATTATTTCAGCTGCAGGGCATTGCTGTCCTGATGGCTGTTCCACCAGTTAAATCTCAAATTATATTAATATTCGATTTTTGGAGGGTGGGGTAGGTTACGGCCCAAAGAGGAGGGTTCTCCTCATTCCTGGGGAAAGAGCAGCGTTTTGGGTCGCATGGGGAAATCAGCATCGCATGGCAGCAGGGTCTCCCCTTCAGCCACCCTCTCCCTAATTTTAGCCGAGAAAAAAAGGGAAAAAAAAGACGGCAGCACTTTTTTGTTGTTAGTATATAAAAACATGACCTAGAATGTAACTGCTGCGCATTGATCACGACGTTAAAAACGCATCCAAAGCCTGCTGGAGTAATTAGCCATTTTTAGGAACCACACATTGGCCACAGCACAAGGGGCTAAACTGAAGCTAGTCTAATTTCCATCCACGCCTGTAAAATCCTTCTTTAGAAATAGCAATAATGATAAAGAAATCTTCGCAAGGACATTTCATTTCTCTTTTCTGGTGGCTAGTGAATGCAGCAGAAGGATACTTAAAATGTGTTCTCCGAGCATAAAGTAGCTAATTATATCTTTAAAACATTATTTATTATGACCTTATAATGTTCTAGCATAAGACTGCTTTGTACATTGCCCAGTATAAAGCGATTATATTGGGTACAGGTTTCAAAAAGTAACAAGCATCTGTAAATCCAGATATGAATGAATGGTATTTAATAAGATTGTTTTCGTTTAAAAATGAGTATTTATGTGCTGCTGTAGAAAGAGCAGCGATGTATTGCTGTTTATGAATGCTATTGTGCCCGAGGTTAGGATCCCACACACAATCTGAGATGCAGCCAAGAAAAACAGCCCTGATAGACAATGCTTCACTTCACCTGCTACAACGCTGCGCATTTCATTTATGTCAAGAATATATACAGTTAGGGTTCATTCACCTCATTATTTTGTTACATCTACTTTACAGTTAACCAGTCTCTCTTGGAAATAATAAATAACTGTTTTTAAAACAATTGCAGCTTTGCATTCAGAAGATCCGCTTTCAATTTATAAGGGGGAAAAAAACCCACATATCCACCATTTTTATAAACTGGCTGGCTTTCGAAAATAGAATTTAGACTCCACCAACTCTCTTTCTGCTTGGCAAGATTGATTTTACACTGCCTTCCATAAGTAGATTACCAAAGCAAAATGAAACATCTTGGGCTTTATCTAATGCTTTGCTTCACCAGCCCTACCAAACGTCAAAATATATAAGCAAATGTAAATTCTCTTTGCAGCTTTATTGTAAACACCTCCCTTGTAACCTCCTTGATTTCTGCCTGAGCAAAAGAAAAAGAGAGGGAGAGAAACAGAGAGAAGGAGAGAGAAAACAGCCACTGCCACCAAAATATCATCACCACTTAAAGAAAACCATCCCTTTAAAACACCTTTACATTTTAAACTGCATTAGCCTCTTCTCCCACAATTTTATATAGTCCAGTGTGATTCTGGCTTCACCTACCCCCTGGGCCAAAGAAAAGGGATTCAGACCCCAAACACTCGTATGTTTTTACAGCCTACCTACAAGCTGCACACTCCATTGCTAAAGCAAACTTCCCTATTTTACAACGAGTTTCCACAAGAAAGAAGAAACTTTTAAAAAAATCCAGGTCCTCATAAGCTGACACAACCGCCTCTCCATGTCAATCCACTAAAACACGGACCATCCATCAGAAACACTCTACCTCCCGACACATCTCACCCAAGTTCAAAAGCATGTGAGGATTTTGCTTTCCAAAGATTACGGAGCTTTACTTTTTTTTTTTTTTTTTCCCTCTTTTTTTGGAGTGGGAGGCAGCCACCCAGCTGTGGTTTGGCACTACATCATTTTTTTTCAAAGCACCCAATTTTCAGCATTTGCCCTGTTAGGACTTATTCTTTTTAAAATGTCCTTCTTGAGACAGGTGATATTTGTGTTTCTTTCCACTCTCTGTTAGGACAACTACATGTTCAAAATTATGGGCTTATAGTTCTGTATACTATGTATAAACATAAATAAAAACCTAGAGGTCAACATAAATAAAATAAAACTTTATTTTTTTTTAAATAAAATTATGTTTTGGTTAAAGAAAAGATAGTGTGTCATTTTGTTAGTAGTACAGACAATTTTTTATCCAAAAGAATACATTGTGCTTTATTGTGTCATTTGTCTGAATACAGACTCAGTGGAATATCTAAATGATACCCTGCTCTGAACTCCAAGTTGAAAGTAAGTTTTTATTATACTTGAGGGAAACAATGGGTTCAGCTGCTTATTGCAAGGAGCAATTGTCAAGGGAGAGTTAAACTCAATTACTGTAACCATACTGAATAAAAAATACTGCCAAGAACAAAAATACGCCTGGGTAAAGACAGCCACTGAATAAAAAAATCGACATAAAGCGTATCAAATATTTATTTATCTGGGCAACAAAGGACTATGATACATTGACAGGCATGGAAACTACTGCCGGCACAACTCAATACAATACAACTATAACTGCTTCCAATATGGCCAGTGGAAATACAGGATACCAGGTGGTCCCAAATGTTTGAAGTTCTTCAGGAAAAAAAAAAAAAAAAAGGGGAGAAAAACAAAAGAAAGGGGAAAAGAAAAAATATAGGGGAGGGGAAAAAAAGGGAAAGAAAAGCTAAGCTTTGATTTAAAAGACAGTATTAATTTATTGCTCTGATGGTGCTTTCAAGAGGAGGACAGTGGATGAAAATAACTTCTTATTTTCCACAACACATAAGGGTTGTAAAATCACTAACGTTTAAAAATCTTGCCAGGGTCCAACATCACTTAATTTTTTCTTCAATGAGAAACTAAATGTCATACTAATTATATATAAAAATTCGTGGTTTTTTTAAATTATTTGTTCAGCTGCTTCATTGTCGCCTTTAACATGCTACAACAGGGCTAAAAATGATGAATCCCAGAGAAAAACCCCCAAAAAACCTCTGATATCTAAATAAGTACCATGAACCACATGATGAACTAAGAGGGGAAGATTTAAAACCCACTAAACAAGAGGTAAACGAGATCACCAGATAAATAAAAAAGGCTTAAAACAGACTCACCATATTTACAATTCCCATTAAATTACACATAAATAAATATATACATACATGAACACTGATTCCCTTATATAATAACCGTGAATCGTGTTGCAATAGAAAGTTCAAGCTGGTCGCTTTACCTTGTACAGGAAAAGTTCTGTAACTGAAGATATGACATGGAACTGCTTGTGTTTTGTGTTCAAGTTTATTCACAATACTGATAAAACGTCATCAGTCCTTTTTGCTTTTGTTTGTTTGTTTGCTGCTGCTGTTGCGCTTTTTTCGCTTTTTTTCCTTTTTTTAATATGGCTACAATCTTAACTGAAGTTTATGTAAGGGAAGGTGGTGATTCAGTCCGGTGAAGCTCATAGAATTTTTTAAGTATTATTTATTTCTTTTTGTTTTTATTTTTTTTTATTTTTTATATATTTTTTGAAAAAAAAAAGTCCTTTTTTGTTTTTTGTTTTTTTTTTTTTTCTCCTTTTGTTTTATTTTAAAAAAAAAAAAAGTTCAAAAACTCAAGACAGAACTTTTTTCTTTGCTGGCTCTGTCCCCCCATCCTCTTCTCTCGGGCTCCACAGCAGGGTAACACGACAGTGGTGATGGGGAGGGGGGTGAGTTCGACAGGAGCATGTGGAAAAGTGGGTGCCAGGGGGGATGTGGGAGAGGGCAGAACAGTCCTGGGAGCCAGAGAACGGGCTGGTCAGGAGGACCCCTTTTCGGTTCTGTTCCTCGGGTGCGGGCTGCAGGGAGAGGGAGGAGGGAGCTGCACAGAGCGGTGGCTACCTGGGGGCAGGGAAAGGAGCTGGGAGGGGTCCTCACTTTCGGTGCTTCTCCTCTTTGTCGCCACTTTTGGTGCTGTTGTCCGTGTGGCTGTTGGGGTTGTTGCTGAGGTACATTTTGTCCATGGCCTTGAGCGCCTCGGTGAGATAGTTCTGCAGGGCGGTGACGGCCGCGCACACCGCGGGGCTCCCAAAGCCGTGCGAGATGAGGTTGAAGTGGGTCAGGCAGCTCTGGATGCCCGGCTCCAAAATGGGGTTGGGCCGCGAGTTGCCCAGGGGAGATCGGTCCTGAGCCAGCAGGTCGGTGAACTCTTTACAGATCTGTCTGCGGCACAAACGGAGCAGGGAGGCAGGGGAAGGGAGAGGACGAGAGCAGTGAGCACCTCTGCTGCGGCTGCACAGCCCCTGCATTGCTTCCTGCCACCTTGTACCAGTCCCAGGTGCAGGGGTCTGCTGCCTTCCCCACACCTCCCCACTGCATGTCCTGCCCTTTAAGTGGCGCACGTGCTGGGCCCCTGCCCGCCGCCCCGCGCGCATCGCGCTGGCAAACAGCACGCAGCACACCCACCAGAACGCGCGCACGAGTCCTGCGCCTGCCCGGCTCGCCCTCGGGTTCCCTTCCCCACACACACCTCTTCTGAGCAGGATTTGGGCACTGAATCAACAGCAGTTCAAAGTCTTCCCCCAGCAGCACAGAAAAAAATATGGGGTGCAATAACCGTAGGAAGTTTCGGGTGTTTATTCGCATTTTGAAGGATACCTTTTTGAAACTGGACATACTCAAGAGCTCTTCCACCACAAGGCTAAAATATGCCCGGGTGTCAGGAAGAAAGAGTGAAGTCAGAGAGCAGAATGAGGCTTTAAAATGGAGTATTCTGAAACATTTTTGTGTGCACATCTATATCTCCAAACCAAAGGGATCTTCCCATGGAAGGAAAGGGTGACGCTAACTGAGCTCTGGAAATTTCCTTCCAGGGAGGTGAAAAGAGGGACTGGGAGGGCATAGTGCAGAAGTTGCATTTTATCATTTCTTTGCTGCTCCAGTGGCTGGGGGAATAACACGCCTCATAGCAGGAGCTTAGGGCCGTGCTGAAGCAGTCTGTGTTCCGAGAAATGTGCTAATGTCTTCCAGCCAGAAACCGGCTCGCATCTTCTGCCTGCGCCCTCTGGCACTGTGCCCTTTGGTGACACCTCCATTGGTAATTAAGGGCTACTAAACAACCCTTTTAATTTCCAGCAAACATATCAAAACAATCATTTTCTCTTCATGCACCACCTGGAAGTCTAGGCAGCCCCACCAATGATAAAATCCACTAGCATTTTAACGGCGTACAGATTGCCATTTAAAATATATTTTTAATATCCTTACACTCACCAAGTAACAGAGCTGCTAAGGAAGAAAGAACCATTGCAGATTTTAATGAATTGAAATCAGTTTAATGTGCCAGTTTTATTTTACTGTCAATGGGAAGCCTTCCTCTCCTATCTAAATTGGTAAGCTACGTGAAAGGGCCCAGAAAATGGTTTGCTTTGAACAATTATTGTTTCTTCTTTAACTAAATATCCGCCCACAATTTTCACAACCCTCTTGCAAGGTAGTCTGCATAGACTAACTTGAGGGGAACCAAGCTGGGCTACATACAGGCCTTGCTCCCCTATAGCATGAGGGCAGATACAATTTGCAAGGCCATTAGCCACTGACTATGAGGCAAACGTGCGCACACAAACACACACACACACACACACACACAGAAATAAGAGCCCCAGACCCAGGTTCGCCCCCCTCCCCCCCCAACTGAAAAACATGCCAGGAAGGTAAATGTCTTACTTTGTAGCTAGAAGCATGTTTTTTCTTGTGACTTGCTCGTTTGGATCGGAATGTTGTCGGTTGAGAAATTCAGCTACTGCTTTGGCAGGAAATTCTGTCTCACAAACGTACCCAAAATCTCTAGCTAGATGTACTGCTTCTCCTGGAAAGTGAGGCGTGGGTGGGAGTGGGAGGGAAAAATAGATCTGATCAATATACATAGCACAAAGGCAAAAAAAATCAATTTTTTTAAAAAAAAAAAAAGGTTATTTTCTCCTTGGGTTTTTCTTCTTAAAAGGCTTGGACATTTTTCCTTTAAAAAGGTATTGTGAGAAATGCGAATCACATCTCATCTTGTAAGAATTTTCTTTGCTTCTGACTAGGGCCAGGGCAAATGATATGTTCAAGACAATTGTTACGAGCCAAATCACACATTTCCTAAAGTTATTGTCGGCTAGACAGGCCCACTCTATCCACCTAGAGCGTATGCTTATATTCACATGGAAATTCATATGCTCACCCAGCCACCCATACATCTCATTCAAAGCTATTTACTCGGAAGGTATTTCTTTGCCTCAAGTACATGCCTCTATATTCTCTTGCAATGCATCAATGATTAATATTGATCATAATTACTCCTAGAGCTCTTCTAAATAAAATGCATTAAACAGCTAAGTGTTTAAAATTTAACTTGATCGCATATAATTATACGTTCACCCCCCAAACGATTAACCATGAGAATTTTTGGGTCATTCCACCCAGTCTGTCTGTTTTGTTGATTTTCAAATCTTTGGTTTTAATTTCCTGAACCAGTTGGTTTTTACTGCAGGGCTTCCTGCCATTAGCTCCAGCTCCGGAAGACGCATGCGCCAATTAGGGCTTCAAAGCCTCAGTCCAGTGAGCTTGTTTCCATAAAATGGAGCGGATCATAAACAATAACAGTGCTCGAGAAACTGCCTCATCTCAACGGGACTCAGAGCCTGAGTAATGTTTAGGCTGTCGTCTCCCCACCAAAACCAGTCTGAGTTATCTGGAGAGCAGGCCAGGGTTGTTTTTTAAAAATCATTCTTTGAGAACCGTTGAAGGTGAAAGCCAAACAGAACAATAGATTACCATAAAACATTCTCCATGTTCATTAATATCACAAAAAAATGCCAAGTGTCTACCAAATCTAGACTTTTTACAAGTTTTTTCCCTCCAGATTTTTTACTATAGCATGTTGGTGCAATTGCAAAGCCCCTTTAAAAGCAAGAAGACAAATGTAGCTCAGCTAATAATCTGAATATTAAATATATATTTATATATATAATGAAGCTTGGCCTTGTGCAGCATTTCTGTCCTGGTCTCTTTGAACGTTTAGCATTTCTAGCAAAGCAGCACCAAAATAAAGCTACAAGCTCCCTTCCAAGCAGCCAGACTTGAGCTGACCTGCGCCTCACGGCCTGAAGTTAAAAGCTTTTTGCAGACTAAATCACTCTGAAACACTCTTGAATGAAACCACAAAAACGAAGAGAAGAGAGCAGAATATATTTAGTGGAGTCAGGTTTACCTTGGACCAGTAACTGCTACAAAGCAACTATTTCAAAACAAGACGATGCCCAAACTCTTTGAGCCTCCCACATCTGAATTTGGAAAACATGGGACACCTGAAGGTGTTAAAAGAAGTTGCACCTTTTCTTGCCAGAGCAAAGTAGGGGAGAATGATATAATGAAGGGAACATATGTTCTGAAAATGAGAACCAAAAGGGAGGAGGGGTGTGTGCAACTTTGAGGCTCTCAGGACACCATTAATTCATGGCTTAGGTCAAGGATTCCCAAATTAATTCAGGAAGTAATGGTCACGCATTTCTCAAATGCAGATGTCAGAAATCTTAAATGATTTACTGTTATGTTGCTGGGGGGGGGGGGGGGGCCAGCCTAAAAAAAAAAAAAGAAAAGGCTTTTTTTTTTTTTTTAAGTAGCCGCAGTGTAAAATTGCTTGGCTGTCCATTGGTGGAAGGAGAGTGACATGGGAGGAACTACAATTTCTGCTCGCTGTAACTTTGCACCCTAATGACATTTTTGTGTCTGAGCCTGTAGCCCTGGTTCTCATGGATCCTTCCCATGGCTGCTTCTCCCAGTGAAAAACGTTTATTCGAGGGAGGGATTACTCACTTGAATGAGGGAGCAAGATGGGACCCTGAAAACATCTAGTTCAAAGACTTAAAAGTAAATACATGGTGGAATGCAATGCTGAGTCTGCAGGATCCATTTAAGTCCATTTCAGGTTAAAACAAAAGGCAAAAATACACAATTAACCTCTTTTTTTTTTTTAAACCAAGACTCAAAGATTAAACCAAATAATACCTTTCAAACAAGGACAACCAACTTGAAAAAATAAAATAAAATAAAGTAAAATAAAGTAAAATAAAATAAAATAAAATAAAATAAAATAAAATAAAATAAAATAAAATACTTATCCTGTTAGGCAAAAACAACACAGGCATTTTCTAAACGAACCGTCTGGGAGCACGGAGCCACTTACCCTCCACTAGCGACGTGAGCAAGGTAACATTAGCAGCTTTGCGTCTCCCGGCTGGCAGGTTTAATCCTATTTTGTCCAGTTTTTCTCTCAAAGATCTCCCTCCATTTTTAGACTTCGCCCTGTTTCACACAGAGAGCCACTTAGAACAAGACGAGTTGGGCACCGGCTGTGTTTCAGTCCCCTTCCATAAATTCCCCCTAAACCAACTGGAAAAGGTCGTACCCCAGGGAGAAGAGACACGGGGAAAGGGTTCGGGGGCCTGTTGTGTGGTGGTGAAGTGAGGAGCAAAAACTCCTGAAAGCAAAACTGAGTATAAAATGTACCTATGCTGATCTACGGGCATTCGGCTTCACATTTAAATCTGCCTAAACCAACACACAAAGTAGGAGAGATTTCAAAAGTTTTAGCACCCCGAGTGTTCACCATCATCTCCGGGTAGCACCCACCGCGATAACAGCAGTAATAATGGTAATTTTCTAAACTCCCAACACACTCTGGCCCTGAGGGGAACTGTATTTTCACCCAGCTCTCTTGTGATAGCTGCTGCATTATTTAGCAGACTAATCTGCAAGGTCGAGAGCCCACGTCGCCGGGAGGGAGCCCAGCGGTGTTTGGCAAGCACGTGAACACATGGAAACAGCTTATCTGCTCCTTTTGGGCAGAGGTGGCTTTACACAAACCCTCCAAATCCGAGTTTCGTTAATTAATTCTGGATTTTATTCCCCACCCAAGCACTCCTTAATTGTCTGGATTAGATTATAACCTGCAGGGAAGTAAGGAAAGGGGTGCCTACAGAGTTGGACCATGTGTCATTTGAATGGAGAGGTGAAACTTTTCGATGTGTTTAGTATTATTTTTTTATTAGTATTATTATTACTATCACTATTATTACTATTATTGCGATTATTATTTATTTTTGATGGCCGTTATCAGCCCCACTGGCTCGTCAAGGGAGGGGGGCTCTGAGCGCCGCGATGCGCAGGGAGGGGAGGGGGTTTAACGGACAAGGCCTCGCGTTGCCATAGTTACTGCGCGCCCCGCCTCCTAACGGCCGAGCGCCGCCCACGCCTCGCGGGGCGGGGCTCGCGCTGCCCTCGCGCGTGACGGTTGGGGCGGGTCGCTGGGTGACCCGCGCGGGGCGACGGTTGGGCGCGACCGTTAGGCGCCCCCACACACACACAAACAGCC
>VZSV01000021.1:800723-825237 GCA_013398735.1 Nothocercus julius
GGAAAGGAAAGGAAGGGAAAGGAAAGGAAGGGAAAGGAAAGGAAGGGAAAGGAAAGGAAGGGAAAGGAAAGGAAAGGAAAGGGAAAAGGAAAAGGAAAGGGAAAGGGAAAAGGAAAGGGAAAAGGAAAGGGAAAGGGAAAAGGAAAGGGAAAAGGAAGAAGAGGTGCTCAGGCCAGTCCTGTCTCTGTCTCTGCTCCTCGGGCTCCCATTCCCGGCCCGATGCCCCAGCGCTTCCCCTGCCTGGCCGTCGCGACACGGGCAGGACAGGGAAGGGATGGGGCAAAAGCCCCGCAAACCGGCGGGAAGCGGGAGAGAGAGCACAAGAAAAGCAACAAGTTGGGGGGAAACCCGCGAGTGGGGCCTCGTGCGGGGCCGGCGCCCACGGGAGGAGCTGCCCTTCCCGGGCGCAGCGGGGACGCTCTTCCCGCTTGATTCCGGGCTTTGCCGCCTCGTTTTCCTCCTTCCCGCGGGGCAGGCGCGGGGCGGGATGGAGCTACCTGCATCGGGGCCGGGGGGAGCCCTGCGGACCGTGACATGGAAGGGAAATAGAGGAAAAGAGGAAAAACGGCGCCGGGAGAAGGCGACGAGGAGGAGGAGGAGGCGGAGGCGAAGGAGGCGGCTCGGCCCCCGCCCCCCGCCGCAGCCCGCGGGACGCTCCGGTGCCCCCGCCTGGACCCAGGGGCAGCGCAGGAGCCCCCGAGCTCGGGGTGCCAGGGGGCTCGAGAGCTTGGAAATCGCCGCTTACTGAGTTCATCCCCGTGTAACACGGAGGAGACGCGATGTTGTGCTTGGTGTCGCGGGGTAGGCACAGGCAGGGGGTAGGCACAGGCCGCCCAGCGCCGGTCCCCACAGCGGGCCCTGCGCTGCTGGCGCTTCCCGGCCTCCCCCCACGAGCCATGCACCGGGGCACCCACACTGCCAGCTTCGATTTCATTATTATTATTAATCACCCAGGGGACTTTTTATATTTTTCTCTCCAATATAAGCACTTGTGAGGAATTTGTCTCTTGCCTTTGCATAGTAAATCCATGCTGAAGCTACCTCCTTTCGCCTTTAGAAAAAGAAACAGAGTTTCTTATTTATTCTGACTGGTATTATTATTATTTTATTATGATTATTACTATTGAACATTTCATTGCTTAACAAAAGAAAAGAAAGGATCAATTTGAAGAACATAATTAAAGGAGTCAATTGGAATTAAACATCAGATTATTTTCTGGGCAATTCTGACTACTCATGTGTCCTCAAAAAAAAGCTTTTGAAGTTAAAATCAGGACACTTTTGCCAACAATCTCAGAGTTGGAGTAGTCCGCAGCTTTACTGATCACACCACCCAAAACCAATTGCAAATCCAGTTTATTTGACATTTATTTGTTTTCAATTTTTCATCAACAAACTTTGCAGAAGAAATTCAGAACGCAGAGTGTTATCTAAGGCTCCTCCCCACGACCTGGCTGACCACAGAGTTATTCCCAATGCCAAAAATTGCCCTGGGAAGGGCTGCTCTTCTCTCGGCAGAGCTTCGTTCACTTCAGTCCCCTGTTTAAGGCCGTCCCCAGCCGCGCGTGGTCCTCCGCGCTGGAGACGAAACTCGAGTGTTAAGCCTCTACATGGGGAGTTTTGCTTGGATTAAGATTTCAAAACTGAGCCCTTAATAAGATATGCCATAAAACCTCAAACAACTCCGCTCCCCCAGGGATATTTATCTTAAACATTTAATTACTCAGTAAAATAAATTCTGTGCGTGCAGACTTAATACGGAGAGGGTTTTTGATCCGGCCCCTTCTGCGTTTCTCCTCCTCTGCGGCGGCTTGGAGCGACTGCTCGAGCGCCCCAGGGCGGGCGGCGCAAGGGGGCTCGGCCGGCCCTCGCGGCGCAGACCGGGGCTCCCTCGCGCCGCAGCGCCAACACCGCTCTTTTCACAAGGACTTCCCTCTCTAAGCAGTTGCTGTGGTATAACAAGCTTCCAGGAACCCTCGAGAGACGCAGTGTTACCCGGCGATCTCCTTCGCAGACAAGCAATCCGATGCAAGGGGAAGATAAGGAATTTCCCCAAGGTCTCACAGCTGGTTTGCTGAAGATCAAGGAAAGGAAACCAAGATTTCTGACTGAAGCAACCACTAGACCAGTATCTGTTCCTCCTGTTGCTGCTGACAATGCACCCTGTAGCTAGGAAAGTGATATTAAGACAAGCAGCAGCTGATCAGAACCTCTATAAAACAGGCTCTCTATATGGATATATATATGGTTTTTTTTCAGACAGGTGCCTGATTTGTGCTCTTTGATATCTAAACTTAGGCACCCACGTCTGAAACTCTTGACTTCACTCTCTGAGGATACTTGGGGGTTGCACCAATGCAATAATGATATAATACATTAGAAGTGGAATTTCATTCTTTAGCGCCTTGAATAAAACACCTTAATAATTCCAAGACATATTTATAAAACAAAGTCCGGTATTCCCCATAGCAGAGTTTAAATTAAATCTACTTTGATTCGTCTATGCTAACGTTAGAACTGCTGTTGGCAGGCATATATTTTAATGTGTCAAATAATTACAAAAAAAAAGCCCTGTATCACTGGAGAAATGACTGTTGGGGGGTCTGATGTCCACAACAAGATTAATCTGAAAAAAAACCCCAAAACAAAAAACCCTCTTGGTGGCTTTTTTTTACCAAGAAGCTTCCCAGGCTGTAGTGGCACCTGCGGCGGGTCGTGTCCCCCCCAGCGCCTCTCGCAGCCGCCGCAGACCAGCCCAGGACCTCCGGCGGGAAACGGTTACTTGACGCTCAACTTCGTGTTTTCCAAAGAGCCCTGCAATCGTCCTGATACGGAGGAGCTTTCCTAATTTTATGTCTTTACATATTAACCCCCCCCACCTGCCCGCGAGCGACGTCTCCGCCGCGCAGCGCTCGCGGCGCCTCGGGGGGACCGCGACGACCCCGGCCGGCCTTGGCAGCGAGCGGCGCCTGCCCTGGCCGCACGGGCCAGAACGCCGGGGCCCACGCCGCCTCCCGCTGAATTCGCGCGGCCACGAGGCTTCCCAGGAGGGAGCTATATATATTAAAAAAAAAAAAAAAGGAAAATCATGCCTGGGTTTCTTTTCCTAAGCCTTTGGCGCCCCTGTGTGTCTCCTTTCTGGTGACTTCAATGGCAAAAGAGACAGACTTTCCTCACCTTACCCTTGCGCTAGAAACCTTGGGTTTAAGCGCCGGGGATGTCGACCCTAAGGACAGCCTGGCACCGCTGCCTGCCCGGGCACACGGAGCAGCTCGAGCCCAACCCAAGCACTACTTACATATCTTTAGGCTCCAAAATTGCCAGCTCTTGTAACTTTATCCAAAGATTTGTGACAAGGTGAAGAGTGAAGAGCAAAGCACCACTTGCTGCAGTCAGGACCCTTCTCATACTCTTTCCTGTATCTACAGATGTAGATTGTAAGGAGCCTGCTGCAAAGAAAACAAATAAAAACAACACCTAAAAGCATATTAAAGGGGGGTGGGTTTTTTTTTTTTTTTTTTTTGGATGAGTGTGGGGAATCTGATTTTAATATTGGACAAGCAATACTGTACTTGTGGGAGATACGTGTCTGTGTCAGGACTGCAATATAAGCCCCGGCATTCTTCAAAAACTAAGGCAGAAGCCGAGCAGAAAATGTAGGAAAGTCCTAACAGAAACTATAAATATTTTCTGTGAGGTAGATGTCATTATTTATCCCACATCTTGGCAAGAACTGGGACACAAAGGGAAGAAGTGAGTTGCCTAAGGATACAGTGACATGGTGGGACAGCTGGAGAAAAAAGGAAGACAACCAAACCAGCCTCAGTTCTGGCTTCATTTATTTTGTTGGAGGTCCTGATATAAAGGGTATCTGCAGAACTTGCCCTTGCTCCTTTTCCTCTCTTCTAGCTGTCAGGATTGGTTTCAAAACCCGTAAGAGATGTGCATATTTAAGGGGGGGGGCGCAGTGTTTATTTGGGGCTGTTGGGGAAACATGCACGCTCTGGAAGTGTCACTGGAAGAACAGGGCATGCAAACGCAGGCAGGCCCCCGCGCGCCCGAGCGGCAGCACCACCTGCTTCGCGCTTAACCTCGCTAACCCGCAACAGGCCCTGCCGGCCACCCTCCCCTGCCGCCACACAGCTGGCCACAGCTGGAGGAGACGCACGCCCTGCTCCATGTGCATTTACCGGCGGGGGGGCCCTCGCTGTGTTTCCCACCTGGGCTGCTCATTTACTCCTCCCAGCAGCCCTTCCACCACAGCCTCCCCTGTCACAGGTAAACCTGTCCCCCTAAGGCCACAGGCTCCCCACACAGGGGCGTGGGATCCTCATCTCCCCTCTCGCCCCCTTCATTTCTTCTTCCACTTTCACCCTTCCTCTCCTCTCACACAGCTCCCGCACAACCCTTTGTGAACCGCATTGCTGAAATCACCACAGACAGAATAAAATTAAAAACAACTCTGGAGAGAAAAGGGAGGGGGTTGCTTGAATCAGGGCATTTGCCTAGTTTCAGGCTGTTGAAGGGAAGGGTGTCTGCCCTGCTGCCCACTTCACTGCTGGATACAGATACGGGCATGTCTTAGCCCCTGCCTAGTCTCGCAACACACTGTGGGTTGTATTTCAAAACTTGTGAATAAGCCACTTCTTAATCTTCTTTCAGATCCTTTAAAGAAACTGAGCTTCTTTAATAGGCCCGTGCTCACCGGGAACCACCCTGGGAGGAAAGCGTTTTCCTGGGAACCCTGTGCCCAGGCAGGGTCGTTCCCGTCTTGTCGGTGTCTCTCTTGAGAGGGTGTCTTTTGCTTGCCTCCACTTTAGGCTGTTCTTTTACAGGAGGGATATGAGTTGTCTTTCCTTTTGGAAGGCCAAGTGGCTTTTTGAGTAGGTGAGTGTGAGGTCAAACTCAACCCCAAGATTGTGTGTTATGGATTTCCAGTGTAGGAAGAAGGTTTCTCTATTTCTCCCCTAAACAGGGTCACTACACACTAGACAAACAGGGGATAAATCCCACTTGCGAGGGAATGCAACGCAACTATAACTCAAAAGGGCTGCAAGGCCGACTGCCTGCGCTAATGGGTCATGCGCTGTCTCCATCCAATTTACAGCCTGTTGATTGGACGTAGGAATTTAGAGCAATAACAAAAAAACAGCCTCGTAAATAGGCTGTCTTTAGTTTTTAAACTGAACCAGCCCCAAAGTGAACGGCCTTCTCTACTGAATTGCAGCACGACTGGGCCCCTATCGGGGACCGAAAGCGGTTCACGCAGCTGGTTAAGAACACCATCATTAAGATCATTACTGGGGGCTGGATCAGGCCCAGTACGAACACAATTATTCAATACCTTTAAGCTACAATTATGTGCGACAGAAGAAGCCTAAGTGGCTGATGGCTGAAAAATATTTGGCCTTTATGGCCGTGCAACTCACATGCAAGCAGAGAGGGCTCAGGGCACTGACAGCCGGGCTGTGGGGAAGCTCGCTGTGCTGGCTGAAGACGTTTCCATCTCTAGCTGCTCACTCCAATAAAGGAGCTGGCGGAAGGGATCTTTTGTGGTGGTGTTTTTGCTTCCCGAGGAGCCTCAGTCCCTCCCGGGCAGAGCCCAGCCCCTCGGGCTGCGGTTTCACACTGCGGAGAGTTCAGGGACAATAGCAGCTTTACGGGATTCACACCCTCCTCCTCAGCTCCCTGCCAACATTTTGCAGACCTGCTCTAGGAAGCTGGACTGTTTCAATTTAAATACTAACAACAGTAAAGCAACTTGAGTAGATCAGCTCCTCAATCAGATGCTGAATCTGGGCTTGTCTGGCCCGCAAGTCCTGCAGCTCTGGAGCTGAAGGTGCAGCGGGGACAGCCAGCCTTGCTGGGGACAACCAGCAGTTTGCAGGCCGGGGCCTTACCTTAAACTGCTGCTAACTGTGGGTCTTTTGTGCCTCCTTTCACTCCTGCTCCTGCAAAGCAGCCCAGGTCTTGCTGGAGGGGCTGCCCTCATCTGTCCTGGAAAGCGGGAGCGCTCACGGTCGCAGTCTCTTCTGGCTGGGACTGTGGCCTGCAAGCAAGGAGGCACAAAGCAGCCACGAAATTAAAGGAAACACCGTGGAAAAGAGTGCTTGGAACAGCACGAAATTTCGCACGCATCTCCAGGTTTGTCCAAGCCAGCCTACACACAGCCAAAAAGACTACCTTTTTATGATGGGTGGCTACCTACAATTTATTGGAACCGAGCTGTTGCTAAACACATGGAGCAGCAATGTATTAACACATTGTAAAAGGCTGCTTGATCACCATGGGATTCCAGATGAGCTAACAACAGAAAATAAGCCATGATTCACAAATGACTCATTTCAGCATTTCTCTTTGATGCAGTAGTTCAAGCAAGCCCTGTCTATGCACATTCAAATGAGTCTGCTGAATAGTCACTGAGCCCAGCAATGCCATGCTTACAAAGTCATTTTTACAAAGTATAGGTACATTTTTAAGTATAAAATTGGGCAATTTCAAGCAAGCCACACCAGTGCATGACTCTACTAGTCATTCCTGAAGGTAACCGCTTCTGAAATTTGGAATGGCAGCATCAAATATTACTTTTGGGCAATTCAGTTCTCCACATCTGGGGAGGGCTCCCCAAAAAAATGACCATCTGTGTAAGTGCAGAGGTTTAGCTCTCCTGAGCTTTCAGTGAGATTTAAAATAGCCATCATATATAGCACAGTATCACAACGGGGTTCATTTTCCATGGAAAAATGCTACGACGGCTGCACCTTTGGTGAACCCACTAATTCCTACCCCACCGAAGGGCAGTCCAAGTACGGGCATTTCAGATCATTCCTCCTTTTCCTCGCGTTTTGCGAGCGGGAAGGCGAGCTCGGCGATGCCTTAGTCAACACCGCCATCCAGTGGCCCAGGGGGCAAGTGACCCCGGCGAGTCCCCGTTCCTGAAAAGGCAGCTCGGAGGGGCGGCCTGAAGCAGTTCAGTTAAGATACCCAGAGGTAAAGCCGCGCAACCGGTTAGTCTGAGCCTGCACAGCAGCATAATCGTTGGATATAATCAATCGTTTGTCGATAGCCCAAAACAGTTGTATCCGTTATCTCTGTTTAGCGAGAGCTGACGGTTGATCGGGACACGGTGAGGGGGATGATGGACTCACAATGGGATCAGGAGAGGGTTTGCTAACTGACGGGTTGCCCGCGGAGCCGCAAGATGGAGATGAGGTTTTCCCTGGCATAAGTTCATGGTGCTTTAGTGGTCCGAGGCGAGCTCTATGGGTGGGAGACCTCGCTTACAACAGAAGGGTCTCTTCAGTGCGTTCATCTGGCACTTGCTTATCACAGATGTTCTTCTTCTGAGGGCAGATGCCCCCAAAACCTCAAGCATTAAGTATCTAGTGAAATCAGAAATGACCTCAGCAGGACAAAAGGTGGTGCCTTCTGAGGACAAGGATAGTTTTGGGGTGCTATGGTGGCTTGCAGCAGCTCTGCCGCAAAGCCTGGGCATGCGGCCTCCAGTGCCGATAGGGCTGGAAGCAGAATGGGGTGTAGGACGCTGAAAACCAGGCAGCCAAACACAAAACAAAGCCACGGCCATGCCTAAAGGGACTGTTCACAGGGCTTGCATCGGCACTGCCTAACTGCTCTGCTCTCCAGGCTCCTCGTGAGGGCCAGGGAGGGAAGGGCCCCTCTCCAGAGTTAACGAGAGCAGAATTGATCATTCAAAACCACAGAGTTGGTCTCTCCGGATGGCGTCTGTGTGGGAGCGCTCGGTTCCTGGCGGAAAGCGAGTACTTGCAGTGGCTTCAGCCATAGTTCCCCCGCTGGCCATGTGTCTTTCCTCCAAAAGAAACACAACAGCGCGACAACAGCAGCGCAAGTTGAAAACAGAGAGAACAAGCACCCGCCTGTGCAAAGGTAAAGCAGGTAAGGTAAAGCAGAGGGACATCCGAGAGATACGGTGCAATTATAGACCCAAGAGAATAGGAACGTAGAACGCCACAAATTTCATACTGTAGACACAGAGGCATCACAAGAGTTCAGTCCCAGAGCAGGCTGGATATTAAATTGATCAAACTGGTAATGAAAGTGGGAATTACTCCATCTCAGCTGACACAAGGCAGGTGACCTTATTAAAAAATATGCCAGTATATTTAATGGGGTAGGGCAGTTTCTCGGGGAATTCATGATTAATGTGGCTATAACTCTGGAGATCCCACAGCTAATGACCCTGGAAAAGTCTTACTTCCACTATGAGATGGCCTGTCTGAAATTTTTGTGATGGGACAGTGTGAATATAAGGTGCATGAATTCAGCCATTACCGGCTAGTCAAGAAGCCAAGTAACTCAAGAGCTGCATCACTGCTTAAGGAAAACTTGGGCCTCGTGCTGGAACTGGCAAGTTTGGCAAGTAAGAAATCTCAGATCTCAGGGATGGATGGGCTTGTTGGAGACTGTTCAGGCTAACTGCGAGTGGCAATTCAAAGCCCCGGACCACTGAGTCACCACTGAAACAACAGAGGTCACTGGCCAAGCCACAGGCTGCATGTTATGTATTGAGCAAGACCTGACTCATGCAGAAACCTTGGTACCTGCCCGTAACCAATGGCCTGGAACAGGGCTGTGTTTGCAGCTGTCTTCAAGTATGCAAAAAGACTCAGAGAGTGAGAAAAGCTGCTGTTTGGGGGCCTCCAGAAGGGAGCAGGAGCCAAAGAGGGCTGTTCTGTGTCATAACATCCAGCCAGCATCGTGTCCCCAGCAGTGGCCAGGAGTTGAGGCCTGGGCAAGAGACCAGGACAAGGCTCTATAGTACTTTCCTGGCCAGTCTCCCAGCCTCTGACCCTCTGCAGATGAGTGTCTTCTTGAGATGAGAGTACTTTCTGTACATTCAACAACGTTTCTCTTTCTCATGAACGTGCCCAGGCTCCCCTTGGACAGAGCTTGTGGACAGGTGGAGCTAGCTGAGATTTAGGAGCCTGTCTTCTTCTGCCTGTTCTATAACGTGCTGGGGAGAACACATATTCTTTGCAAATAAAAAGGAGTATGGCAAGAACTAACCGAAATATAGGCTAGGAGTTTCGGTCAAGGAGCAACAGGCGAGAAGTTGTAAGTAGGTCCCAAGCAGAGAAACTGGCTCTGTTGTTGAGCTAAGCTAAAATAAAAGAAATATAAACACTTTTGAATTCAGAGACCACAGAATAGAATTGTATTTTAAGACAGGATTGAAGTACTTTACAAAAGGAAGGTCAAAGAAAGCACTGTGAAATAACCTCCCATGGAGAGAAACCTCATGTCACAGGAACGAGCTGCCCAGCTTTCACAGGAACTGTGAAGCACAGTAAGAAAATCTTGGTCTGAAATGGTAGGAGAGATCACTGAAGCCACCAGTGACCTGAATGCCTCCTAGAAAACAGAGGGAGCCAAGACATGTCTGGCCAGCTTGAAATTGCCACGTTAGCAGGAAGGGGCCTGGCAAGAGGCAGTTGGCTGTCGCCATTGCAGACGCCATTGCTGCCATTGCGGATGCCATTGCCTGTTGTGCAAGACAGGACATTTCTGGTAGTTTTCTAGCCTCTTTATAACCTCCCAGTGACCCAACATGAGGAGACTTGATTGTCCCGGCTTCAGTAATTCCATCAGTGCCTGGGTTCAGCCTCATGGTGACTGGCAATTGCCTTTCCCATAAAAGAGCCATAAAATGGTATTGGGTAACAGGAGAATGACAAGCCCAAAGCACAGGCACCAGCCTCCACCCAGAGCAAAAGCAAGCAGAGAGATTCCTGGGAATCTGACGTGCCTGGAGGTCGGGGGCTTTGGCTGAGTGCTCTTCTGGATGGATGTACACATGCAAACGTGAAACGCACGAGCTGAAGCAGAGAATCAGCAGAAAGCCATGGAACTAGATGTGAAATCTTGATAGAGCTGTAAGAAGGAAAAAGTTCCTGTGGTTCTGAAAAGGGTGATATTGGTAAATCAGTATAGGTGGACAGGATAGGTTAAAAAAAAAAGACTTTCCACAACAGAACAGTAGCAATGTTTAATGCTTCTTTGGGGCTTATACACTGTGAGGCAGATGGATCACCAACACAATTTGGTTTTGTCAGCCAGGTGAGAAATACACAGTGAGGAGAAAACAGTATATGGTAAAACCTCTAAAGGGAGGATGAGATAATTTCATATATGCTGTGTTAAGATGGAAGCTGACAACATTAAGCCAAAGGAAATCTTAAGCCTAAGGAAAAAAAAAAAAAAAAGAAAAAAAGAAAAAAAGTACTTTGTACTTTGGGCCACAAAAGGAAGAATTTCCTCTGCTGGAAAGAAAAACAGGGCTGTGTAGAACAGGCTTCCTCCAGACGTGTGCATTTATCACTACTCACAGATTACATTACCAAGTGGCTTGTTACTAAGCAAGAACCTGATGAGGTCTAACAGCAGCAGATGTCTAACAGGCTGTTTCCTTAGCAGATCTGGAGTACAAAACAAGCTGTAGGCAGAATGATGGGAAAACTTTGCATCCAAGAATATTTGGGGAGACTCCAGAGTCCTACAAACCAGGAAGCATCTCCTGTGGGGAGGAGACACAACCAGACTCATGGGGACCCAACTGGGTGTCTTTCTGAATCAGCACGAAAGACACTTGGATTGATAGGTCTCCACGTTTCCAATTTACAACAGCCAGTAAGGAAGCAGCAAGTATCCTTGAGAACTTTATGTTCTTATATATAGAGAAAAAGGTCTCAGACAACTTCTTATACAGAGCTCTTGGGAAGAGACAAAGTGGGAACATTTGAACTATAGAGAAACCCAAGAAACAAATCAACAAGCAACAAAAGCTTGAAGCCCATACTCTGGGTATGAGAAAAATTGCAGCTTCTAAAACAAAAAGGCTTGATGAATTAAGGGCAGGATGTGGGAGAACTTTTGAAAGACAAGTCCTGGTTTGGTTCTTCCTAAAACTACTAAAAACTCTGTCTCACCCAGTAAGACTCTAAAGACAACAAAGACTTACCACAGCCCTCTGAAGGAGATTCCTAATAATTCACTACAAGAAAACTAAGTGAAGAGAAGGAAGAGACATCAAATAGAGCTGGAAGAGACTCAGGAAATCTACTAGGTCACCCACTGTTCCAGGTTTGGACCAGTATGACCTGCAAAACTGCTGACAAAGCTATGCCTAACCTGCTCTTCCAAACTGTGGCTGGGGGAAATTCCAGCCTCCTCAGACAATCTATTAACTGTTTATCACTTCAAAGCTTTCCTAGTGGCCAATCTTCACCTCTTCTGATGCTATCTAAGTCTACTAATCTACTTATTCTCCTGCCCACAGAGAACACAGAGAATTCAGTCTCTCTCTTTCTATCTGTGCCAGGATTTGTTTCTGAGTTCTTTTTATTGATTTTTTATTATTATTATCATTATTTCTTTTTAATATGCACATTTTAAAACTCTGTACAGATGCCCTTTTCTTTTGGAGGAGGAAAGAAATAATCATAATTCTCTCAGTGACTCCTCATAGGCCACGTTTTCTAGATCACCTCAGGACTCTCTGCTCAATGTATACCCAGAGATGAGCTGTATTAATAGAGTAAGGGGCAAGGTGATGTTCAATGTTCACTGGACCCATTTGAAATATCAGGACCGGTCCATTTGGCCACTGTCTCTTGCATGCTCAGACATCCGTGACAGCCCGTTGCGCTCCCTGGCCCTGCTCTGCAGAGCGGGTCAGCTGCGACCTGCAGATGGTCTGTTCTACCCCTGCGGCTGCAAGGGCACCTTGCACCGGGCTCGTGGCCGGATGGCAGCCCTTGGCCGTGCAGGGACCTGGCAGAGTGCGCTGGAGGAGAAACTTATAAAAATCCAGTCATATTTAACCAAAGGAAGCCAACCTCCCCACCAGAGTTAGCCCGCCTCTGCTACAGCATGTTTAATTGTAGGCTGGTTTCTCTACACAGGAGGATAAATGAGCAAGAAGGCGAATGCCGTGCAGCTGCTCTTGAGCAATGGACAAGGGAGTCGTTTTCCCAAAGGTAAGTACATGTCCCTGTTGGAAACACAGGGATTATTCAGAAAAACAAGCAAAAGAATACTCCGCTTTGCAGTATTATTAGTAAATTGACTTTGCAAATTGTGCTCTGATGGAGTAGTTTATTTATTCCTGACCTTTTTTTTTTTTTTTTTTAATCTAAAAGTCTACTGCAAATTCAAATGAAAAATGAAGCCCTCACAATGTAAGAATCTCCTTGTCCAAAAACTGAGAGTACAGCAAGGCAAGACCACATGCGCTAGTGCCCTGCATGGCCTCTGCTGTTTGTGCAGACTGCATTTCGCTGGACTGCTTGATTTCACTGCACCACGTGAGCTGAGCTGGCATTTTCCTTGATGAGCAGTTTCATTTCTCCTCCCATTTGCTGTGGCTGCGGGTGCGCTGGGATGGTTCGGTATCACTGTGTATGCCAGGGAGCTTCTTTTTCAGGTAGGTTTATATTTCCTTCTCTTTGAATACCCAAATTATCCCAGGCTGGACACTGCAGGAGTGGCAGGGTCCACTGTGAACTGAAAAAAATAAGGGAGGACAGAAGAGAATATATAGAAATAAACTGCTCCTGTGCTGAGACTCAGCTTTCTTTTGCCCTGGGTTATGCACTGCACATCTATATGGCCCTCTAGGTCAGGTGGGGCAAGTGAGTAAGAACGTGTTAGAGCAGAGCAGCGCCCGGCAGGGCTGCTCCCAGAGAACAGTTCTCTGGAGGCTGTGCACATCGCACAGCACAAGAACAGCAAAAGACCAAGGTATTTCCATCACACACAAAACAAGTAACTGTGGCTACCTACACTTCCTAACCAGAACAACTCCACTGAGGAGAAAGTGTTTATGTGCAGTAGCCTCTGCTGTGGTTGTAACAACAGCGCCAGTTCCAACTGACAGCCTCAATATGAGGGTTGCAAAAAACAGTGTTATGATAGGGATGGGTTTGTCCTAACTGTGGAGTAGAAAATGCCAAGTCACTCCAAGCAGACCTGAAATACATTTGATAACATTTGTCACTACTGGCCAAAGCCAAACAGGAGCTAACAACCTAGTTCTGCAAATCCTGTGGGTTTTTTTTGTTTGTTTGTTTTGTTTTTATTTAATTAGCTAAAAAATTAATTGAAACCAGTTACCTATATTGATTAAGGCCAGGAGCTGTTTGCTAAGTACTAACTATATTCCTGAGATGCAATTTCCATTGCTAATCTTACAGGGGAGTGTGTTTCCACTACATGGGCCATACTAAAAGCTTCTCTAATGCTAAAATGAGGTTTGTCACATTAAATGTCCAGGGGACAGTAAAAAGAAGCCACGCTGCAAAGCTCATTCAGTCGTAGTTCTTGCACTACCTTCTTATGGTGGCCTCGGCTGAACAGTATGGAAAATAAGATCTCCTATTATCTTTTGCCCCCTCCTTTTTTTTTTTTTTTTTTTTTTTTTTTTTGCACTCAAAGCACCAAGTCTCCTAGTGACTGTTTGGGATGAGGGTGGGAGAAAAGCAGCAGACCTGCCACTGCCTGAATAGCTTGTCCTCATGACGCAGGATGCAGCTGAAGGTATTCTCTCCTTCGCTTCATGGCATGCTGCCTCACCCAGCAAACCATCTATTGGCATAACCTCGAACCAGCTGAGACTGCCTCAGCGTTTCTTCATGTTGGAGCAAAACGACAGGACGTTGACAAGAGCTGAACTCCCTCCAACCTGCTGCCTCCTGGCAGCGGATCCAAACGGGCAGACTCACGGTTCTCCCAGGCATGGTCCAGGCAGCTCGACTCCTGGAGGAGAGAGTTACTACCTTGCTTTAGGCAAAGCCGTGACACAGTCTGTCATCAACCAAACAGGCTGCTCTGTCACATGCATGCACAGGTCTTAGAAACAAGGAAGTCTCATTAGGAAGCGTAAAGATAGGTTAAATGGTTTAAATAGTAGGTTTTGTGTTAATGTGTTTTCTTGTGATGAAGGCAAGTCAGGAGCTCACCGCAACTCATGATTTGGCAGAAACTATTTGCCTGTGCAGCAACAACAGATTCACATATTTACAAATACTTATATATTTCTATTTCCTCATATTTAAAAATGAGGAAAATATTACTGCAAAATCCTGATGGCTGTGACATAACTTGACACACAAAAAAAAGACTCTTCTATTTTTACAGGTGAGTGTTCTTGGCCTAATATGGCAGCACCGCGCGCTGAACAAACCTTTCCTAACTACGAAACAGCAATGGCTGACAAACTCGAATGGTTCAGAAAACACCTCCCTGAGATATCAAGTGAATAAGAAGAAAGAAACACACAAGATGTAAACACGAAGTTTTCCTGCCACACAGGTCACACATAGGGAGGGAGCGAGCAGTTTAAAACATAACCACAAACTGAGTACAGGTTCACTGTGACATCTATAGTGCCCAATGGTCTTTGCCAGCTCAGTAATACGCATTCTCTGTTTAATCCTAGGGTGCTGTGCAGTAGCTTTCATCTGTAAGACATTCACCACTTACCCTGTTTTCACATTAACGATGACTAAGAAACTATTAAAAGGATGACAGTGGTATATTACGCATCGGACTGACACACGGACTCTCCAGCAACAAGCAAATAGAGCCAGCAAAAAGAGCCGTTGCGTGGTGTCTGATGTGACATCTTTGCAATACTTCAGGTGGGATTTTTTTTTTTTTCAGGTAGCAATGAATACACTCCGATGTTGCTTCTTCGCTGTTCTGATTTTCGGTCTTTCACTTCCATTTGTTTTCTACACTGTTCACTTGCATGCACAACAGCCTCCCAGGATGCTGAACCTCTCGGGGGCTTCGGCTTTAGCAGAAGCCTGTAAAGCACTTAGTGAGGACAAGCCTTTCTTCCTGAAGGAAAACGCTTTGAAAATATCATTCAGCAAATCCAACTGCACGGAGTACGTCGTGCAGAATCACTACATCACGCGCGCCCTGTCGGCGGAGGAGGCCGCCTTCCCCCTGGCCTACATCATGACGCTGCACAAGGAGTTCGAGACCTTCGAGCGGCTCTTCCGGGCGGTCTACATGCCCCAGAACGTCTACTGCGTGCACGTGGACCAGAAGGCGCCGGCCGCCTTCCAGCGGGCCGTGCGGCGCCTGCTGGGCTGCTTCCCCAACGCCTTCCTGGCCTCCAGGATGGAGCGCGTGGTCTACGGCGGCATCTCGCGCCTGCGCGCCGACCTCCACTGCATGCGAGACCTGCTGGCCTCCGCCGTGCCCTGGAAGTACCTGCTCAACACCTGCGGGCAGGACTTCCCCTTGAAGACCAACCGGGAGATCGTCCAGCGGCTCAAGGCCTTCCGAGGCAAAAACATCACGCCCGGGGTGCTGCCGCCGGCGCACGTCACCGCGCGCACCAGGTACGCGCACCACGAACAGCTGTATTCCTTCTTTTCTTTCATGCTGCGGACGCTTCTGCGTAAGGCGCCTCCCCCTCATAACCTCACCGTCCACTTCGGCTCTGCGTACGTGGCCATCACCCGGCCCTTTGCGGAGTTTGTGCTGCAAGACCAGCGCGCCATCGATCTGCTCGCGTGGTCCGAGGACACCTACAGCCCCGACGAGCACTTCTGGGTAACCCTCAACAGGATCCCAGGTGAGGCCACCCTTAGTACTGTTTTCTATAGATACATAAGCTTCACACACACATACACATAAGTGCTCCCGCATACCCCACCCCTCACATATCAGATTTTTGTAAAGCCTAGACAAAAAAAAAGAGTGAATCAGACCATAATTTTTATAATTTATGTCCACCTTTCTGACCGTTCAGGGAACCATCATTCAGTGCCATGCAGCTTATGCATTACCTCTTTTTGCATATGACCAGAAGCCCAAAGGATCTTACTCTCATTGAAAGCTTCGGAATTTTCAGTTCATCCAAGCCCATTAAAATTTTCAAATAAGGAAAAGGGAAGATGCAAAGAGCAAGATAACTAATTTAAGCTATGTAAGTATTATAGTGGAGGTGTTTTCCACAATATGCTATGTTGGGGGTGGGGAGGGAGAAGTTTTTTGGTTTTTTTTGTTCCCCACAAATAGAAGCAAATTCCTCCCTCTCTATCTCTTGCTCCAGAGGCAGAAAATCTGATTTCAGGTCCACAAAAGAAATGTGGGAACCCTAGAGTCCCAAACCCTTTACGGACCATGCCAGAGCATCTCTCAGATCCTCAGAATTCCCTGCAAGCAGAAGCACAGAAGCACCAAAGGAATTAGGGTGCCCAGGATGTTTTGGCTCATGTCAAAGAGTTAGGCACCCAAATTCCCTGAAAAATATGAATCCTCATCTGATGAGTAGTGGCAGCTGGATCCCTTCCTCCAGCGCCAGGGATCCCCATCAGCTTGGGCAGCCCAGCGTGCGGGCGCTGCTGGAGCTGCCCAAGAGCTGCACGTGCCCCGGAGCCCCAGGAGCCGGCAGAGCGATGGCCCTTTCTATGGCAGACCTGTTTTTACTGCCTTGCTGAAATTCAAGTGTGAGATGGACATCCGCAGCTTGGGGAACTTTCTGAAAACAGGAGCCCTGGGAGAGGGTGAGGTTTCCGCACTACGTAAAGGCTGGATATGTTGCCACTTCGTGATAAAGAACAATGGAAAAACAATAGATTGCTTGTATTAGCAATATATTTATAAAAATCACTGAGGCCCTGCAGTGGGAACACAAGAAACTGTTTCATCTGTGGTTCTGTAGGTGGAATTTAGGCTATTGGTATGAAAGAAAAGGGTGCGTGTCTGCGACAAGCCCAGTGAGGCTGGGACCTGCAACAGCAGCTGGCAGGGTATTTTGTATCTGCTCCGATCCTCTTCCTTCCTCTCAGGCTCCACAAAGAGAGGAGGAAAGATGACAGCTCTGTATAAGGATTTGCATTCGCTTCCAGGTGTCATGGGCCTCTTTGCAGGCACAAACACATGCACTAACTCTCTATAACACCTACAAACAACATGAACTCACAGGTACTGCCGCAATTCCATCGTACAGGCTCAAGGATTCATTCAGGCAAGCAGAATTAGGGCTAGTGTTTTCATCTGCTACCTTATGTGTTTTTAATCAGTTTTACCTTTTTTATATGATTGGGAGAAGGCTTGGAAGATGCACAGCACCTCTCTGCTTTTCACATTGCTTTTAAAACCCCTAGGTAGTACCTTACTGTTCCTGAGTCTCTGGAGTATCATGGCAGCCCAAACTAAAGACAGGAGCAATGGAAACAAGGATAAACTTCCTTTCTTGCCTTTACAATTTCAGGAGAAGGAAAACTGCAAGCACTTAAAAGAGTCAAAGCAACTCTTTAAAACTAAGAGGTAGATGCATCTTGCATGTCTGCTTTGAAATAATCATGTAACTATTTGACAATAGTTCTTGCTCTGCAGTAACTACATTTTATAACTGACATGCATAAGATAACGGCAAGTGATTACTGAATTAGATATTTGCTGTGTAATCATCATCATCATCATCATCATCATCATCATCATCATCATCATCATCATCATCATCATCATCATCATCATCATCTACTATTAGCTGGTAGTTAGCTGACTTTTTCAGGAAGCTGGTTGCTGTGATCTTATCCCAAGCCATTGCCTCAGCAGCAATAAACCCGGGCCCGGATACGTTCTCCGGAGCCAGGGAGCTTCTGACGGGCACCACTTGTTTCACAGCACTCTTTGGCTTACACAGACCATGCGCTTCACTTTCCAGTTTTGCACACCGTGTAACACTTCCATGTGCTTGTGCTCTTTGCATCTTAAATTTGGAAAAGACAGAACATTTCCGCATTAATGCAATAGGTTCCCTGTTTCCCCTTGCCTCCCTGTGACAGGGCAGCCAAGCAGCTCCAAAGGACGTGCTCTAGGGGCTGCTGTTGTCCGTAACTTTGAACGCGAGTTGCCCAAGCGCAGCCCAGCGTGCTGGAGTCTCCAGCCTGAATGTACCTGAGTCACACCCAGAGCACTTAGTGACTCTTGCGGCCACAAGTCCCCTTCAGTGTGGGAGGTTTAAATGCTTAGGACTCATTTCCTGGTTCTCATAAAATCTTCCTGGGCAAACTTGACCAAGACACTTCCTTTTCGCTTTTCATGCATGTTGAAGGTTGTAATAGCATTGGCCAGTGGTTTAGCTGCTAGAGGAGCTGGAGGTCTTCAGACAAGAAGGGAGATCACTTAAGAACAAGTCTGGATGTACAGCATATGGCAAAAGAACTAATCCAAAGATATATTTGTAACTGAAAACAGCCAGGATCTCCTCAGTTCAGATACGTAATAAGAAAAGGTTGTTTGGTCCCAAATCTGAAAGTAACAAGCTTGTTACCCAGAGCCAGGAAATGACGACCAGGATTTTCTTAGCTTCCTAAAGGCTCTTGACTCTCAATTCCCATTCAGTTGATTTTCAGATAACAGTCTTATCTTTGGTATTTATCTTAGCACACGCTTATCTTCCACATGATTCCTGTGCAACAGAAGAATCTCAAGACTCCTTTTCCAGATAAGGAGGAGAAACACAGAGAAATGAAGGGAAAGTATTTACAAAGTATTTAGGCCCAAAGTGCCCAGCCTTAAGTCACTTCACCCAGGTCACATGGGAAGGGCACAACATCTCAGTGCGGGTTAGTGGAACCAAGACTCCGAAGTCCCTGTCTAGCAAAACATCCACGGCTCCATCTTTCCTCTCTGTGCTCATGTAGAGCAAGAAAAAGAAGATTCTGGAGGCCGTAACAGAGGCGTGCAGTTAATGTCACTGAATGCCTTAGGGTGGCTATAGTGAATCCTGTTCCAAGCCAGACTGCTGACCCTGCTCTCATGAAATACAGTCTCAGCATAAGCTCTGCTGGGATGCAGGCAATCTCAGGGGACAATTCTTCAGGGTGCATGTTGATATATACCTACATGGACACACACATGCAGGCCCGCTAGGAGCGTGCACATTGCTCAAGCAGGGCTAGAAACGGTGGGAGAAGCAGCACAGCACTTCGCCTTCGCAGCTGCCAGCACACTTTACAGGAGAGATCAGGGTTGCCATTTCCAGTTCACAGAAGAGGAAGCAGTCAGAGAGAAGCAAAGTTATATGCCCAATGCCATAAAATGGAATACGGGCAAATTCAGAATTAGAGGACTGGCACCCGTTTCCTAGTCTAATGGTCTGTCTTTAGGATTAAGCCACTTCTTCAGAACAGGCTCGTCTGCAGTGAGGCTGCACGGTCCCTTCTGCAGCACTGCTCTTGCTTACTAAGGGTGAGACTGCAGAGGACAGCTGAGATCTGAAAGTTCACTGCCATCAAAATAGTAATTTTTCTCACGACTCCTCTCATCCCTCCCTTCTCCCTTCCATTCACCAGCCCTGTGCCAAGGGCTTTGTCCGCTCAACTCACTAGCCCTAGAGAAAAAAAATATATATATTTTATTCTGAGACAGGGAGATGAACTGGCTTAGTGCAGAGTCCGACCAGCACTAATCTAGTACTATGAAAACAGAGGGCCACAGGCAGACATGGGCAAAGGGGCGAGGGAACGGGAGGGAGCAGAGAAACAGAAGCCAGAGGTTCCCCTTAGGGCACAGCGCCCGCTCGCCTGGCTCAAGCCACCCGTGCAATTCCACCTTGTTAAAGGCAGCGCAGGGTGTGGGACTCCGTGTGCCCTCTGCACCCAACAACTCTGCGGATTTCCTGCTCTTTGCAGTTTTACACGGGAATATGTACATGCAACACACATCAATTTAAAGACCTGCTGCTGCAGTGAGAAAAATGCCTGCCAGGGAAGCCTGTGACAGCCGGGATGGCATCCAGGCTGGCGCCGTCGCTCTGCTCAGGCTGAATGCGTGCGCACGACACACTTCCCAGCCTCTTGTACTACTGCCTGTGCAGAGAAAAATGTGAAAAGGAGTGCGGAAAAGCCCACTAATATGCAGGTTTCTGCTTCGGCTCCAGGATTTTATGAAGGCTGGTTAGTAGGAAGATGCTTTAGAGGGTACTTAGGCACCTCGACATCCTTACAGCTTTGACAGTTGAAAGTGTAAAACACTCGTCCCTTTCATGCCGAAGAGAGAGTTGAAAGTAAATTCAACTTTCTCACATTTGCAGCTCTTTGTGCAGACAGCTGAGGGCAGCTTGATCCTGGAAAGGTACCGTGTAGCTGGCAAAATCCCCCCAGTGACACTGAGGGTCACTCTGCTCTCCAGACACCACCAGAGCTTTCCCTTCATGCGCTTTGAGGAAGGGATCTAATATTTACACATGTCCTGGTTTGGCAGGTTCTGCTCTCACTATTAGGAGATACCGGATAGAACACTATGACCCACAAAAAATAAAGGGGTCTGAATTTCTTTCCATTAATGAAAGACAGAATAACTTCTTTGAGGGAAAAATGAATCTTGCTAATGAGAAGCTGCTATCACCACCTACCCATTTCTAAAAAGACACAACTGAACACCCAATAGCCAGATGCCCCAATCCTGTCTCTTGTGGAGACTTTGTCCTTGTGTAAAGGGAACATGAAATGCACACAAGGAAGAGAGGAATTTTATATGCAGAAGTCACAGGCAAAAATGATTGCACGGTCATGCAAAATAGTGTTGCATTAGGCCCCACATTTTTAACCTAAGCCCAGCCAGCAACCATGAAGACAATGCCAAATGGTATGTAAAAAGTTTTCCCCTCATATATTATAAAGTAATTAATATTTTCCAAAACCTGACTTTTTTTTTTTTTTTTTAATGGTAAATAATGAAGTGAAAGTTAGGTAGCTTTCTAATTTCCATGCCGGATTAGCAGCAACAGAAGGAAGAACCTCACTCAGGTAACTCACTTTACTACCAAAGACAACCCAAGTGTTTTATGCAAGCACTACATTGCACAAGTCCTGACCATTCATTCCTTCACGTGGATAGACTGGAAAGAGGCTTGGAGCCTCCAGGCAGCTTGCCTGCAGTCACAGGTATGTGGGGATGCCAGCAACCTCAACCTGGTATCTTTGAGTGAGGAAGCTCTTGGAAGATGGGTTTGCGTTCTGCCTTCTGCTCCGAATATTCCAACTTTTGTATGTTGTATGCTTTAAGTGCAAAGAACAGACTCATCTCACCTCTCTGGGCTGGACGAAGGTTGCTAATATATATATTTTTGTACAGGATCAGGGAGGAGCCAAACTGATGGATAATTTTATTTGCAAGTGGACTCTTAAACTATCCCCAAACTTCTAAACTGTATCTGTGCCATTCTGACAGCAAGCACTTGGCTGAGAGCTCATCAGTAGACAAAAAGACAACGGGAAGATAGTTGGCAAGCAGTATGTCTCATATGATACCAGACATGTGGCTGATAATGCTGTGAGCTGAGTCAGTTCTCTTTCAAGACAGACGGAAGTTCTTTTTGTCAAAAATTCACTGCGGTTTATCTGAAGCAGTAGTTTCATATTAAAGTTAGAGCTAGTGGTTCTCAAGGAACACTTCATTCACATCCCTTGGTTGTGGGTCTGAGATACAGGAGGAGTAACGCTAAGAAAATCTTAGAATCATTGTTAGCACATGAAGGAATCACACTCTGCAATTCCTTTATTACTATTACTTTCCCATGGGCATTTGCTTATACAAAATAACATTTTTTTTCCCAGACAATTTAGCCTTTTAGAACAGAGCTTCTTGCTGAGCCACTTAATCACTTCCACTCACAACTACCTCAGTACCTCTCCATTCCACTAACACTTACAGACAGATTCTTAGAATGTTTTCTGCAATGTGTATATAATACTGATATTCACTGTAGTGCATTGTTGTTGAATTTTCCTACTAAAATCTTCCTTTTCCTTAGATTAGTGCCCACTCTCCGAAAGACAGACAGACAGAAAGGCAGAAGCTTCTTAAAATGATTCCAAAGGCAAAGCTAGTTGAATAGGGTATGATCTAGAAGAAAGTATTTTCTACCTTTGTATACAGCATCACTTGTATAAGTAACACTGGTTCATATTCCCCATTATTTTAATGAGACATCCTGATTGAGAAAGAACTTTTCATAGGAATAAGGTGTACAAAACAGGGACTTTCCTGTGCCTGGTATCAAGTGTTATGACAGCAAAGCTGTTGCAATCTAATGGTCAAAACCTTTTGCAAAACCTACCGAAGGAAAGGTGTTGCAATGCAGTACTAGCAAACAAATACACCTGTCACATAGCAGAAACTTCTGAAAAATTACTTTTGTCTTCTATATACCACCCAGAGATTACAATTCACCTGCAAATGATACTACTTAATATGTGGTTTTGTCTTTATGTAATATGCAGTCATTACAATTTAAGTACCACTTTCAATACGAGCAGTCATTTGTCATACCAATTGCTTGCTTCATGCGACAGTAGCGATTCTTTTGCTTTGCACAAAAACCACTACTTACTGATGACAGTGTAAGGTTATGCCTTCAATAAGGTTTTTTTTTTTTTTTTTTTTTTTTTTTTTTTTTTTTTTTTTTTTTTTTTTTTTTTTTTTTTTTTTTTTTTTGAGAAGCCACAACTAATAAGTGAGCTTGCACTCTTGTGCTGGATTGTCTTCTCGTTTATCTTTACATTTATTACACTCTAGTGTAACAAGCGCAGATACAGCCCGTTCCTGCAGAATGGCTCCACTGGCCCTGGTGCTTATGTGTCTCTGCAGGTGCAGCTCGCTCCTACTTCAGCAAATGGGACAGGTATTTCCTGAGCAGACCTGTGCAGCCCACCTCCTCCAGCGCAGCACCGCAAACCTCCCCCTGCCATCGACACTAAGGGCAATTTATTTTCAAATTTTATTTTCAATAAAAATCTCAGAAAAGCCCTTCCAAACATATTGCTAAATGGAGTTAGTTACTGGAGCTGATCTCTCTCCTTAATATTCCTCTAGTGATCTAAAAGAGGGGGTGCAGTTCAGTCCTCCGCCTGTCAGCAACCTGACCGCACAAGGAGAAAGCGTGTCCGGCCTTACTTCAGACCGCTGTCCTCAAAGAAGTAGTTTTAAATAAGCTTCCTCTCCCTCCTCCTCTGCTCTTTAATTTCTTCCCTACAGGTTTTGTGGTCTGCTTCAAGACTTACCAGTCTTGAGTTTATTTAGTTAACCCCATCCGTACTTTCATGCACTCAGATCTCCTCACTGAAGTGCACATTTATGGTAAAAAAATACATGGTGTGTTTCTAAAGGCAAGTCTTTATCCTCCACTGTTTCCACCCTTTCCACTTTTGAAAATCTCTTCTTCTACAGGCTCCCCTACATCTTTACCATTACCTCCCTGCCACAGCCAGGTGGAAGAACTTGTCTCTCAGGGTAAGCAAGAGAACAGAAAAATCCTGTTTTCAGATAAATGCTTCTTGCATCTTGTCTCCAGAGTACAGTCCAAGAAATTACTGCCCCTGTTGCTGGGCAGCATTAGGAGGTTATGACCCTTTTTCATCCTACCCACCTTTGCTCCTTAGTTGCTCTCCACCCTCCTTACAGCGAGGGTTTGAACTATTTGCTTTCTCTGTAGCGCACGTCTGTAAAGTGGCACAGGTACACCAAACATCCAAATGCTGCCAGGAAACCTGGGAAGGACTAAAAGAAGGAGCAGGTGAACTGCCAGTGCCAGGTTTGGGGAGGAAGCCTGGCAATGGCACTGCGCCGTGAGGGGGGTTTCTCCACCTCCTAAATGGGAGCAGAGCTCCTGAAGCTGCCAGAGGGTGCAGGAGGGCCCCATTCCCCAGACCTTCCTCCGTCCCCGTCCTCCTCCCAGAGCAGCTCCAAGTGGGCACACAAGAGTATTTTGGGAATGCGAGACATGCACCACGGGAGGTTCTAGATAGGTATGAGGAAAAAAATCTACAGGGAAAGAGCAGTGAAGCATTGGCACAGGCTGCGCGGGGAAGTGGTGCCGTGACTGTTCCGGCAGCGCTCAAGAAACGCGCGGACACGGCCCGTCGGGACGCGGTTTAGCAGGCACGCTGGTGACGGCACCACAGCTGGCCTTGACCATCATGAAGGCCTTTTCCAACCATAATGATTATATGATTCCATGCTGTACTGAGAAGGTGTCTTCCACAGGTGGCAAATACCTTGACCTGTTTATAGGAATTTCTGTTGCCAAGTGTGGAGTTTTAATTTTTTTTTTAAGTGCGTGTGGGAGGGTGGGGAGGACTTACAATCTATCCTGAATTACTACTCTGTAACATTCAGATCTTTTTGAAGCTATCCTGAACTCTGGCAAGAGACAGGATTAAAAAAAAAAAAAAAAGAAAGCAAGTCACAAACCTGCGCTCAGCTACAGCTCGGCTATAGCGTTAAGGCTGGCAGCCTCCCACCACAGCCGCAGCCCCACGCACGGCCACCCCACGGGAACACGCAGGGGCTGTGAGCGACGTTTCTGGGAGAACCCCCCTCGCTTCCTAACTCTCCGCTGTTTCATTTGCTTGTTCTTTATCTTCGCCCCGCGGTTCCAGTTTTCCAACCGCCCCGTGTCAGCCCCGGGCCACCCCTCGGCGCCGCCACCGCACGCGACATGGCGGCC
>VZSV01000021.1:842653-875588 GCA_013398735.1 Nothocercus julius
GACTGGCTCGGCTTCGGCTACGCGGCGCTCGTGGCCTCCGGGGGCGTCCTCGGCTACGCCAAAGCAGGTAGGGGGCGGCGGGAGCGCCCGGCCCGCGCCGCGGCTGGAGAACGGGATTCAGCCGTTAAAGAGATTGCGGCAAGGAGGAAAGGGGGAAGTGTCCGGTAGCACCGGGGTGAAAGTCGTTCTTAAGGGAAAGCAGTTTCTAATTCTTTGCAAAAACGCCTTCAAATGGAGGGGCTAAAGTGGTACAGTGGTTTCAAGTGCCGTATTTATCCCTGCCAGTAAAAGCTCTCGGTGAGTTCCAGGCCCAGATCACTTTGGAGTTACTATCCAGGTTCTCTCGTCATGCATTAGTGCAGTAATCCGTTCCGCCTTGCCCTCATTTAGCCATTCTCTTTTTCCTGCGGATGTTTAGGCCCTCTGGGAGGCTGTTTAGTTAGTTGTGTGACTGACCCCCGAGCTTTACGTCTGCCCTTTAGAGGCTTCACTTGGTATTTCCAATGTCAGCTAACCAGGAAGGGCAGAGTTCAGTTTGCATTTACAGGAAACTCAAATAGACAGTCTTGACACACTGCAGAAATCCTTGTTACTTCTAAATGGTGCTTGATTAAATGCTTTGAAGTATCATATTATTAAAAATAAGCAGTATTTTTTATTTGCTTTAGCCCTTTTTTTTTTTTTTTTTTTTTTTTTTTTCCAATTAGTGTGCCACTTGCAAGTGCTTTTGCTTGGTTTGTGGTCTTTCAGCAGGCACGTTCTCTCTCCCTCACTCAAGGTAGCGTCCCGTCTCTAGCTGCTGGCCTCCTCTTTGGTGGCCTGGCAGGGCTAGGTGCTTACCAGCAGTCCAAAGACCCGAGGAACGTGTGGCTTTCTCTGGGTAAGTTTCCTTGGCACGCAGGTACTAAACATTGCTGCTAGCCATATAAATAGTAACATTTTTTTCTGCCAACTCGTGCCGTTTATTTATATGAACGCTGGTAAATGGAACACATGTGAAAGACGTTTGGCTGTGAAGGAGCATTTGCAGTGCGTGGGCATGGAATAAGCTTGAGTGCAGGAGCGAGCACCCCGTGCCGTCGCAGGATAGGGTGTTAAGGAATACGGGTTTCCACAGGCGCCTCAGTAGAGCACTGTATGTTTTAGCATGTCATATGCTGTGGAAGAAGTCGTCCTAAAGAGGGAATGATCTGTTCTTTTTGCTTTTAGTGGATGAGGCACTTATAGTATTAGGCCATTAAAAAATTCAAATACGCTGTAGGCCAAATTTACTTTTGGCTCTTAATATTTACTGAGTCAATTAAATGTTGGCCCTTAGTATTTGATGTTAACGTCTTTAGAATGAATTCATATATACTCAAATCAAATGTCAAAAATGAAAGTTTTAATTTAGTTTCATCTTTTAGTTCAAAGGTCCCAGAAAAACTGAGACTGTAATCATATTTTGCACCCCTATAATGATTTTTTGACATCATCCTACCATTCTGGCAGTTTTGAGACTGTTTGCATGAAAAGAGATATCATTCCTGTTCTGCAAATAAGGAGAAACTGAGGGAGCATCTTCGTTACTTGCTCTGAGAATTGGAGGTTGTGAGTGGTTAGACCGTGGTCTTACCTCTAACTAGAATTACTTATTTCTGATGACTAGTGGCGCACGATTACCGAGGTTGCTGTAAAGCTTGCAGCAGCTCTTCCTTTTAACAAAACAAATAAAAAAGCAAAAGTTGGCATATGTTTCCCTGTGGGGATGAGGGAAGCATTCTTGTCTGCAGGTATTTAGCGTTTCCAACACTGTTGTATGGCTCTGCTGATACCTCAGACTTGCTTCCCAGAAGTCGCTCTCGCTGAACTTGCTTCTCTTCTTCTCCCAGTGGCATCTGGAACTTTGGCTACAGTTATGGGAATGAGGTTTTACAACTCCAGGAAAGCAATGCCCGGTTTAATCGCTGGTGCCAGGTAGTCACTTGCCTTTGTTTTAGTCCATATTTTTGAATAAGCGTTTTGTTTAATATAGATGTGGATTTATTTGAAAATGTTACATAAGTTCTGTGAAAAATAACGTGTTGGAGTTCGGCTAAATCAAATCCTGCCAGTGTTCTTCTTTCTTGCTTTTTGTGGGATTTTAACAAATATTCTGTTCCACAGTTTATTCATGGTTGGACGGCTGGGATTGCAGATCATGGAAAAGCCTCTTCAGCCATAAGTCTGCAGCAAGTCACTTGAAGATACATAACTGAGAAGTCTGAAAGTGAAACTGCCTGAATGCACTGCACAAAAGTGGAAAAGACACTGCTGCCTGTGCACTGTATTTTTCATATCTTAATGATCCCCTGTGTTTTTAAAGGACAGAAGCTGAGAGCCCTTGTGTTGTCCAAAATGATACTTGTCTCAACCTCTTCTGCATTGTGAACCAAGAAAATATGCAAATAATGTTAGTTTAGTTTCTGGTCCTGCAGCTGAATGTAGGCAAAGACCTCTTAGCACTTGTGTGCAAACAGTTACAGGATTGAAGCTTTAAATATGCATTTGGATTTGTCATTCTGAAGTCTGTTATACTTCTAAAATGAGGATAAAGAAGTTGCAAATTTGTCATTAATATTTACTGTTAACAAATGTGCTCATTCTATGACCCATGCTCCCACCATTTACCTGCCGATTTTTCCTTTCAAGTTTGAATTCTCTCACCCAGAGACTTTGTTTCAGCACTGCAACACAACCATGGAGCAGGGTGTCAAGATAATGCAAGGATTGTAAACCTGCTACTTACAATCGTGAGCAAAAGTGCCCAATTAAATGTCATTCATTCGACTTTTACAGACTGTTGTTCATAAGAAAAACCAAAATATGCTTCCTTAGGTAACACAGAATTGTAGGCATAGCTCTTGCATTTCATGAGAAGATGTAACTCTAAATAAAGCAACAGATGATTATTACAAACTTTTGCATTCTACACAGTTATGTTTTCTTTTTTTTTCATCTAGGTTGATAGTTTGTTGCTTTTTTTGCAGAGAACTTGAGTGTTTTTGTGAACACATATTGTATAGATGATATCAGAGTCCATTCTCTGACCATAATAGACAGTGACTTGTAAATATAAAAATTTCACCAGTGTAGAGGGAGAACAAATGCATATAGAGCATATATTCAGGCTGGTGTTACATTAGAATCTCATGTTTTTTTTCCAAGATGATTGATCTATTTCAGATTTGAAAAATTATTTGCAAAAGTTTATTTAAACACTGGTGAGCTCAATTGCTGCATCTTTGCTGTCAGGCAGTTACTCTAAGTCCTCTGTTGCCTGAATCCATCCTGAATGTAAACCTGCCCCACAGAAAGTGGATGGGAATGTATCCCCTTTTCTGGGCTCATTTAGCTACGTCCCTCTCTGCACAGACCCTTAGCTTCAGTTTCCTCAGCCTTTCTTGTTTGGTGACTTGTACTGGGAGTCGGGAGCAAGGGGGGTGATTTCTTAAGTCAGTGAGACCCTGGAGCTTCCATGCTACGAGTTCTCTGAACAAGGGGACTGGTGGCTCTGTAGGAGGCTGAGGCACTTTTGTTTTCCTTCTTTCCATCTTTCTCCAGTGCTGAAGGAAATGATTGGGGGCTCTGGTTATAATGGGGGAAAATAGCGCCTGTCTGGGCGCAGCAGGAGTAGTTTGAGGCAGAGTTAAAACAACTGTACAAAGCCTTTTAGCCTCTTATTATTAATAAGTCCTGAAGATATTAGCAAGAAAAAATTCTTAATATTGGTCATATTTTGATTATGGATGAATCAGGCTTGTTGTGGATAGTCAAAGCAATTTCTGCATCCTTCAGCACATGGTAAGGACAGCACGTTTCTTCTAGCTATATTTAATGCAACAAATATTATCTACTGTCTATTTATTTTTCTGCTCTAAGTGACTTAGGAAGCAGTGGACAGAGGTTATTAGTTAATTCCTTCACTGGATTGTGATCTTAAATACATCACTGTCATCCTGTACTCCAGAAGAGTGATGTCTTTCTGTCTTTTATTTTTATCATAAAGACATCGTAAATGTATTTATGAAGCAGGATTGTTTTAGAAAGTCTGAGGTTGTCCTTCATTGCCAAAACTAGATGTTGATACTCTAAAAATAAATAAGATAGATACATTTTAGGGCATAAGGACATTTATTAGCACTAAGGGAAGGAAAAATACTTAGGCTGGACCAATGGCAAGTTTTAAGTGCATTACTGACCTATATATTCCTATATTCTCATGTAGTACTAAAGTGGCATTTTCCTCAGGTGTGATTTTCCATAGCAAAATACTACAATTCTTGATACAACTGTTTCTGACTAAATCAACTTCCAATAAATTCTATAACCCGTATATTACAGCAGCTCAGGTCAACAGCAAGAACTTGGAGTTTTATATGCAGTTAAGCCATACAAACACTTTTCTTTTTATAGCCCTTAAGGTAATCATTAACCGTTTGACATTTTTAAAGAGTGCAGTAATTTTGTGCTTTAGAATGGCAGTGTAACTAATAAACTTAAAGCATATATTTTAGTATAGCTACTAACAGAAATATCCTACATCAGCATCTTAAAAGGAGTTATTGTAGAATGCAAGGTCCTTTGCAGTGTTTTAAGACTTAGCACAGAAGCCAGGAGTGGCGTTGAATGAGCACACAAATATTGTGGTATTCCATTAGTAGAGCAGGTGTGTTTTTGGTGACTGCAGCTGGCCTTTAGGATTGGAAGCAACCTCTTTGAAGAACAGACCGAATTCTCTGCTCGCGTGCTTTACTGGACTTCTGTAAGAAGCCTGAGGTTTAGTTTGCTGCCAGCCCAATAAAGGCATTCAGATGCACTCTTAAAATGACTACTAAAGTGTAGTATTTGTTTGTGGATTACTACGTCCTACTGGAAGGAGTAGGTTCGCACAATCGCCACAACCTCTTGCACTTGATAGACCCTAAGCAGGGTCAGTGCTGGGGAGTTCTGGAATCCTGGTTTGACAGCGCCATGTTTTGTCCAAGTCCAACCTGTGCTTTCACACTCAGCCCTGCTGCGCTGTGCTGGCTCTAGCTCTGCTTCTTGCTGCTTGTGTGCAAGAAAGCAGCAGGTGCCAATGGAGGACTTGCAGAGGGCAAACAAGCAAAACAGCTGCTGTTAAGAGTACACTTACACTGTGTGAATCTATAAAAAATATAGTTAGTGAAGTATTTTCATTAAATACTCAGTAGTTTTGGCAAGATGTGTTATACAATACTTTATCATATCCTACCTTACAGCCAATATTTTAAATAATATGTGAAATATGTTTTTCTTCCATAAGCAATAGGACACAAGTTCTTTTATTACTACCTACGATTGCATCGGCTTAGGAAAAGTTAGAGCAAATAGGCATTTGGAGTTCCTGGTGCAGGAGGACCGAATGCAGCTCACATAACATCTCTGCAGGACGTCATTCTCTATCTGTGCCCTCCGTACTTGGCCGCCCAGTCTGTTCTTCCATGTACTGGCTGGATTGTTGGTGGGCGAGTTAAAATATTCATGGTTCTGGTTGCTGAACTGTAAGTAGTTCCTGGTAACTGCGCACGAGCAGCTTTGGTTTTCCAAGAATAATCTGAAAGGAATGAGAACCCAGAATTGATTACAGTTAAAAAGTATTTCCCTATATCCACTACATTTCACTTTATTTCATTATATTGGCTTCCAGCTGATCTCATAAGCATTATTAATTGTGCACTATTGCATTCCTGGCCTTTCTACACAGCTTTTCCCTCTTCTTGTAGTTCAAGTATTCACTGCTTCCGCAAGCTTGCTACTACTCAAGTGTTTGCACTGCTCCAGTAGTTGACAGCTGCTGCTTTTCATGTTCCTCACCACTTCTGCCGCTTTCCCAAGCCTTTAAAGTCAGACACTTGGGTTCCCCGCTACCCAGCCTTCTGCAACATCTTGTTTTATTTTTTAGCACTCCTAAAGCATGTCTTGTCCCTTCCTTTTCTCCTTTCATAGTTTAGTATTCTGTTATTACAGAGTACTCGTACTTTTTCAAAAAATCAGTGTCATGGATAAAATACCTTGCATCTACATAATACTCTTATTTCTTGTGACAGCCACCTGCTCTTTTCTGGTATTTTTCAACAGTAGAATCTGTTTGGTAAATTTGACGATCAAGACATTTTAAAAGGGGTAATCTCAAGAAACTGAACCTCCTGAGGGTTCCATCTCATTGGAAACTAGTATTGGTCCCCTGGATTTTAAGATGCCATTCCCTGTATTTCAGCAGCAAACGATTCCTGTCTGCCCTCTCTGAGCAAGGACTTTTCTCAGGACTCAGCAGTTTTCACAGAGAATTTACCTTTTACACTTCATTACATTATTTAAATTCTGACATTAAAATAATTAATAGAACAAATACAAAGAGTGAAAACAAAGGAGAGCATAGCCTATTTCAGAAAGTAAGAACATAACATGAATAGAAATTTACAGTTTGGATAGTCAAAATCAAAGCGTCACCAAAAATTTTAACTATTCAAAAAAGAACAGATAGCAGATAAAATCTGCCATTTACTTCATCTCTCTAGCCATGCAAATCTACTGGTTTTAGGCTCAGCATAAGGGTTTAAACAATAGGACTGTCACTCTTCTCTGAGACATGAAATAGTCTCTTAATAGACTTCCATCTGCCAGTCTGCCCGACTTTCACTACATGTTTTTCACTTCTAATTACAGATTAACAATCATTTTATTTCCCTTTGGATCACCATAAGTAATTTCATTTCATTCTCACTATTCACAGCAGTCTAGAGATAGTTGCAAATGTTGTCCTCCTGTGAACTTCTTGATCCAGGACAACTCGAAATGAGAGCTGCTGTTCCTGCAGTGAGTCATTAAGGCAATGATGTGCAGCTCCCCTCCTCCCTGACAGGTTTCTGACCAACCCAAGCCCAGTATATGCATAAAACTATAAGTTTTTTTTTTTGATGGAGTTATGCATATCTGTGTATATGTGCTGTCTCCTTCCTCCCTTCCCTCTCCTCACAAGTCACTTCAAGTTCCTTAAGAGGGAGCAGACAACTGAAAAGAGAAAGTCAGCAATATAAGCACTGTTCTTTAGCAGGACCACACCAGACTGGTGTGCCGTAGGCCACTTAATTAAACAATTCACAATTTAGGGCTTTATTATGTCCTCTTAAATAATTAGACAAATATTCTTGGACGGTTTACTCACAAACCACTTTCTCCTGTAACCTAAGCACTTTTGTAAATCTTCTCTAAATCAGAACCCGATCAATAAAGTGCTCAGCCCATACATATCTTAGAGGAGAGAAGGTGAGAGTTACATTCAGATGGATTTCATATGACTTTCAACAGATAAAGGAAACAAGATTTTTTAAAAAGTGTAATGCACATCCATGTCATTACTACGTCACAGCTATTCACAATTGGTTACTTACATTATAGGGAAAAAAAAAAAAAGAATATAGCAACTTTGAAACTTTCACTTCATAAGACAGTCTCTTGTGACATCTAAAGGATGGAAATTTTATGTCATTTCAGTATCCACAGACTTGCAGAGCCAATACAGTGAGGTGAAGACAGAATGAAAAACCATCTTCCGTGACCACAACAGAAGATGTAGACCAGATGAGACCATTAAATAAGAGAGCAATTAATTTTAATTTACTGCTTATAGATTATTTGTGAATTTACTAAATCACTTGAGGAAGGTCTTTGCCTTATTTTAACACTGGGCCTGTTGTAAGCATGGATCAGCATCATTTCATTGTATTGGATGAGATTATACTGCTGATGGATTCAGATTTCTGACAGAAGCTTTACTTACATTTACTTGGCCTCACAAAACAAGATAGCTCCAGGCCACAACTGGTCCTGTCAAGGAAGATCCGACAGATCCACTAAAATGCAACACGGTTTTCTGACTTGGATTAATCTAGTTGCCTATTTACTAAATGATGACAGTACCAATTCTTACCAGCTACATAAATCACGCATTCATATTTGTCTCAGATCTCTATATGATCGTTTAGTACCAAACTGTGGAGTCACATAGTTTTACAACACAGTTTAGCCCTTGGCTAATCAAAACCAATTTTGTTCAAACTTCCTGGAATAACAAAAGAATTGCACCTTTATTTTCTGTTTTACCTAACACTAGGAGCAATAGCTTCTCTGGGGTATAAGGATTGTCTCTAGGTATCTGCCTCCAATTCAGGTATGTTATATGGAAGTCTCAGACATAACTTCTTACGAAGCTGGAAGAAAACCTCCCTAAAGACTAATACATTTCTTAGGAAGTGTGGGAAATGAACTTCCCTGTTAGCTTCAGATGTGCATGCCAAGTAAAGGAATGTTTCTTACCTGAGGCAGATGCCCCAAAAGGCGCTAGCTGTATCCGTTGTCCAGCTGATCCAACTTCTTTTTTATGAAACGAGGGGATATATCCTCCTGGTGGGTTGTAAGCAGCAGCACCTACAAAGCCAGGATTTCCTGTCGGATGTTACAGAGTTAATATTTTCATCTGCACTCAGAAAATTTTGCCTGCTTTTCATAGTCACTTCAAAACATATTTACAGTGCCAGAAGACTATTACGGATGACTGTGCTTAAAATACTCTAGCTGTTATCTGCTGAGGAAAAGCATATATTTGTTCCTTGCTTTGTATGTTAGCTGGACCCTTTAAAGCACCTAACAAAGCCTCTATGTTTAATCTCCAGTACATCTGATGCTGCAAATTAGAAGACATAAAAATAGTAAAGCAGAAAAATACACTTCACATGTACTTTCATTAAACTCAGACCTTGCAGAAGGGTTTATGCTGAGTTATAGGGAAAGCAGAATCTTATGTTTTACTTGCAACTATTTTCTTTACTAGAAGCTGGTTCAAACACTTCAATATTCAAAAATTACTAGTAGCGTTGCAGTCCACACTTTGGGTCTATAGCTACCTAAAAATAGATCCAAATTCTTCCTGTAGTAAGTGGTACACCACTTGAAGTTGACTTTGCTAGTCCCACAATTAAAGACCTGCTATGAAAGGCAGACCTTCTCTCTCGAGGTGTGTGTAGAATTTTATTGTACCTAGTTTGGGCCCAGATTTTTATTTACAGCAGTGCTACCTTGGGCAAATTGACAATCTCTACCATTTGGAAGTCAAGAAACAGACTGTATTTACACACAGTTAGTGCTGAAATTATTGTCAAATGGCTGAGGGTTCTTATACAATATTTAAATTGTCCCTGCTCTAAGCAAATTTCTTGTCCTCTCTGTCAGCCATTGCTGGGACAGTGTTAGCCTCTGCATGCTGGTGCAAAGTCCAGAGGAAAACTATTTTCTCTGTTGTGGTTCCACATTGAGTAGTAGTAAATCTGTGAACAAGTCCATACACATGTGATGTTTTAATTTGACATGTATCAAATGAGCATTTTTATCACAGTAACACTCAGGATGGTTTCAATGGTAGCTCTGGTAAAACATGTAATAATCTGATTTGACAAGTTCTTCTGTTTGTAAATCTGTGGCTTCAGAACAAACCCCAAATGCTCCTCTTCACACAAACATCCCATTTCCCCCTCATGATTATTTCAGAACTATAAGCTGTAAAACTGGTTATCTACAAACCTCAAATGACTTCTCAGGCAATTACAGCTGTGTGGGGTCATACTGTGCCTCTCTTTTCAGAAGCATTAATAAAACATACTCAGCTGAGCTCAGATTTGCCCACACTGCCACTTGTATCAGTCCTGAGAACAGCTGAGTCTGTACGTGGCTTCCCTGTATCTGAACTGACACCAGTTCCCGGTGCAATAAAGAATGACACAAAATTCCCAATGAAAAATACAGCTTTAATGCAGTATTCCAAAGAAATGTAACTTCTCAATCTTTTGCTTTTCTTCATTTTTAGAAGTGTGCCTGAAGGACAAAAACAGCACAATTTTAGTGGTTCATTCACCTGCCCATGTATGTACACACTTATATATTCTCCTCTTCCCCCCAAGTTCTTATACCTAATTATTTCACTGGGAGTGCTTTGTGGGTGTCCTTTGACAGCTCAGCAGTATTCCTTGTAGTCCTGAGATCTGAGAAAAAACACCTGACAGGCTCCTTTATAAGCCCTTCTGCAGGAAATGGAAGAGGGCAGCCAGGAGGATCAGTCTGGGAGAAACCAAAGGAGTGATCTTCAGCTGGATGGATACAAGGGAAGAAAACGAAAAGCCCATCAACACAAAACAAAAGAATTACTCCAAATAAAAAATTTAAAATCTATCACCATAATTCATTCCTTACCTCGTACAGGGCTGTGCAAAAGAAGGGATTCTCACTAGAATCCCCATCAGGCAGCTAGGTGGTCTGGCTGCAGGGGAACAGGCAGGTGCTGGTGGCCATGGTGTCAGCGAGCACAAACTCAGCTCAGGCAGGAGCTCCTGCCTCGCACGGCGCCTACCTGACTCTTCATAAAGGATGGAGTCATCAAGTCATCTGAGGTAAGCAGCAAGTTAAGAAAAAATGATGACTGGTTGCACTGAGGTAGATCTCCAAAGCAGCATGTGCCTGAGGTGCCAGAAACTCTGGGAGAGGTGAAACATTCCAGCAGCTTTACAGTGCTTGCAGTGAACAGTGTGTTTACAAACAAACGAGGCTGCCGGGAAGCTAGATTTTCCACCGTTACGCTGTACACACTGCAATCAACGCAATCACAGCACTGTGAAATCGGTGCGAGAGATGCAGAATGAATTCAGTCAACAGTGCAAGTCACAAATGCTACTGGGAACAACCCATCCTTCAGCAAAGGTGCACGTGCTTCTCCTTTCGAGTCAGTCCTTCACCCTTACTCAGCTACAGCACAATTACATGCTGTGCCTTGCCATTATGACAATAAGATATTCTCTGCCCTTAGGACAAGTGCCAGGGGTTCAGTTACTTACTGGGACATTCAGATATTCTTTAAATGAATTTAATAAGGACATGCACTCAGTTTCTTCTCTCACATTTCAAAGGATTGCAATGGTGTAATTTAGGACAGTCCTTAAGTTGGTCTGCATGTGGAGGGGAGTGGCTCCCCCTCCTTTGCTGTGGGAGCAGCTCTTCACTAACCAATTAATTCCATATTCAGTGAAGTTAATGGTGGAGATCCCATTTCCTTTAAAAGCCCCAAATTAAAAACTGATCTTTTTAGTTTCCACACAGATAGAGAAGCGCATTCTAGTTTCTCAGAATAAAAAGAAAAATAAAGGAATCCTTAAAATACATGTATTTCTTTTACTTGTGTTCATCCAGGTGACAACTCGAAGGAGTAAAATTTGAAGTGGAACCAGTTTTCCATGGTGCTTAACCCTGAGATAACTAAGATTGACTTATCTCTTTCCCTGCTTCTACATGCCAGTGAAAGATAGTTGCTAAAGCTTAACTCTTTGCCAAGTAGCCCCTCTGTCTTAATTCCTTCAGCCCAAAGAGTCTTGGTCTAGATCAGTCACAATACGAAGAGAGAGTTTTGAGAAAACAGTGTAACAATTGAAAACAAAGAATGTAACAATTTGGCATCTTCATTGTAAGTGCAATTTTAAAAAGAAACTGTAAAACATAAATATGAAAGGTGCAAAGAACCAAGCTACAATTGCTATAAATTACCTTTTGGATCCTCTAATTTTTCATTCAACCTTTCTTTGCATGATAGTTTTTCAATTGGTATAATTAAGTTCTCTTCTGTACAGAAGGAAGGCGAAAGGAAGAGAAAGATAGAAAGACAGTGCTTTAGAAAAACTGGGTGAAGAATATGGCTAGGTGGTATAAAAGAAATGAGGAAAAACAAAGCAAGAATTTCACTCCCATGTCTTCACAAGAGAGAAATGCTATCATCTAACTTTTGCTACTTTACAAAGTCCTTTCTAATAATGGAATCAAAATGTATTTTTTCCAACAATGCAGTCACACAAATCACACAAGTTTAAGCGCTCAGGCATATCTGCCAAGTTGACTGATCATAACCGTGTAATTCTTCATGAGAAAGCATCTGGAAGTATTTGTTAATATTTCCTCTTAGCACAATGTTGTGCGTAAGGAAAAAAATGGAGGCTTTTTGGTTCCAAACAAATTTAGGTAAGTAAACTGTAAACAGCAGTGTCAATTTTCATTCCAATTAATACGAAATTGAATATGAATACACAGAGCTTACATGGGCTGCATTTTCTGATTTGTGACCCAGCTATCCTGCTTTCACATGCATCTGTCTTAAAGGTTACTGCCTCCCCATCATGTGAAAGATCAGCACATCCAATTTAAGCTACTGATGGAAATAATGGTAAGTATTTGTTGAACATCCAAAATAGGATTTTTTTTTTTTTTTCCTTTAGACTCTTTAGCAGATAGCCCAAGTGAGCCATTATGGACAAAACAAAGATTTTTGACCAGCAGAATTCAGTAGAATGATTTTCTTTGCACTCCAGTTCAGAGAGCAGGGAGATGCCTGTTCTCTTAGCGCATACGTTTGGAAACTGAGCCCTTCACCTTTTTGTGCCTCATTCTGTTTCCAGGGTATTTTATGAACAAATGAATTCTGAGGCATTTCAGAATAAGGTAATTCTGAAACCTTGAGACAAGGTTTGTAGATTGTTAGAAGCAAAATTTAGGATGATAGGCAATAATTTTATTATATGTCTTTTCACTCCATATCTTGGGTTCATATGTTGGACTGCTGTTCTACAGTGTCTCACATCCCACTGATCAAGCAGTAAAGAGGTCAAACTAGTTGCTTAGATTAATTGGATATAATAACAGATTTAAGAGGATTATGAACAAAAAAGTCTGAGCTTTATAATAAGAGCTAGTTTGTACTTCCTTTATGCTCTGAAAGCAGAATAAATGGCTTACATTTGAAAACGTTATTTTAAGAGTAAGTAATGAAAACAGAGAGAATAAAAAGGAGGCACAGAACATAAGCCTGACAGAAGTTAAACCAGAAGGTCTTAACTAAATTAACTGCATAAAGCATGATGTGAAACAACGTGACTGTTTTTAATTACTCTTTTACCTGTATTATTTCTATTGAAAGACAGTCCTCCTCCAACATGTCCTAGTGGTTTAGAAAACAACTGGTTGCTCCAGCTTCCATGAGATCCTTCTTTACTGGCTGCTACTAAAGAGACACTCTTAGGGTTTACACCTTAAAAAATAAATTATGTCAAATGCTGTAACGATCAGTCTGCAAACATAACAATTCAAACAATGAATTGACATTTCCAAAAAGTGAACCAACACTGAATTCTTTGTAATGTAAACACCATTAATGTGAGTCAAAGAACAATGTCCATTGATTAGGTCAGATTTCACAATAGAACTATAAAAACAGCAACATTTATTTTAAAACATTTTTTTCAGGCTTTCAAGACAACATCTTTCAAAGTCAATTTAGTACAGTCACTTGTTTTATATAAAACCATAACCTCATTATTGATATTTAGACTTTCAAACAGGTAACGCAGATTAAGTACACCTATCAAAAACTGGGCTTCTCAATGCTGAAAATAAACTTGCTTCAATGGTTAAGTTTAGAAGTAGGACAAGGAGGTTCTTGTCACTTCAGCATGTTGGGAACATTAAAAGAGCTAATGGGATTACACAGCATGAAAGCAGCTCCCAGATCTATTGGGGACAGACTAAGAGTAATACTGATAAATAACAAATATGCTTCTTGAAGGTATTATTGGCTTAAATGCTGATATTAATTACAACTAAGCCTTTCTCAATGAAAAAAACTTCTGAAAAGAGAGAAGCATTAGAATTTTTTTCTTTTTTTTTTATTTTTTTAGATAAGAAATTGAGATTAGCTACTCGTTTGTGTTATTTTTAGATAGAGAAACACTTTTTTTTGGACTTAAGACTCCTGAGCCTCTGAGTGTCCTATTTGACATTCCAGAACTTTATTCAAAAGTTATGACTGGTTTAATGAATTCCTGGGGAATTAGTGATAAATTCTGGGAAATGTGTAATAAAACACTTGTCTGGCAATCAGGAACTCCTTGTGAGCTAGCTAAGTTCTTATACGTGCTCTACAGGAAAAGTCACAATGCACTTACCGGAATTGCACAAACCACCACATAAAGAAAAGATGGTAAGAAGGATAACAAGGAAATCATTTTATTACAGAAAGTATTCAAAAAACGAAGTGAGGATATGCTCTATTTCTTTCTGCCTCTTCCCATTCTTCTTCCTAGTAAGTGCATCAATTCATGTTATGCAACTCTCAAAATCACTCAGATTTAGACTATGTTACCTACATATTCCTGGAAAATGACACTCTTGTGAAGAGAAGCATGTTTATGAATTCCTTCCAGCCTGGGTGGATAATGTTTTTAAACACTTCCCACCAGAGAAACTTTGCTTTTCAGAACTTTAAGTCCCAAACTCCCAAGCCTATAGATATTACAAAACTGAGAACCCTGCACTGCAAGTGTTTTCTTCAGTACTCAGATAGCCTTCTAATGGTCCATCAGAAAATAGTCAGAGGTGTCCAAGAGATCTTAGATTCATGTGACTGAGAGTGCTTTATATGCTAGTGATTGTAAGAGTGCCTGAGAACTGTCATGCGGTATAAGCAGTGCTGAGCTCTTTTTTACCTTTACATAGCTAGGAGATTCCACACCAGTTGTGGCAAGGCATGGTCTTACAAAACACTTAACCCAAACCTAAAAGATTAGCCAGGTTATGAAAAGTGCAATTATCCAGTGTGAAATGTAAAGTTTAAATGTACTGCATGTAGATTGTTTAGAGCTTGTGTTCCCCCCTTACCGGGCAGGTATCTTGATTGTCTCAGGTAGTACTGTTTTGCTGATGTATTTGATATTCCAGAATCATTTCGCATTGGAACCTTATTTTCACTTCCTGACTGGATACAGCCTGAAACCTTTGGATCTGTCCCACTGAAAAATCAAAATGTTCAGACAATGTAACCAAAAATTTCAGCTCAGAATAATGCAAGCTGGCACTAGACTGAAGAGTACAATGTTCTTCCCTCGTCATGCCTTCAGCAATCAAATTTATTCCCACTGAGAGTAACAGCCAGATCTCCTACATCATGAGTTTGACTGGGACTTAAAAAAACAAAGATTGTATCCAACACTACTTAATGGCTATTTGTGGTGCCCTTTGAACATCTAAGCTGATATAGAAACTGTTGTTTATAATAAATTAAGATGTAAAAAACAACAAAAAATAACAGCCAATAATAATGTTTGCATTACTACTTTAGAAAGTTTTGAAATAATTAATTGTTCTACATATGAAAAAGTGCAATGGTTTTGAAAGTTTGGATAAAGATTTCCTCCCCATCCCATTTCAGAACCCTATATGCTTACTCAGTTAATAGGAAATAGAAGAAACTTGAAATGTGTTTTAATTAATGAAACATCAATGAAAAAGCAGGATTGTATCTCATTGAGATAGTTACTGAAAGGAATGAAAGTGGAACTGTGCATATGAATGAAGAATTTGACTTTAAATCAAAATTTTGATAAAAAGCAACTAAAGACTTTAAAAAACTAATAATGCAAGTATATATGTAAAATAGCAAGTCACATCACCATAGTAAGAAGTCTTTTTGTTAAAAGATCTCAGTGAGAAAATTAGATTAGGCAGAAGAATTAAAAAAGCCAAGATAGAATCACTGTTCAAAAAAGAAGGGAGGGAGGCATTCTGAGAAGTTGTCCTTTCATGAATCTCTTAAAGGAGGAATGTTTAAGTTTAGTATACTTTTTCAAAAGCAATGAAAAGAAAAACTGAGGCAGATAAAACTGTGTAATCCAAGCAGTACATGGCATCCTTCCTCATTTCCTTATCCTATGAACAAGTTCAAAATAAGTGAGATTCTCTTGGAAAAAAAAAAAATAGGTATTTTAAGAAACAGTCTACCAGATAAATGCAAATGTGGAGAAGTATTTCAAAACTTTCTCTAATTTGGATGACATAAAAACAGAAGCTAACTTAGTTTCAGTTTAAAAAAAAAAAAAAAAAAAAGGTTTCTTAAAAACAAGACAAACACCCAAACTCTAAGTGCCTGAAAATAAATTTGATTCAGCTTGGATATTAGCGTTGTTTTGCAATGACCATGACCAAATGTGATATGCTCGTATAGCTCTTTACATCTTTACAGAGCTTCACTGACTTAAATTTTAGCCAATTTGCATCAATGCATAAATCTATTGGACACTGTAAACCATGAAAACTGTGAATTTATAACTACATGACTTACCCAAAAAGGCATTCCTTGTTTTTCTTTTCTTTCAACAGTGCAATGCTAGGCTTCTTTGAATATGACATTCCAAATTCAGTGTCATCTAAGTCATCCCAGCTGTCCACAGCCTTTACCAAAGTCTGACCCCATCGTCTCCTGCAGCCTTTAAGACCTACTGCACCATTCTGAGGGCCACTAGCTGCTTGTTTCTATTTTAAATAAAGAAAAGAAAAAAAAGCTTCAATTCTCACACTTTGTACTTTACATCTAACTCATTTCCTGAATATGCATCAAGAATTTTGAGATTTTTTTCCCCTTGTATTTTGTGCCTAATTTGGTTTGACTCTCAGAAAACAAATAACAACATTGAGAGGTATTTGGAGTGTAGCTCAGTTGGATTCTCAAACTTGCCCAACTCTGCCTGACGTAGCGAAGCTAATGTTCTATTTGCATGCCCAGTTCAGTGTCGAGGCTTTGCTTCTGGTATGCTGCAGACCCTGTGCTCTTCACCGCGGGAGACTGCCCCACTCCTGACAGTTTATGGGGAGCAGACTCTTCAGGGTAATCACACTCAGGGCTTGGAGGGCCAGTTGCCATGGCCCTCAAATAGCTGTATCTTTCAACAGTCAGTTAGGCCTTTCCTTAATATTCCCTGCCAAACAATTAGATTATAAAGACGTCCTTTCAGCTGACTGTATTTTGCTTTCTAGTGGTTTTTTTTTTTGAGTATCTGTTATGTTAGCATACTCTACATTGTAGTTCAGTAAGCATAACTGAAAAGTCAAATGAAGGGCACTTTTCTTTATTTCACAAAAACACTATTTAGGTACTCTTAAAATTTCAGCCCAAGGTTTAATATGCATCTTGCTAAAACTTTCCTTTTAAATTGTGACAAGTTCAGGAATTTAAAGGAAGGGATAAGTTCCATGTAATTTACTCATCACTTTGCAGCTATTTATAATAGCCAGTAGGCAGGAATGAGTGAACAAAATCATAAAAAATCCTCTAAGCTTTCTCAGGTATCTTTTTGCATAAGGTAAAGGAATTTCTAGCTTTCTATTTATTTAGTGTATGCTAACAATATTTTGTGAGTTGTTTCATAAAGGTTAATAAGTGATAGCTGTTATAACTATGTTACTGCACATGTCAATAAAGGCTATTATAAAAAAGCATACACTGCTGTTACAAACAATATGTTCTTCTGATGTGCTGTAAAATTTCGTTTATTTTATCTTTAACTATTCCCTAATTACCTATTTGTAATTCCTCTCATAAGGAGTATGACAATTTTCAGGGGATGTACCGGCTGTTCATAGTGGTAGCTTGTAAGAGAACTACCTGTCTAAATTAGCCATTACCAAAAAAACAACTTACTGGTGATGAGTTCTTAACGAGGGCTGGAAAAAATGGTTGTGCCTGGGACTGCTGCTGTTTTGGTAGCTGCTGGTGCGCTGTATTCTGAGGCAACTGGATTTGCTGGAGAGGTGAGTGGTCAACATTTGACAGGGCCTGTGGCTGTGTTTTGTCAGGTACCTCAGGTGAGGACAGAGGTTCTGGCTTGGCTACAGCCTCCAGTTTGGGTAGAGCAGGCTTTGGCTCTGTTGGCTGAACTGCTTTAAGCGGAGTCTGCTTCTCCAAGTATTGTGAAGGAGGTCCTAGGACCTGGCCAACTTGAAAGTAAGGGTACTTCAAAGCCTGGAAGATAAGATGGAATTGTATTTCAAATCAGTAATTTCTGTAACCACATCATGGATTTAAGCAAGTTTTTGAAGTATTTAAGGAAGCTCAAGAGCACAGATATATGATGTATACACAGTGAGAACATATGTAACCAGTAGATACAGAAAGCTATCAGTTCTATATTTTAAGTTTTTCTCATATAATCACACAAGGATGAATCTACTTCTACAAGGCGGAGCAGTCATAGCCTTTCTTCCTCCTTTACTTCAAGGTTTTGTAGGGCCTGATTTTAGGGATGCATTCTTAACAGCTAATGCTTATGTATTATGGAAATAGCCAATCTTTAACTATTTGGAAAAAACAAATAATTTACTAAAGAGGATTTCTACTTTCATACAGTAATATATTGCCATCCAAACATATAATCTCTGCTAAAATATTAAATTCTTAGTGCTTTATTGCACACTTCCAATCCTAACTATCTTCTGGTGATTTCTGATTCTTCCTTGTTAGTCAGCGAAACAGCCCATTTTCTTTTTTTTAAAAAAAAAAAGAGTTGTAATGTTTGCCATTCAATATTAATGTATGGCTTTTGCAATTAGAATTTGTTAATGATTAAAATTGCTCCTCAATTTTCTAATTACCAACTTTCCACCGTTTTTTTTTGCTTTTGTTTAACATGCTTTATATCATATTCACTCTTTACTGTGACTTCATGGTCCTTGGTAGGAAACTATAGTGTCCATTTTCTTGCCAATGAGTATTTCATTTTGTTCCTCTGACCTTTTCATCTTTGCTAGAAGATGCACGGTATGGATGTACTGCACTAATGCACCAAATCTTTCTGTATCATAATAATATGCCACACTACTGTTGCTGGGTAGAATCATACTCTTCATGGGAGTTCTCAAAGAGATTTCTCGCCTCAGCTGCACTTGAAACTTGCAGCCTTTGTACACATTTCCGTGAGTGTGCATTAAACTCTCCCTTTTGGCCATAAATTACACACCTCCTGCAGCTGCTTCCCTGACAACTCACTTGGGCAACCCCTGGCTATTTACGCAGTATGCACATAGCCTTTTATGAAAGGAGAGATCTACAGCTCTTGCATGGTGCTTTCCATCTGCAGTTTTACCAAAAAAAAAAAAAAAAAAAAAAAAAGTTTAATTGTCAATACCCCCCTTTTCACAGAGAGGGGAGAAAAACAAATCATGAAGAAGCGACATACAGTAACAACTTGAAAGTGGTAGATTCTCACATTTTAATCTGTCCTGTACAAAGATAGGTTCAGAATAGGCCAATGCAGAAGACGACACTGCAGAAACAATAACTTAAGAGCTTATAATGTCAACTGAGCCAGGCTTAGAATATTTTTCCTCACTATTTACTCTCATTCCCACCCAGGTCTTCAAGAAGTGAAGACTTTTTTCTGACCTGCAGAATTGCGACAATCAATTTGTTTCCTTATCTAAAATACTTTAACAATGTAAGTCAATGCTGTCTTATACTGAATCACTCAGGGGCTCGGACCTGACTTGCTGTAGGTCTTTTCTTTGGATTCCAGTTCAGCATATCACTCATGAGCTGTATTGCTTCACTGCTTGCATTAGGGATGAGAGTTTTTAGGTTTATAGGGACACATTGTGGGAAGCGGAAATTCATGGCAGAAGCAAGGTGGTATCCTTCTGGCCAGTCACTCTGTTTAAAAGGAAAGAAAAATCAGTTAAAAACAACGAATCACTAACACTACATATCTTTATGGAACCTGAGTTGTGTTTGGTCTCTGTAGGTTCTTCCTAAATACTAGAGAACAGACATTCCTGTTGTTCACTGCAATTGCTATGACACCCTTAAATGCAGCATCAGTCTCCATGCCAGTCCTCCTCCAGCTCCCCATAGGCAAGCATGGAACTGCCAGTGCAGAAACCGGACTTAGACATACCTTATCTGAAGGAGGAAAAAGTTCAGCAGTACCAGGAGCAGTAACACATACCACTGAAATAAGCTCAAAACAGCTGACTTCAATATATGCCCCTTATGGGAATACCAGGGGTGAGGCCTTTCCATCCCGTATAGCATGTTTGGGCAACCATGTTGCAGCCTATATCAAGTATCCCCATTAAGAAATTCAATGATTAAATCATAACTAGACACTACTGAAAGAGGAAAAAAAACATGACCGCTAGATGAAAAATTTTTAAAATGCATCTAATCCTCAAGAAATAAAGCATGAAGACCTAAGCTGCTTGATAACTGCATTACTTGGATATAAAAACAGAGAGTTAGGAGAGATCTCGAGAGATCAGCTAGTCCATGCCTTTATCTCTTCCTGACCAGTATTTGTCTCAAAGAAATGAAATTTCCTGCCATTCCACAACCCATCTAAACAGTTTATTCAATAATTTAATTCATCTCACGATTAGAAAACATCAGTCTTTCTTGTAGCAATATAAGGCCATTGCTAAGGGTTCTATCATCCATGGATGCTGAGAAGGACTATTTCTTTTCTCTCTAGAGAAGCTTTTTTATATGCTAGAAGATGTATTTCTTCTTCTTTCCTCCAGTCTTCCTTTGTATAGACTACAGATGACCAGACAATTTGATACTTGGTCATGACTTACGTTTTTGCCCTTCTCTGGACTCCATTTTTTCTTCTTGAAAGGCAAAAATTATAACTGGACGCAATGTAGCAAATGGACAAGAAAGATGAGTTTGTTCCTCAGCAGACTGTACCACTGTTTTTCTTTTTTTTTTTTCTTTTTTTTTTTAAGTGCTGGTGTAGAATTCGTCTTTCTTGTAACAAAACATTGCCAGTGTACAATGCACAATATAGTTCCTACACCCTTTTCTACAGGAGCGTGACCTGGATAGTTATCCCCAGATGTTTATGCAGCTCATTACTCTTGCCTAAGTATAGCACCCTACACACGGATAAAGAGCGTGTTTTTTTTGTTGTTAATTTGTTTTTTAAGACTATATTGTTAATTTTATATGAAATTCTGCATTGCAAAACTGTCCTCTAACCTACTCAGTCTTCCTCAGCCCGCTACCTGCCAATTTAAGAAATAAAATCTTTAGTATAGCCTTTAGTACAACTGAGAATTTGCATCAGATCCAGAACCACTCTGAGTGCTGTTCAATTTCTCTTTCATTCTGAGAATCATGGAGACTTATTCCCTAAATAAGGTTTTCCAAATGGTTATGCATCTATCCTACAGTTTCTTTATACTAATTTGCTGATGAGACTGTTAGCAGGGACAGCATCAGTAGCCTTAGTGAAGTCACTGTATGATATTGCTTCTTATATGTGAACAAAACTTGCTACTATCAAAGGGGTCAGTTAGATTGATTGGGTAAAATTTGATCTTAACCCATCATATTGCCTTTAGTCATCTTACTAACTTAAACCGCTTACAACTTTAGCTCCATTAATACAGTCTATGGTAATCATAGAGCCCAATTGTAACTACAAAGCAAGTCTCAAGATGACACCAGCTAGACTTTAAATAGGTCTCAAGTTGCAGGTGACCTGCTAGTCTACCACAGAGCAGATTTTGTTCATGTAACTGAACAGAGTTCAGTTACAGACCTCCCTGACCTCCTTCACTGCCTCTTCCTCTATTACTGGAGTCGGTGACATTTTGTTTGCCAGAGGTAAAGACAAAAGGACAATTTAGATCTGAGAAGCAATAGCTAATGGTTGAACTGGTGAAATATAGGGATACAGTGAACGGAGCATGACTGAAAAATGAAGAATGTATTTCAATTTCCCAAAAAGATATATTTGGTATTATTTCACCAATGGCAACCTTGAGTTAAGGAAAATGCATTTCACTAAGCTCTCCTTTTCAGACTGTCATTAGCTTTTTCATTAAATTATCATACTCTTAGTGAACCACCATTGCCAATTGTTGAATAGAGTGACAAAAATGTATCTGTAACATGTTTATAAGGCACTATTTAAAATAGTTGCTTGCCACACTAATCATTATAAAAAGTCAACACCCAAAGACATTGATATGATATGGTATTAGAGACTTAGACAACTAACAGGAAGGCAAACTGTAATGAGGTCCCTTTTGGGCATGATTCCTATAATTGCTTATTACAGTACAATGGACTGAATAAATATGTACATTTGAAAAACATGCTATTTGTGAAACTTTATCTGCAGAAATGGTCTTACAACATGATTGCTCGTGCTTTTTCAGAATTGCTGAAAAATGGCAATTTTTCAGCACTAGCAACAGTCACTGGCAACAGTCACTGGCAACAAATGCAGTATTTCCTGTGGAAATCCTATCATAAAATCCAGGTAGTCTTCTTAGGCAACGATCTCCCTGAAGAATGCCTTTGCATTGTCGTAAGGAGATAAAATTCCCAAGTCTGCCCAGCAGATGACAGAGGCACAAAGGAACTAATTACTGCTTCCGGATCCTAGGGTTCACCTACAGGGACTCTCATCCCTAAGGTCATTAGAACAGGCTACAGTTTTCTCTGAAATATTCAGCTGGTAACACCCCTCTACCCCTCCTCCTTAACCAAGCAATGAGTTTGCTAGTCAGGGAATGATGGAGTGTAAACAGTCTTGATTTGCTTCTGCTCAGCCACTAAGGCTACAGAGAAAGAACCACTCCAGCTGATGCACAACACCCCTCTGCTGCAGATTTTGAAATTCTCCCTGTGATCTCCTTTCATTTCTAGAGATTATTTCTGCTGTAAACTGAAAATGTCCCAGAAGCCAAAATACTGTTTTCTTTCACAAGTATACAGTAGATATACATACATACACACACACCCACACACACACATATATATATATGTCTATATTAAAACATTCTTCTCCTTTTCCTAGGCTTCAGAGCTGCTTAAGGAAAGAATCTTCAACAGCAGGCCTTGAAAATTCAAGTCTTAAAACAATGTTATACATTGCACCTTGTTTTTGATTTCTAATTGTCACAGAAAGCGCTATTTTAAACAAAACAACTTTCATTTAATCCATCAGATTCAATTCCCACTTCCACAACCTATCATGTCAAATTCTCAGCCCCTGACCTTTCACTCTCTGCTCTGTCATGAACTTGCACCTGTTTCTCAATATCTTCTCTTGGATGTCCTCCCATCACTTTAGGCTCTGTGTGTTCCCAGCTAACCTTATTCTATTTATAAGATTTCTGTTCCTCATGTTTCTACTACTAACAGCTCCTTTACTGGACAAGGATTATATTTTACTTTATATTGGTACAACACCAATGAAATTGGTGCCCCCCTCCCTTTGCTTTTTGCAGGATTTAGAGATTCTCAGTGACAGTCAACTATTTCACAAATTTCTATTTATTCCCACAGATGAAACGCAACTGTATATCTGCCAGCTCTTAGACATGATTTTTTTAAATGTAAAATTTAAACGGACTTCTCTACAGAGAAGATAAGCATTTGTAGAGGCAGCTGGCTGGCCTGTAGTATGCTTAACCAGATGACTGTGCACATACTATACTGGAGGAAGAGAATATCTTAAGTGTGCAGAAAACTTAATAAAACAATAATTTATATTCATGTTATGAGAGTGAGATAAATTCACTTTCTTTTGCTTGATCTTTTTTAATTAGTATGTGAAGTGTTTCAAAAGTCTTACCTTCTTTGGAGTCCCTAATACTTGGCAAATTTTGAAGATTTCATCTACTTCACTTGTCCCTGGAAAAAGAGGTCTTAGTGTGTATAGTTCTGCCATTATGCTGCCAACTGCCCATATATCAATAGGAGAGCTATAAACTGATGATCTGAGCAACACTTCAGGAGCACGGTACCTATGGGAATAGAAAGAAATTATAGGTAAAATCAAAATGGGAAGCAGTGAAAGGTAACTACTTAAGATCATTGCGAACACCATAATACACTTACCACCTGGTAGAGACATAATCTGTATATGGTGGCTGAGATCTCAGCTCTCTTGCCAAACCAAAATCAGCTATTTTCACAAGTTCTGGACCCATACACAGAAGGTTTTCAGGCTTCATATCTCTATGAAAAAATCCTATAGAAGACCAGACAGAAAAGAATGACAAATAATTGTTATCATTTCTTAAAGAGCTAGCTTTTAATAGCACCATTCAAATCTTACTTTGGGATGGTTTGGAAAATTACAGCTTTGTATTTTACACATTCTTATTCAAAATAAGAGAATGGCAAAACAAAAAAACATATTTTCCCCTCCAATAATTACTAATACATTTTAATAGAAAAAAGGAAACTGTCATTAACAGGCTAAGGAAAATAAATTAGCTATTGTAGCAGTTATCAACAAACTAACTTCAGAATGAATCCTTGAACAAAAACTATAAACTATGAAACTTGAACAAAAACTATAACTGTTTCAGCAGCTTTGTATAATGAAAATTGGAGTAACTGACACCATTATCTAGTTTAGAAAATTCCTCAAAGGATTTAAACTAATATGCTTATCATTATGAGAGCAATTTGCACATAGAAGCATTTAAAGGAGTTCAAAATTCTACTTTAGAATGCTAATACGAGTAATGTGGAAACAAAGTTTCTTTAATGCTTACTGTTTGCTTTAGCACCTATATATCTGGAGCTCTTAATTTTAAAACGATCTTTAAAAGTTAGAGAACTGAGAAAACTGAGAAAACTGAGAAAACTGAGAAAATCAATTTTGTTGTTTAATTGGAAAATACTCTTTGTTTTAAATCAATTTAAAACTCACAACAACATCTAATTTCTGCATGCAGGGACTCACAACTGTAAGCATTCAGCTGAAATTATTACAGTAAAAATATTATTTTAATCAAATTTATCATACCTATCATTCCCAACTGTAATTTAGAAATGATAGATTTTTCTAAGTTTTAATTTTCTCATCTATTTTATGCAGAAAGGAGAAGGGAAAAAAAGATCCTAATAATCAGAGAACAGTATATGATCTTGGTCAGAAAGACATAAAACATCAATTTATGGGTACTGGATAACACTAGAAAACAGAACCACTCATTCATGTGAACTCATCAACAGGCCTTACACAGTACATGAAAGCTAATCAGAAATCACTGTGATAATCGCTTCTTATTCATTCTTGGTGAATGTTCTATTCTTTATGGAAAGTTTTAGAGATAAAAATGTGAAGAGAAAGACAAGCACAAAACAAATGAGTTAACAGAGAGCAAAATAATGCTCTTTTTTAAAGTAAAGGAGCTTAATACTAGTATTTCAGAATGCAGTTTACAGACATATTGAATATGTGAATTAAGTTTTGTAAATACTATGAAATGCTGTTTTTGTTGCCAGCCCACAGCACCCTTTCTTTGTAACGAGCTGTTGGTGCTTGTAATTGCTAAAAAAGACTCACAACTTAAAACGTTTTTATCCATACTGTATTTGATAGGGAGACTGAATTTTCTTAGTGAGCAAATTGTTTTAATGTTTTTGTAGACTTATGGCACCATACTAGTTATAATAACTTAAGATAGAAGAAACTGCCATCTGTAAAGTACCAATGTTCCTTGAAGAGATCCTTTTCTAGGAAATGGAGAGAAATGCACAGCATAGCAAGCACGCAGGCATTCTTTAGTTTGTTTATTCATCTGGCATCTAAGGGAGAAAAAGTGCTAAACACTTTTTTTTTTGAAACGTTGAGCTCCAATGCTTTCAAAAGTAAACTGGGAACATCTCATGGTATAAAAAGCAAGATAATAATTTCAGGTATTGTTTAAAAAATGCACTGTACTTGAAGCAGAAGGGAATCATTTTTATTAGAGATTACTAACAGCTTTGACCAGATTTTTTTAATTCATAGTTTGTTACTACTGTGCATTACCTTCTTTTGTTTTAGAAAAATACAACACAGTTTACTCTACTCTTAAACCTACCGTGTTTATGGATAAATGCTAGCCCTTGTAATATCTGATACATAATGTTTCGGATGACTGACTCAGGGAACAACTTGTTTCTGTGAAGAAACAGATTAAAAACTTCATGTAATTAAAAAAAAAAAAAAGTTTTTTTTTTTTTCCTATAAGGCAAAATATATGTTTCTTCATTTTGCACACTACAGCATAAACAGATGAAAACAGACCTGCCAAGTCTTGCACACAAAGCAAGACTGACACAGGTAGTTCTCTCCAAACTCCCTTGCTGCCAGACCTTAATCACTTTTTTTTTCAGTGCTGCATAAGGGCTTCTCTGCAGAAAGGTCCATGACGCCACATGTAGACGCAGCCTGACCTTGGCCAGCACACATGATACTACAGCAAACAAGGCACTGCACGGCTTAGCACGCTGGTGTATGCTGTATCCTCAGGGGAGTCCTGTTTGAGAGCAATGCCCCTCAGATTCAGCACAGCACTGTGCTGGCACTGCTAGCAGCTATCACGGGATGTGAAGCTCAGAGCATTAGGCACACGCTAAAGACAAATATTAGCAGCAAAAGAGTTTAGGAAAGAAAAAAAATATTAACAAGGCAGGTCCTATTGCAAAGTCCACCATGGAAACCTTGCTATTTACATAGCAAGATTGTAACATGAGGAAGTCCATGAGGCAGCCCAGGTCTTTCCCACCAGTATGCCTGCACACACATGTAGGTGGCCATTTTCACCTTACACCAAATCCACAGGCAAAAATGCTATGAACAGGATTTTATCTAGTCCTTCATAAATTGAAATGAAGGCCAAAAATAATGGTACTTAGAATTTCTCTCATGGCTGAATATACAGTGAAAGCATGCAATCTATTGCCTAACAACTGAACGAAGTATTATTCCCAGGAGTATTTTAAATTGAGCAATGCAGAATACTACCCTCTGTATGCAGGAACTGCAGCTCCTGTTCACATCAGAGAGAAGGCCTGCAATAAGAGCCTAAAACAAAATTCTAACATGTTTCTCAAGAGAGCATAAAAAACATAAAACAAAATATCATAGCACACTGTCTGTTCTATGAAAAAAACATACCTGTCCTTCATTAACTGATAGAGATTTTCTTTCATGTATTCAAACACAAAATAAAGGTGGTCATTTTCTCGGATGACTTCTTTCAGCTTTATTACATTGGCATGATTCAGCTTCTTCAGAGACTGCAATACAGCAAAAAAATGGTTTCAGAAAATTTGACCGTGAGTTTGGCCCCTTACCATAGCTAAATTTTTATCTATAAAAGTTTCTAGCTGAGTTGATGAGTAACACACAAAAAGGTATAGATGCCTACAGTGAAAAACAAATTCTGAAGCTGTATCAGCTCTTGCTTACAGAACTGAATATGAAAATAGCATTTTTCTTTTAAGATGTATTTTTATAGTTAAAAAATTCTCATGAACAAGGAATCTCCCTTATACACTTTCTTTTTGGGGATGCTGGTTATGTGCTACGTCCAATAATTTAAACCTAAATTATGGACACCCAGCTCATTGGATGGCAGTTTTGTGTATACAGAATATAAGATACCTGAAACACAGGATGACTTCAAGTCCAGATTTTCAAGTGTCAGGCCTGGTCCTTGGCTAGTCAAAACTCCCAGTGCTTTCTAAGAATGCCCCAAATATAAGATATGAGAACAGGATGTACCTCTAATAAGTTACCAGTAATGAAAGAACAGGCTGTTAAAACACATCAGAAGACTGGTTATCATTTTTATTATTCTCTATCAATGATGGGGGGTTTGCTACAGGACATGAATGGCCAATGCTTGAGGATGGGGGATATTCCACAATTCATGAGCTGCTCTAGAAATGCCAGCGGCCCATGGTGATCATGGAACCTATCACCTTGGTTCAAAGATTTCTGCTCAAGTTTGAGCTTATGCTTATGTACAGTAGATGTCTTTTCCTTTCATGCAAACTTAATTAGATACTTTCTTAAATGGGGTATGTTCATGGTTTTACCTTGACTTCTCTCAAATTCATACATTCATCCCATGAATAGAACTTTCTTTTCATTCTGAAATAGAAGTCCATAATGAAGTATTTTAAATAAAGAGTACAGAATAATGTTAGAATAAAATAAAACCCAAACATGCTATTTTTCAAGTGTAGCACTAGCCAAACTTTGAATTAAATTTCAAACGTACTAACCACTGCAGATATATTTTTATAGACATAATTAGCCAGACAATCTATGATACTAGAAGATATTTCTACAAACATTAGGGACACAATCTCCTGTTGTATCATTTGAACTGTGCCCTTGATTGCAGGGGAAACAACACTGGCACAGTGCATAAAATGTGGATATTTGAAACAAGAAAAATCACTTATTTGTGCCTTAGTTGCATATTTTATGAAAATAAGAATAATTACATTTTGAAATCTGAAGAATACTTTAAGTGCAGAACTCCTTAGTTAGCCATCTGACTGGATTGGTCATTTTTACAAATCTTTTTTTCGTTAAGGTATTTAATAGAGAATAAAACGGTATTTATTCTTCCAAGGAATATGCAAACATACATATAAATAGAATCTCTAAATTAACCACTATATGTACCAGTATAGCACATTTATTTGCCAGTCTTGCACAAATACAAACACAGACATTAGGTGTTACTCAGACCTTGGGCTTTGGTTCTGAATTTCATGTTGTTTAATGAGTTTCTGAAAAATTCTGCCTCCTAGAGTGACTGTATTTAAAACTGAGATTTTTTTCTAAAATAAACATATCTATCTCCTAAATCGCCACTTACAAAACTCCAAATGTAAAATCACACAAAGCCATTGCAGACCCTGAAATCACGAGATTGAAAAAACAGGAAAAAAAATGCAACTCTCCACAAAATGCAGTTCCTTTTGCATAGAATTATTTGCATAGAAATAGGGTGTATCTGTTTTTTTACAATTCATATAAATATTATGAGTAAACAAAATCTGCCTAATCTATCAACTGTACCAATTTTGCTTTTGCCATTGTTCCATTGGCATTAGCCTACCAACATTTTAGAAGGAAGCACGCTCTAAAAGAACTAAAGCAGTGTGTAATTTGATAAGCCAAGAAGCACCAGTAACTTATGCAAACTGATGTGTCTCACTATCAACCTTCCTAGCTAGAAGCCTGATGCAAGATCACTTAAGCGTCTTAATAGAAGTTAAGTGTCTTAATAGAAAAAATTACATTTTTGTTACATGAATTTCATTGGGAAGCAAACAAGCTGTCCTTTGTTCCTGTACACAGATGGTAGACAACAACATCACAAAGCTTCTCCAAATATGTTTACAGAGTAACACATACCTTTTGATAGCCACAAGTTCTCCTGACTCATTACTCTTCCCCATCATCACACTGCCATAGGTGCCATCACCCAGTTGTTTCATTGTTGTGTAACGGTTCATTTTGCAAGCTCAGAATAGTCAAAGCTTTGGAAATACTAAATGCTTTCTGTTCTATTATAGTATTCTGCACTTTTATTTTCTTAAAGAAATCTTCTTCTTCCACGCTGCTTTACATTGATGAATGTCTTCTCATAATTAAGCAGGATATTGACTGGTCTGCTCCAAATTATAGCTATTCTGAGATCCAGATATAAAGTTCAGGAAAGAAGAAGACATGGTCATTCTTATATAGTTCCTTAAAAAAACAAAAATAGGTAAAATTGTAATTTTACAATACTTTTAAGTAAAAGACACTGTATTATTTGTATCTAACAACAATATCTCTCAGATATCCAAGTATCCTCTAACTAGAATGCTTCAACAAAACTATTTTCTTTAAATCCTTCAAACCACAGAAGGTGTCTGGTCTAGGATTAGAGTAAGCAGGGACTTGAGAGTTACAATTACTGTCATAATTCCCTAGAGCTGGAGAGGTGCGTTTAAGGCTGAGGTGAGGCTTTTCTAGAACTCCTTATTCTGAGTTTGCAGACAGCAACAATTTCCTAATCTGCAATAGAGGCAGGGCAGAGGTTTGGTATCACAGACAGAAGGAGGCAAGTGCTGGAAGATAGGCTGAGGATATCTCACGTGCATTGATCTGGAAGACTTAATTTTCATCTAGAAGACAGTGGACGTTAAAAAGTACTGGCCTTTCATCTTCTGTTTATCTAAACTTCAATTTGAATCCTAATCCAAACTCAAACCCTCACTCTGACTAGACATTATCTGTCACCAAAATTTAAAGTATTGCATAATTGCCTATTATCAAACTCACAATATTAATCCACTTAACTACGTAGGCCTAGGAAAAGTTAACAATCAGTCACAGTATTATTTATTCATCATAACTCAAGTACTTAAATACAGATGAGTCATCTACCACTAACCTAATCCCAGCAATGCCTCTGCTGTCTGCAGATTCAGACTAATGCTTAAATCAGCTGACATCCAGCCTCCCCTACCACTACTGAAGATGCAAAATTCAGCTACAAACATGACTCTGTAGTTCTTATCATCGTGCCAGAGTTAGCTACATGCTAGTAAGGATGTCCAAACAGATTGAGACCCTCAAATTCAGAATGTAACAAATCTCAGTTCGCTTCTATAGACCTGGTAAAATTCAAAAACAAAGTTGTCCCTTTTCTACTGTGAACACAAGATCACTAAGTAGGCTACGTAAAATAAAATCCAAAACATCTGCCCAGGCAATACACTGACATTTCCTGGCTGTTATTACTTGAAATGCTGCTGCTTTGGAGAAGTAGCACCTCTTCACTCACTGTTGCTCCTGTTACCTGTGAGGCATCTTCTACCTGTCAAGAATCCTGCAACAAATTACTCTATGGACAATCTCAGTTTATATTTTTTGCACTGGATAAAAACCATTTTGGCAATGAAAAACATACAGAACTTTTCAGCTATCCATGAAAAAGCCATCTCAAAATAAGATCACTTTTTAATAGCGTATTCTGTAACATCTTACAAAGCAGATTCAACAAGAAATAGAAATCATATGCAACTAAAACAAGCCAAATGTTATTTTGAAATTTCTGATATTTGTACTTCCTGTCATCAACTTCCTAAGCATTCAACTTTATATCCTACCCCCAAAAGTGTCAGCATACTACCTTGAATGATGCCATTTCTCCAAAAAGACTTCTTGTAATTGTAATAAACAGGTGTTCCTTTCAAGCTAAAATACATGCTAACTAGTCCTATCTTGCGGCTTACCAACTGCAAGTTATAGTAAAAAATCCCACTACTTGAAGGTACTCTAGAATACATTTTAAAATACAGCACCTATAGCATGAGCAATAATATGCATGCACGTTTTATGAATAGAGAACCACATTCTCATGTAATACACAGTAAAATTAAAAATTACAGGATTTGAGTGTCTGCACTTCTCTGCTTCAACAAACCAAATTTCTGCTTCACACCAGAAATATCTGAAAAATTAATATGGTTCTGGAAATCACTAAACAGATGATTTTATAGCAATGATACAGCACGTGATAGTCCATAAGAAACACTGAAGGTTGACAGAGCTTTGCTGACCAAAAGTATAGAATTGGATCCTGGCAGACTCTGACCACCATCATCCACTGATATCTGAATAAACGAAACTGTGTAACATATGTTTTTATTAGGCTGCTATGATATCACGATCAGAGGCTTCTTTTGCTCTGTTGAAATTACAGAATATAGTGATTTAGAATATGAACAAATGCCCAAGAGCTGCATTCACTACACATACCAGTCCTCTGTTCAAAAACTGTCATTCAGCTTTCTCTTTTGTACCAACCTTGAGAGAAGGAGGGTGCAATCCAGCTTTTTTTGCTAACACAGGCCTCTGAAGTGGCCTTTGCCATCATACATCTTATATGATAGTGTATCCCAAGCTATGTTCAGCTCTAGCATGTAAATATGTCATCATAGTCTTGGCTACCAAACTGAAAAGAGAAATCCTATTGTAAACAACAGCTTGTTTTATACTCTTAGTGACATATTGCCAATAATCCCTTCACACAGGATTAGGGAAGGATTAAAGCAGGGGACAAATAGAGGGTAAAATGCAGTAACTCAAAATAATCTAACAGTTTGTGTAAACTTAGAGATCTGATAAACTATAAAATATTTTAAGAATATTTTCACATTTACAAAATTACTGGTTTTGTTTTTGTAAGCAATAGCAATAATCCTAACTGATTTTAAAATGTCTTGATTACAGTTTCAAATGTTGTAATTAGTAACAGCAAATCATTTGCTTCTGTGCTGCACATTTATAATGCATTACCAAGGAAAACGTTTTACAGTTGAATGTTGAAGAAAAATAATCTACCTGCCTATTAAAATACAAACTAGAATACTTTCCCCAGTAATACCCTGAAACAACAACAACAAAAAAAAATAGCAATACTGTTTTCAGTGAGCAACACTTAAAGATTTTCCAAGTCTCCTACTACCAAGAGTGCTCAGAAGGGACAGAATACCTATTTTCAAAATCTCCAGACCCGCTCCAGATTACTGTAAACTTGAATCTATGCCCATTCTGGCTCAACAAGCACCATTTCCATGACAATTCCAGTTTCACCCAGTGACTTTTTGTTATCTCTTGGGTGCAGTTATTACCTCCCTTTATATATGCTACCCTGGGAAAGGGGAACGCAACTGCCCTCTCACTTGTTCAAGCTGTGAAACTTGAGATTTCTTGGCTGCGAAGTTTCACCTTGGTTTTCATGAATAGAAATTAGCTTTGTCTCATCAATATCGAGCTCTTCAGAACATCAAGGCCTTAGTCTGTCTCACTGGAGCCAGAGGGGGCAGGATTTGGGTCCCCACACACAGCACCTTTGCGCTAAATGGAGCTCCTGCTCTTACACCCATCGCTAGCATCACAGGCCAGTTTTGGGCAGATGCAAAGAAAAATCACCCCGACACGGTTCTTCTAAGATAAGGGTAAGGGCAGCAGGCTGGACAGAGCCGCGGTCCCTCAGGCCGGCCCCCCGCCCCATACCCGCCGCCCGCGCGGCCCCGTCCCGGGGTTAGACCCGGGGCCCTCTCCCTTCTTCCAACCCCCGGCCCCGCTCCGCCCCGCGGCCGTCCACTCACTCCAGCGCTGCAGGCGGTGCCAGCCAGGCGGCCGCCCCCGCCGCCGGGTCCCCGGCC
>VZSV01000021.1:875673-887703 GCA_013398735.1 Nothocercus julius
GGACACGCCCCTCGCGGGGAGGGGCCAAATGATGTAGTGGGTGGGCGGGGTTGCTTTTTGCGTGGCCCGGCGCGAAATCGATCTTTTTTAGGGCTGTTGTCATGGGAGACTGTGGAAGTAGAAAGAATAAGAAGGGTCCTGAGAATATATGCGGAAAGATATTTGCAAATTCTTAAAAAAAAATGAACAGGGAACTAAGTAATGCCAGTAGCTTCTTATTTTGGGAAAAAAAAAAAAGTGGGAATTAGGTAATATTTCATCTGAATGCAATGATGTGCTTGGTCAGTTCCTGTGCCGTGCCGTGTACATAACTTAGGCATTGATATAACAGCACAGGTTGTTGGTCTCTAAGAAAATTTGGTTGCACTACCAGCCAAAACACAGTGTGGCAACTAAGGGGCTCTGCCCCCTCCGCCCCCTCCTCACGCTTTTTGTGTAGTAATAAATGTCTTTACAGCAGTTCAGTCACTTCTGCTCGTTTTTATAATGAATAAAAGCTTCCTTAGAAGGTGTTTGGGGCAGGGTCTGGTGTAAGGTGCTCTGAGTCACCTCCAGAGGGAGGTCAGAAAAAGTGAAAAACCCTGTTTCCTCTAATTACGATGGACACCAAAGTCATTAACTATACAATCGTTAATTATAATAATTATTAATAAAGCTAAGATTGATATGCAGGCTTCTCATAGGTGATGGGAGCTTCCCAAGGCTGAGAAAGGCGTTTACAGCTGAATGCTTGGAGAGCTTAGCCACCCTGTGTGTTTTGCATATACAAATAGAGCCAAAAAATTGCAGAAATGCGCATGAGGAAAAACAAAACCTATTTTCCACATATGACCTTAAGAGCTAAGTAAATCTAACAGGTTAGGAAGAATTTCTTGGGAGCAGGGGCCAGGATGAAGAGAAATAAAACTGCTACCATCAGGCCGAGGTAGCTGATATTCCGTAAGGGACACCTTGTTGAATTAGAATACATATTTTCCGAGCTGCAAATCGAGCTGAAATACGCATTTCCAGCAGGTTCAGATCTGCCAGGGACCTTGTTAAACTGAGCCTACTAACTGCTAAACCTCTGTGCCCAGTTTGGCTTGTACAGCCCCCGCGGAGCAATTTAAGTTGTGAGGTGCAGAAAGGCTTTGCTGGTAGACGCGTGTGCGAACAGCCGAGCCGTGGGCTCTGGTGTGGTTTGGTTTCCTCAGCGTGGTTACGGGAGCTCCTTGTTTAGTTGCTCCAGAAAATGACACTTTAGTGAGCCAGTACTGTAATAACAATAGAGGAGGATTTTGAAAATGGAAGGCAGTGAGCGAAACATCTTGGAAAGTAATGATAGTATATAAGAAGCCGAGTACTGTAAAAAACAAAACTGTGCTTGAAGACAATAGAGCCACGAAAAACATTTCCTGAAGGTGGCACCATAATACATGAGATCATCTTGGAAGTGCCTAGTAGTAGTGTTGTTAATGGTGATAACTGTGTATGAAATGAAGCCACTTGCTCATCCACTGCCTACTTAGGATTTGCCCTCCAAAATGCATATCTGTTACGAATTCTGAAGAAAAAATTTCTAGCATTATTCTTATTTATTGTAAGCAATTTATTAAAATGCCTATTGTTAATATTGAGGGGGGGGGAAAGTCTGTATGTTACATATTCTAAAATATGTATTTTTCTATTATAAAGATAATGATGAAGCTTCTTCCCATTTCTTTGTAAACAAATTATCTCCAGTATGCACAGAAGGCATGGTTAAAAAAATGCATATTTACTATATGAGCCAGAGAATAATTTTGATAGTGAAGTCTCACTGAGCTCTCTCTTGAGCTTTCATACTGAAGATTTATATGAACTTCCTATTTTTTTTAGTATTTTTGAGGGTGAGGGGCAAGAAAAAGATCTTTTCAGCATTTGCTAGTGGCACCATGGAGGGGAAGGCATAAAATTATTTTGGAAGTTCAGGTTCATATCTGTTTAAGAAAGCTGATGGCTTTCTTAATGATGAGCTAAAATGAGAAGTGGTCTTAATTGCCTTTTTTATTTTATTTTTTACCTGTTTGTCATTGACTGGTATGGTAATTTCATAATTTTTAAGCCCTGTTGACAGATTAATTGGTTCTAGCTCAAGTCAACTGTGTGGAACATGAAGCTATGGGAATCGGTTTTCTGGAATCCAAAGTATTCAGCCATTCACAAACATTATTACTGAAATGGCAGTACAAGAAAACAACATCTTTTTCTTCTGAAACAGAATATGTCCGTTGTCTTTATTGAAACAAAAACATCGGAGGTGCCTCCCAGGTAAAACAAAGTTCAAAAGTGGGACTTGAGAAGTGGGAAGGTACCATTACCAACACAGTCCACCCAAGGAGAATGCAGTGATTCCATAAAAGTTGATCATATTTAGCAAAGCATTTAATCATGTATTTACCTGTGAAGAGGTGTATTGGCCTAGATAAGGTATAAGCATGTGCTTGTGGTTAATGCTGTGCTTTCCTGACTGGCAGGGAGGCCCTGGATGTCCACGGGAGCTAAAATGTCCCATCCCCTTCAGCATAGGTTGGTCTCTGTAGGTAGGGAAGGACCCTCTGTTTTAGACAGCTTTTAAAGACTATGAATAAATGTTGCTTTGCAATTTGAAAGCTGTGGTCAATTCTTTTAATCTTTATGAGATATATAATTGTGCTGTGCTATGCTCACCTCTACATCAACAGTGGTGTGAATTCTCAAAATTAATCTACGGGTGAAATGAATGCAGTTTTTACTCTGCTTGTAATCAACAACACAGGGTGTTAAATGATGAGACTGCTGTAGGCAGACAGTGCTGGGAAATGGGTAAAAAGCAGTGCTGGCTTCTCAGCTGTGCAGACTGCTCCTGTGCGCTTATCCCTATTCACATGAAGAGGCTCGGTGTTTTCCCAATGGTGCTGTACTATTGTTGCCCAACACACTTGATAGCTGCAATGTATTGCTAAAGACAAAGCAAAGACTTCTCCGTCAGTGTTTTCCTGCTGTTTTGGAAAGACCCCAGGGCAAAAAGAAGCTGCATGCAAGAGGTGACCTTGAAGCTATTTTCCAAACTTGCGTATTACAAAGATAGCTCATTGACTGTCTTTGCTGTGTGATTCCGCCCTGTACTCCTCACTGACTCAGCAGACTTGGATTGCAGCATTGCTTAACCCTGACCCCATGCTAAACACTCTGTTTTTGTCCTAGCTATTCGTCATGGGAAGATCCTCATGTTTCTTTTGCCTGATTAGATACCTAACAAATACAAAGGATCTGGAGCTCTTCTGAGTCTTTCATTTGTGCAGATATAGTCCCTGTTTTCGCAGGCAGCCATGAGCTCTTAGGCTTGGAGCGTTGTGGCATACTCGGCTTTCTGTTACATGCACTGAAATACCTGCCTTGCCCTCCTCTTGTGTTGCCACATAATTTCCACCGATCCCTCTTGCGGCTTACAGCACTGGCTTCCTGTGCTTGAGCGTGAGTGCTCAGTGGCCTGTCCTGTATGCCTGTCTTATGAAACCATCATCACTCCTCCAAAGAGATTACACCATGGGAGAGAAGTAGGCGACAACAGCCTTAATATCCTGTGCCTGGGAAGTGCCTAGAACAGTGGGTTTTGGTTGACTTTGGAGCGGTTATGGTCTAAATGCAATAAATTATAAAAGACCTGGCACAAGCAGGTGGTCTGGTATTTAAATAATTCCAATATTAGTTTTATAGCAATTGTAAGGCTAAATTCTGTTACAAGTGTCTTAATTCTGTTATTTTTTGGTACTTTTCTGTGCCATTCCCTAACATTTCGTATGCATGAAGACAGAAAAGTTGCAGGCAGCATTGCCAGTATTAATGCCAAACTACGAGATGCTAAGAAGCTGTAAGACCAGCGCTGCAAGCCAGTCAGTTAACACCTCATTTTGCCGTGAAGACATAACAGAAGTGCTGGGCTTTGTGCTTGCTGTGAACCAGGAAACTGCAGGAAAAGCAACAGCCTGGAACAGAGAGACCCGGAAGCAGCAGCAAAGTTTGTAAATCTTGCAGAAGGACCTCCAAGATCATCTTTGTGCACCTGCTTCCCTACTTGTTTTACACAGCATCACTACTAGTTTTTTGTTGAAAGAATCCTCTTTGCCTGTGCTCGTTAAAGTTATCGATGCTTTGCACAAATACCAGGCTGAGCAGCAGAAACCAGCCTCTCACAGACCACATTGCAACAAATGGCAGCAGCTATGTTAAAGTGAATATGGGTTGTGTAGACTTGATTTGGTTTCTGCTTGTTGAATGAGTTTGGTCCAAATGAGTTATGTTCCTGCATGATATTTATTCACATTGGTATCATCCTGTTGATCTTCATGTTGCACGTGGACTCTTGCAAGCCCGTGGAGGTACCGTGTTGACAGGCATGTTCCATTTTGCATAATCCTAAACACAGCACTGTATACAAACAGTAAGTCCTTCACCCTCCCTTTGCTCACATGTGATAGACAGGTATTTGCTTTGTGTAGTTAGAAAATTGGAGGCCGTTACGCAGACCAGCACAGTACACTGTCACTCATTCTCAAGCAGAGAGGGTCTAACACCCTGCCTGTTAGGAGTCAATATGTCAGCTCTAAAGGTCCTGTGTGTTCTCTTTTCATTTGCATGTGGCTGGACTGATAATAACGAGGGCTACATAAGCATTCCCAAATACATAATTCATCATAGCAAGGCAACAAGCCCTCTGGAAAACCTGCTACATCTCCAGATGTACTTGTTGTGTGCTCTTAAATAGTCCCATTTGATAAGTGAGATCCATTTTCATGTATGGGAATAGCTCAGTTCTGTTAGATATTTTCTCCTCGGAAGATAAAAAACAAACAAACAAACAAAAAAAAAAAAACAAAAAACAAACAAACAAACAAAAAAACAGGAACAGGCTCAGAAGTCACATTCTGCTGTAGTGCATGATCAGTGTCCATTAAATAGCTTGGTTTCTACTAGCAGAGCTCAGAGGAAAATTTCCCTCAATGTTTAAAAAAAGATATTTTATACTCTAAACTTTGGAATCAGCAGCTCTGGGCTCATTAGGCCCAGAACAGCCCAGTGTGTGAGAACCTTTTATCATTTAGCGTGTTTAGAATTTGAGCTAGAAGTCTCTTACAGAACAGGAACAAGATCTGAACTAATTGCCCAGGCTCTCACAGGAGCTGTGATTCCCCATCCCCAAAGGCACCTGTGAGCTGCCTGTCTTCCCGAAGGGCGAGCTCCTCACTGCCCGTCACAAGGAGTAGACTGGGCTGCAGGGCAATGCCCACTCATCACTGCACCAGTTGGGTATGTGACATTGCCACCATAGGTCTGGCGGGTAGGTGTGGTTAAAAACAATAACAAGTTGCCTCTTGTCTGAGGGAGGGGAATCCATTCAGCACTTGGGCTTTTAAACTTTGTTGTTAGGAGGCTGCTTTTTTCCTGTTAGAAACAGCCTGAGAATGGGAAGCATGGGGACAGATGGCGCTTCATCTCCATAGGGCCCTTGTAGCTCATGTGAAGCAGGAGCCACAGGTGGCTGAGATTTGAAAGTGCCTTTTTCCCCTCTGTGGTCCTGCCATAACAACTGGAATTTGCTAGGTGAAGATGTGTGCCGCAGGGCACGATGCAGCCTGGAGAGGTGGCCCTCTCAGGTGCTTGAAGCAGGACCAGAAACCCAGTTTTAATGGGATGATTAATGGCAAAGAAGCTGCTTACTTAGGGATCAGAGGGAGCATGTCTTTCTTTTTAGGATGCTGCTTTACTTGAGAAACATGCTTTTAAAGTCAGTTCTGCTATATTAGCCCTGAAGGAGACACTTGATTTCAGCTTTCTGTTACAGAAGCTAGAATTGCCCTTACACTCATACATTTTAGAAAGAAAGCCATATGCAGCACTAGGCTTTGTCCATCCAGTGCTTTATCCAGAAAGACAATATACAGATACCTTGAACATGACCCTCATACATAAAATGGAACAAAGTGGAGGAAGGCTGCAATAACCTTCAGAGTGTTTTTATTTGTTCTAGTGCTACAGATGAATTGGTAAAGTAATAGCTTCTATATCTTTTCACCATGCTTAAACAAGCATCATATTTACTAGAAATAAGTCCATACCAAAAAAAAAGTAGTATCTTTACAAAACTAGCTGCATTTTCTCAACTGGCATACAAAATTCTACTTAAAAGGTTGCATTTCAAGAGCATGGCTTAATGGTTAAAGCATACAGCTACAATGACAGTTTTTGTACCAATATATTAACAGCACAATCCCTGTTTGTCCTGTGTTTTAACATACACAAAGCTTCAATTGCAGAGATATAATTTCTCTAGAATTTATATAAAATGAAGCAACTTACATCTTTCTTTAAAATTTTCTTTATGATTTGGAAAGTGCTGTGAATCTCCTTCCAGACATTTTGCTTGGCCTTAAATTTCTCCTCCTCCCCCCAGTATTTTCTGTTTTCATTTTTTTGTTTTCTTTCTTTTACTTAGAGGGACACTGCTTTTTCAGTTTTATTCTACACCACAAATGACTCAATATGTATTGGAGTAGAAACAAGAAATAACAATTCTACAAGCAAGCCTTGTGGTGCATATTTTTAAACTCTTTAAAGTTTGGATCAGTCTTTCTAGGTGGTATCTTGTTTTTTTCTTAGGTTAGGATATGCATTAATTTGCCAAACTATATTGCCTGCCTGAACCTGATCTAAAACATCTGGTAGAAGAATTGCCATAGAAGTTTAGAAAGAGGTAAGAGGTAGACAGTAAGTACAGTAAAATTCAGTGTAAGGTTGATGCTGAATTCACTTAGTCCTTTTGGAAATTCCAGCTTGATTTTTTGACTTTTTTTTTTTTTAAAGTGCTGAACAACTCACATCTGAAACAGGAGGCTATTGGCTGAGTTTCCATGATTTTAACTGTGAGGCTTAACTTCAATAACAGACCATATGCATTGTTTTGGTAGAAATATGAAAGGAAAAACAAAATGGGGCAAAAATCCTCTCAGAATATGATATTTGAGCACCATGTTTTGCACTTAAAGATTGTTTGCTGGTTTAATCATAGCATTACAAGGGTCTGTATGTCAAAGCCCACTAGCCAGTTTACATATTGCTCTGTTTTTGCCTGTGAGTTCCTATCTATTAAAAGCAGGCAGTAACCTGCTGTTACTCCAAACATAGCAGAAATATACAAAAAGATGTTCTTTTTTAAAAAAAAGAAAAGTGAGAAAAAACATTCAGAAAGTTAAAGATGCTTGTTAATTAAACAGCAACTAAATAAAACATCATGCTAGCATGACTATAACACTCTTCCTGCACATCCTTCTTGTTAGGCTGTGCTGTTCAGGTATGAATTCTCTTTCATAGCACTAGACCGATTTCAAAATATTTAATTAAAACAATATGCCTTCGCTTATTTTTCTTCCCATACAGCTAGAAAATTGGTTCATTTAGCTTATTGAACTGGGGTATTTATGTCCTTCTATTTTCTTTATTTAGCTTGGGAGTCTTTTAAACATTTGTTTTCTGAACCCTTGCTTTGTTGGTTTGTCATTTCCAAGAGAACACACTGCCTGGTGTGTTTGTGGGGAGTCAAAAATACAGTAGAAGCCTGGATGCCATGGGGGGGAAAACCCACCCCTGGGCAACTGTGCCGTGTCGCCTCTAAGTAAGACATTGCAAGGAGCAGTTCCTGACATCACTGGTGCTATATCTAATCTTTTCTTCTTGCACTGAAAGACCAGACAATCTGTATAGTTGATGCAGGAACTCAAAAAGCAGAATGAAATTACAAATTAGATTCTTCTTTTCTCGCTTTAGAGAAGCCCAGTTAGTTATATATAAACGGCATCTTGTGGTGTAAACTGTTCTAATGAACAGTTCTAAGTTCTAAGTGTTCTAATGAACACTGTCAGTATGACCATGTCTTCTCCAGATTGATTTAGCTCTTCTGATGTCATTTAGGCAACATTTACTCAATATGAACTGCTGTCAAACCGTAAGGCCTGCCCTTCATGCTCCGCATAGCTGTTCACCGGCAGTTGTCCATACCGATAGCTCTCCATGATCTCCACCGGCTCAGGCTTTGCGGGAACTGGGTCATGCTGGTAAAGCAACGCTGACTTTATCATCCCAAAGTCTTCCTGAATCTTCATCCCTGAATAGATAGTGCCTGAGACGTTTTCTGCCACGTGGGTATAGCTCTGAAGGTTTTTCACGTCGCAGAGGTTGTCACTATATTTCACCACAGACGGCTTGTAGGCCTGATAGGACACTTTGGTGGTGGTAGTGATGACGGTTTGTAACGGCGGCGCGAGGGGAGAGGCGCTGTTACTGTACCTGCAGGGATACTCCCCGCTGTAGTAAGGATTGGTGTTGGCTTGGACCTGTCCGTAGTCACTCCTGTCTCCACCACCAGCTTTCCCCCAGACTGGCTTCAGTCCTTGATGTCTACCAGTGTTATCGAAGCTCTTCTCTTGAGCAGTCGCAGAAGGACACTGTGATCCGTTCAGGCTCATAGGGTCGGTATCAACGGCAGTGCTGGTCATGTCTTTGTAAAATGTTGGGTAAGAGCTGGAGTTTATGAATGCAGGAACTCCAAACTCATAGCCACAGGGCCGAGGCACATAGATCCTCGGGTTAGGACACTTCTGGTAGGGTGACATCTGGTCCTCTTGGAAGCCAGTTGAGTCACAAGAAGCTTTGTAGAGATCAGCACTTTGCAGGGGGGGATAAGGCTGAGCTGGACCTGGAAAACTGGTGTCAACAACAATACCAACCCTGTCTGGGCCTTCCAGGCAGGACAGATTCTGCATATTACCAATATAACCACTGCTGTCGTGACATCTTCCCACCTGAAAAGGGGAAGAAAACCAATCTCTGAGTTTCGGGAATAGGTACTTCTCGCACACTTGTCTTCACAGTTATGTTATTGCACATTTCAACCCTCACCTGCCTTTATCCACTTGAGTGCGAGCTGGATGAACAGACAAAAAATGGGGCACAAAGCCTTGTTTTACTCTGTGACTCCTGGGACATGCTTGTACCATCTTTATAATTAACTGAGAATCTTGTCTTACCTCTGAATTTAAAGGTCTCTTTTTCTGGGAATGGTGAGAAGAGGACACTTGCTTTTTGACTGCACTTCTTCTTGCCTCTGCCTCCAATTTGCTCTCTGGCCTGGGATGGTCATGCACTCCTTTAGCCTAAATTAAGATTAGCAAGGAATCATTTGCTTATCTAAAGACACACATAAGCTTATAATTGAACTTCAGTATTTGCACTGTTTAATAATTTATAGATTCCCAAGATTACTCAAGGAGCTAGATTCATCCTGTCTTAATTTAGGCCCTTGATTTCTGTAAAATACAAGTAAAATGAGTAACGGCCACAGCATGGACAATGGCCGAGCACAATTGCATTGGAAGGAGAAACTACAATACGGAGATTGTTTAAATTAAAAAAACAAACAAACAAAAAAAAAAAAAACATGACTTGTAGGCATATGGGTGTAGAATGTGAAGGAGAATTCAGTGGAGACTGCAGAGCTGTGAGCTTAGAGGATGAAGGAGAACAGATGTTGTTTCCTACTGTAATGTGCAGCTCATGAGAGCCAACAAAAATGGATTATAACTTCAATTTGGTCAGTTCTCTGCAGTCTAAGATCTCACTTCTCCACCAAAACAGTGTAAATGGTCTTTAAGGAGACTGCACGCTACCAGATGACAAATATCCTTTACTCCAATAACTGTCTAGTGAAGATGACTGAAGCATATACCTGGAGAGCCATCCAAAGAAGCTCTCCTATTGAAAGATCTGTGGGTACATGTATGCAAAGTTATGATGAGGTTTGATAAAATATTGTATGCTACATTAACATACTCATTACAGTTGTGAGTGGACTTGAGTACAGTTCTTAAACTTGGACTCTGCAAACTAGGAGACTTAGCATTGTTTTTAAAAACAATGTCATTTCCCCAGTAGAAAATAGCTTTTAAATGAGTATTAATCACTTATTTTGATTTAAAAAAAATGCCATTAGAAAATGGTTAACCCTCAAGTACAGCATTAAAGGAAGGACAGCATTTGCCATTTTTAAAAATTTATTATTTCCATTATTGTAACACAGGGGAATCTGTTCATGAACCAGAACTCCACCACTCTGTGTTATACAAAATTTCAACGAGAGGGAGGGAGGCAGAAAAATGTGCTTTTTTACCTGGAAAAATATTGCTTTGCCATCAAGCCTCCAGAAGTTGGTGACTGGGTAGCCACTGTGTCCTCGGCAGGGAATCAGCTCCAGGGCCGCGTTGCAGTTTGGACAGGCTTTCTCTGTAAGAACGGGTAAAATAACACTGGTTGAAGGCAAAAGTATCATGCGAGAGGAACATTGAGCTCAGGAGCAATACGATCACTGAAATCTAGATAAAAACGTGATAGTCAACTGCAACGTAGACCACGACGATAGCAAGATACAAACGCCAATGACTGAAAGGCTCTTAGGTCTGTCCCCCAGCTGTTTAAGCCAGATGTTGGCAAAACGTGGGGCTAAACACATTCGTCATTGCCACCACGTCATCGACGCTGCCCGTCGGGAAGGAAGCGAGCGAGGAGGCGGCGCAAGGAGAGGTGTGGGCGCGGGCGCCGCTCACTCTGCTGCTTGTGGCGAGCCTTGTCGCAGATGGCAGGGCGCAGGTGGAGGCGGGCGCCGCCGGGCAGCGCGCAGCGCCCCGCGCACACCACCACCCCCAGGCACGACTTCTTGAGGATGTGGCAGTTGTGGTTGTTGGTGTTGCGCATGGCCCAGCCGCTGAGGTGCCGCTGCGCGCTCTTCTCCTCGCGCGGGTAGACGAGACGCACGTAGCCGTCGGGCCATTCCTGGAAGCCGTCGAAGTGCTTGGGCTCCTGTGGCGAGGGGAGGGCAATATAAATAAATAAAGCATCTTTCTCTGGATATAAAGTTACTTCTGAATAAATATGTTTATAAAGCTATTCAGAAATTTCTGCAGAAGAGCCCCTGCAGCTCAAGAGATAGCCACGACCCTCTCCACTTGCGCGTCATCGCGACCAGTAATAATGTAATTGCTCATCACCAGTGCCCTTTTTGGCTGCTGCCCTGCTTGTGCTGGCTGTTAAATACTCCTCGCTGTGCACCTGCAGACTGAAAATTAGAAGCTTTAGCTAAGTAACCGTTTAATGCACTTATTAAGAATTGAATAAGCCTTCTGGCAAAGAAAAAAACAAAACTAACAAAAAACACACCATTGCAAGTACTCTGTATAAACAAGGGTGTTAAGAGAAGGACATTTTCAATTTAGGGTAGTATCTCTGGCTTTCTGGAGTTCCTTACCAGAACAAAGGAGAAATGACTGAGATTGTAGAGTCCCTAGGATGCTATATGTATTTAATGTGTGTGTGCGTGTACACATATGAACAATCCCCAGTGTGCTCAGTGAAACCACCGGCATTTCAGAATCAAGCTATCGTAAGTGCTAAATCTCTGGATAATTCAATAATAAATTCTAAGATGAAAAAAAAAAAAAAGAAATGCTCTCCAAAGAAATGCTAAAAGCAGCATGGTTTGTCTGTTTTCTGTTAATATATTTCAAGCCATCTACCTATTTCATCAATTTGCTTCTGTGCCTGATTAAGACTTTGTATTGCCAGTGAACATTGTGTTGATCTTTAAGTGCGCCCTAAATGCATTTTTTATTTTGCATCTTTTTTTTTTTTTTTTTGAGAGGGAACAAGGGAGAAAGAAACCAGCCAAACAACGGTGTTGAAAATTATTTTTAGAAGTTCAGCTGGCCAAAGCTGCTTATTAAATCCATATTTTTATCACAAGTTATTCTATCAGAATTATTGAACAGCTTTAAGACTTCTGCAATTGTATTTAAAAGGTAAGAGATTTTTAAAGGCAGGAGCCGAGCTTTGCAACAAGCCAGGCTGAAACTCCAGATCCCAAAACATTAACGCAGGTGTAAAAGGAAAGATGGACCTGCCACCAGCTGGACCGTGCTGCTCCCTTCA
>VZSV01000021.1:892504-918191 GCA_013398735.1 Nothocercus julius
TTTTTTTTTTCTTCTCCTTTTTGCTTGCTTGCGTGTTTTAGATGTGCTGGAGATCTCTAACTGTAGATAGATTTCTAACCTTACCTACACTGGATGTCACTTGGAGTAAGTGGCGCTTCCAAAAGGACCTCAGACGCAGGCTGTGTGCTCTTGCACATCTCCTTGTTGTGGCTTCAGATATCGTTTCCTCACTAAAGGCAGCCATCTCCATGGAGTAACTGAGTACTCCTAGTCTACCACAGAGCCATCAAGGCTCATCAAGGTCTTGCCAGCAAACGTGGCTACAACTTAAGCTAACCTGATGTAGGGATCTGCCTGTGTGCCTTGGGGAACTTGTTGCATTGGAGATGCTGCCGCCTTGTGGTCCTTGCTGCGTGGCAAGAAGGGCTATGGTCACATCTGCTTGTGTGGCTGGTGAGGGTGCAAAAAACATCAAATTCCCCTTTCTGTATAGGATTGAACTGTTAGGGTTTTGTCTGTTGGGATATTTTCACTTTTTGGACGGCAGAGTGTTGTTGCATCAGCAGTTGTGTTTTATATATGGGACTAGTTGATCTCTAGCTGTCACCTTTCCAAACTGTTCCCCCAGGGAAGAAAGAGCTGGTGAATGTATTTCTACCTGAACTAGGGCATCTTGTGACAGAAGCAAATATTTGCTGCGCCCTGCGGCAGGAGGTAAGAGTTACTGCAGGGAAAGAATATACTAATGTGCATGCAAGTGTGCCTAAATAAATAAAAATGTGAAAAATATCCGACTTCTTTCCCTTCCCATTCTGTCCCCTTCCTTTGTGCGTGTGCTGTGGGGTGATAAAAAGGCTCTGAGGACTCTCAACTCTATACTGGACAGCGTACCGAGGGAGGAGAGAAAGAAATTCCCTCTCTCCGAAGAGATGTGCTTGCTCACGTAAGTGTTCCCTACCACGGCTTGCTGCCGGGAAGGCGCACTTGGCTGTGGGGAGCCACCAGTTTTCTACTCCTTTCTACTCTCCCCATCGCAGTGTCTGCTTGGTTGAGTGCTGTGGTTTGATCGTGCAGGCGTGGGTGAAGCACAGGCCCTTGTGGCTGTATTTTACATGTGATCATTTGTGCGAGTGCTTCCATCCACCTCATTAACGAAAATTGCTTTCGAGCTTTGTTTCTGCTTTAACTCATTGCATTCTGTTCTTCCAGGAAAGATCTTGCCAAAACTATTCTGGATGTTGGTGGTAAGAAGTGCTCAGTGGTTATTTTTATGAAGCTAGGGTTCTCTGCCTTTGGTTTATTTGCTTATTTATTATAGATGAATAATAATTGAAAGAGCTTCTGTTTAGATGCTTGATTTCTCTGGGAGGAAAATTGGATAATATTTTAAGAGTCTGCATTAAAAATCGTTAGATATAACAATCTGTTAATTCTTTCAGTTTAGTATTAAGTGTTAACTAATAAGAAAAACTCAGTTGTGAAATAGAAGGTATAGAAGGTCAGCGTTATGTATATGCTTAAAATGAACAGCAAGCATACTTTTTCAAAATAAACTTTACTTGTTGGGGATAAACTGCAGTCAATAGGGCTTTATTGCCTTTTAAGTCAAATGTTAGGGGATTTTGTTAGTGTTTGGTTTGTTTTTCCTCCCCTTCCCCAGCAAGAACACTTTTTGTCTAGTTATGTTGCGATACATGAAAAATGACTTAACCTAAGTGAGAAGCTGTTAAGGAAGAGCAAGTTGTGTTAACTACACATCCTCCAGTGATTGGAATAAGCACTCAGCCATTGCCTTCTACGGTAACACAGCATTATTTTCCTAGGTGAAACAGAAGGAAGCCCAATAACATGATTTTTTTAATTATTATTATTTTAATAAAGTATATTAATAATAGTAACACCAATTTTCTGTTACGGTGGAGGAATTCTTTTTTTATGAAGCTTTATTCTTTTCTTATGTTTACCATGCAGACTATGACCTTCAGGTTGCCCTTTCTGAAGCCCTTTGTAGGCTAATGACAAAAAAATGGAGGGATGACCTTGTTCACCACTGGTTTGAAGATAATTATCTTGCTGAAGCTTTCAAAGAGATCAAGGATAGAGAATTTGAGACGGTAAGGGTCTTTATTTTGATAACAGCATGCTTGACAATGTTGCATACGGGCTAGTGTTGTTTGAGTTCAGCCAGGATGTCCTTGCAAGAAGTTCCTAGAAAACTGATTTTACAAGTGCAAGAAGTTTATTTGAAGGTGGCAGGGGGATTTTTTTTTTTTTTTTAACCTAGTAAATTTAAATGGCCATATAGTTAAAAGAGTTGTTATTTCTAAGATATTCTACTTCTAAAGCATGTGTACATATACAGTGTGTATCACATTTTTTGTGACTTCTCTTTGGATTGCCTTTGGCACTGTACTAACTGTTTAAAAGCTTATAAGTGGAGTGGAGACGCGCCTCCAGTAAAATGAATGTTTGCAAAGAAAATGTAAACTGATTTTTTGATAAGATGTGATTTGTCTTGAAGGACTGCAGAAAATTTCTTAATCAACTAAATGAAAGGCTTGGGGATGAAAGAAGGTAAGCTGTGAAACAAGAATCTAAATTAATGCTGTCATTATTGCAACCAATCAGAAACAGAGTGAAAACTAGGACTGTAGACTAACTTGTGCTGTGTGTACCACAAAATAATTTACACTGTGTGTGTGAATAGTTCTTTTAAATATTTAGTCAAGATTCTTTGGTAGTAAAATTAACAAATCAAGTAAAATTATCAAAACCAAGCTATAATTAAATGACTAAAACAACATGTTGTATTAGCTTCTCTAAGACTAGTTTACCTCTAGAAAATCGTTAACTTTTTGAACAATAAGGTTAGCAACATATATTCAGGATTTTATCTTTCCTACATTCAACATCAGAGTCTGAATTTATCATGTGCAAGTTTGCTTTTCTTTCAGAGTCTATTCCTTTCCTTGCATATCTGCTTTTGCTGACATGAATGAGGTAATATTTCGTACTGCTGTGGCACATCCCTTGCAGTGTTACCGCTGTTAATATGGTTAATTGGTGTGGTGTATGGGTCCTTCTCCTCCCTCCCCTTTCCTTTTCATAAAAGGACTTAGTTTTCTTGAGTGCAAATGTAACTTTCTGTCCTAGTTTGAAAGCTTGCTCAGTTAGCAGCAAACTAACTGCTGCCAAATTTCCTTCTTTATTGGCCAAACGATAGAAGCGCTCCTCCTCTTAGTGGCAAAGGAAGAGAGATCCTTAAAAAGAAGCAGGGCAGAGGAAGCCCGATTCCTCTGGGAGAGCTGCTCATAGGCTGTCCAAGATCACTCTCTGCTTGGTGGCTACAGATCATTTCACAGCTCATGAATAAAAGTTGCTTTTGTGGCACCCCGTTTCTGACAGTGATTTCCAAAGCCATGTCACCAGCGAGTTTTGCTGCAAGCTGGTTCCAGCGCTGCTGCTTAGTAGAAGTGCTCACAAATGCAGAATGTTTTGAAGAGTCTTCCCTGAGCCAACGTACAAGCATTTGCTTGAATTATTTCCTTCCTGTGGCTGATGCACAATAATGTTCTCACTCAGCTGGTGTGTTCGAGTCAGCAGTAATTGGGCAACACGTTACCCGAGACCAGATTTATTTCTGTGTAGCGTGCATGGGGAAACTTGTTGCAGCTTAATGCTGTAAAGAAGATGGGGAATGAGACAAGTACGTCTTTTTCTGGAAGTGGCAACAGTGGCTGTTGTGTCCCCAGGTGAAGAAGCCCTCGGACGAGAAGCTGGAGGAGTTCTGGATAGATTTCAATGCTGGCAGCCACAGTGTGACCTTCTACGTGGACAGTAGCGAGGTAGCAGCAAAGTCCAGTTGGCCTTTGGTTAGACCAATGCAGCTGGTGCTAGCTCAGCCCTTCTGTTGTGGATATTTTGTTTTTATAGGGTGCTCTGTGGGACTCCGTGAGGCTGTCAAAAGAAGAAGTCAGTAGTTACAGCCTGAAGGGTAAGGTGATGCAGCTAGCATTTCCCTCTGTCCAGCTCCGCTCTCACGTGGGGCAATGAGACGATTTCAAAATGCATCATCACCAAGAAGCTCTTGGGCAGCTTCCCTTCTGCCAGCTGTGTGCTCCTCATGTTCCCCTTGTGCCAGCTCTGCTTGTTGGATGGACCTTCCTGTGGTGCTGTGCAGTGCGCTAGCCCTGGCGGAAAGGAAAAGGCAGAAAGTGCCTGCTGCACTAGGGAGCTGGCGGTGCTTGGGTCTGGCCATCGCCACGGGTGGCACGAAGGCACTGGCAGCACTGGAGGGAAGTGGAAGGGTAGCAGGAGGTGTGAGCACACCGGTGCCTTGGTTTAGCGACAGCTGGGTTGGCTCAGCTTGAGAAACTGCAGCCTCCGTAGCCCCAAAGAAAGAGTCAGTCTCATCTGCAGCTGAACTTGACATGTCCATCAGGACGGAAGCTGCTGAGGGCAGTTGTTTTTTAACGCACTCGACTCCACAGGGTGACTTAACTTCCCAGACTCGTGCCAGTTCGGCTTTATGCAACCCAGTATAAATCAATGTGCTGACAGAAATGGCACAGTTTTTGTAGTAACAAGCGAGTGATCTTAGCCACCAGCTGTCCTTGTACCAGTTTGGCATGCAGCTATGCTGAAAATGTCTTCACTGATGGCCTCTCATGCTGGTTGAGCAGTGGCCTCAGAGTATTGCAAGCTAAAGCCCACATTAGCTGTTTTGGGTCCTACAGAGATTTCCTTTCTGGGTGCTGGCCTAGGAGTGGGTTCAGTGCTTGAAAGCTGAAGAACAACAGCCAAATAACAATTTAATATGTGTTGGGCTGAAAAAGCGACGAATGTTTTTTGGACATCATCAGGCTTCTCTGCATGTAGTTGACTTTCCTCCATATTGCATCCTGTGATGGGTGAACCACAGGAAAGAAAGACTTGGATGTGTTGTGGAAAGCATGGGGAATCTGCCCGCCACAGACTGCAGCAGCGCTGCTCTGGGGGCTCTGCAGCCTGCGGTGGAGGGGAGCTGCAGTTAACCCTAAGGGCCCCCTTTGTCAGGGCAAGTTGAGAATTTAGGATATGGATGGGCTAGGAAAGAGCATAACCATCTAAACTTAACAGGGAAGAAATGGATGAACAGAGCAACTAGAGATGTAAAAGAGGTTGTCTTCAAGTTTAAAAACAAAACCCTATCCAAATGTTTTTTGGGGTAATGGATTGAATACCTTGCTCTGAAAGAGATTTAACGGCATTTTCTTTTTTAACCCAGAGGAGGATGGAGAAAAGACTGTTAAAATTTACATGAAGATTCCTACTATTATCAACAGAAATGAAGTAACAAAAATCAGAATATCATTTAGTGCCAAGTTTGAAATCTTAGATGTACTCAAAAAAGTACTGGGAAATGAAAAAATGATGGTAAGATCTTGGTATGATTTTTTTTTTTTTTTTTTACAAGCCATGTTTTATTTAATATCCAGTGGGCCAAAAACAATCAGTAGATTTTTAGTTTTATATTTATGCTGTGTTCATTAGGTGCTCATTTTCCATTTGGGGGTTTTGTGACTCTTCATATTGAAGCGCTTAGCTTTGGCCTAACGTAGAGGAAATTCTTGGCTTTAGAAAAAAGCTTCAGTGGATTCAAGTTTAGGGTTTTGGAGCTGTAAGTGTGAGACTGTTTTGTTAATTGGTTCAGTTGGAGTGATTATTTTTCAATTCAAAAAGTCATCAAAAGTAAAAGCTACGATATTTAATTGCATAACCTGAAATGAAAATAGTTTGTATATTAACTTCAAGTATTACATTGTATTGGATGAGCAAACTGACATGAGCTGATGGAAAAACACAAGATATTTAAGTGTGTGGTGGTTTTTTGATGTGATTTATCCATAGGCCATGGGTTTTGCAGAAAAACTTACATGGGAGTAGTCACAGTACAATTCTGCTCACTTATCCTTGCAGGAGCTAAGAGATTTCCAAATGGTTAATTAGCATCCAGTGGTTTGTGGTGGGTGGTTTAGAGGTGTTAGCTGTGCCCAGTAAGTAGCTGGCTTTATTGGGTAAAAGATTCTGCTCCTTGAAGGTGGTTTTCACGTGAGAGTACTTCACACCAACAGATAAACGTGGCTGAAGAGGACCCTGTCCGTGCTGGGGAGCAAACCAAGCAGAATGAAGCAGGTGACCTTTTTTTTTAGTTTTTTTTTTTTTTATATATATATATATATGGAATTTAAATTACTCAGATTTAAAATGGATGCCTTTACTCTTACTCAGCACCTTGTCATTAACCATATATATATATAAGGGGACAAAAACAAAGGAAAACAACCAAAAAACCCAAGCCCCTCGTTGGTCTTGCGCTGGTCCTGTCTTGGGGCCCTGCGTCTCCCTGTGCCGGCGAGGCTGGCTGTCGGCTGTGGGGCTGCACAGCAGGAGCGCCCCTCGGGAAGCGGGTCGGCTCGCTGCTGGCTAACCTGGCAAGGCAAATCTCCATCACTGGCTGCCCACGAAAACAAGCGTGTGGAAGTTTCCCCATCTGCAATTGCCGTGTGTCCCCTTGCTTTCTTCCTGCGCTGCTCCTGACGTAGGGGTGCTGTGGGGGGGCTTGTGGGAGACTTCCGAAGGGAGGTGATGCTTTGCCCCAGTGTGCCTGTGACACCAGTCACTGGTGCAAAGAGCACCAGTTCTCTGGTAGACCAACTTGCATTTGCTACTATAATGCTCCAGATTCTGGAAGCTCAGGAGAAGGTAGGTAGGCTCTGCTTCATCCGTGTCAGGGAAGCGCTTGCAGAGGTACAAGACTGCTCTACTACTCAGAGCAGTCCTGGAGTATGAGTGGTTGGAAGGTCGTGTGTTGCCAATGAAACCCTTCTAGAAGGGCCCAGCTGAGATGCAGTCTAGGGAATCAGAGATGGTGGAAGGTCCCATTGGTCCTTTGATTTAGACAATCGTAAATGACTGTTTCGTGTCTTCTGGAGCAAAGAGTTGAGGTAACAAGATGATGGTAAATTTATGTATCTTCCTACAGAGTGTGGGGCTTTTACAGGGTGTCTTTAAGATGCCATTTATCTAGCTTTGCAATTCTACATGGGATAGTTTGGAGATATGTTTTCATTTTATTAGATATGATCATGAGATGCTTGTCCTTATTGGGTCTACTGCGTTGTTTCTACGTATGTGCTTAAGAATGGAAAGGTCCGTGTATTCAATTTCAGCAGAAAGATTCTCATGAAGGTTGTTGTTCCACAGTAATACCCGAGTCCAGTAATCTCCAGAAGAAGAGAAATCCTTCCAACTCTGAGAACACAGACTCCATCTCCGACGTCCTAGCCTCTCAGCACAGCGAGCAGTTAACCGATACAGTGACAGTATGTGTTTTGTGTGCGGTGAAACAAAAGTTTTGTGCTCCCATTCCCTCTCTATTCTGCTTTTTAAAATAGTTACTGTTAAAACTTTCTTTAAAAAAAATAATTTGTACTCAGCTCTGACCAAGTCCTCTCAATCAGTGAGAAATCAGCTTCCTAGATACTTGCTCCCTGAGCTACAAATCTGGCAAAATTGTTTTTAAAGAGAAGAGGGGCAGAAAGCATGTTCTTCCTCAGAGTAAGAAGCTGATAGTGTATAAATACACACACATATATACATATATATACACGTGCATGTATTTGTGGGGGTATACATATATACGTGTGCATGTGTATACTTACCCATGTATGCATAGCTAACGAAAGTCATGTGGTGCAGCTTTTGCCACAGGCCAGCTTTGAAAATCTCTCTTGATATTAGCAAACTGTTTTTATTGATTGCATGCATGCTCTGTCTATGACTTCACGTCTCCAAGCAGAAAAGAGCCACCCCCGTCACCATGATTGCAGTGAGCCAGCAGACTGACATGGAGGATACTAACCCAGGCCCAGGTCAGGCCTGCATCTGTTTTGGTTCCTTAAGCCTGACCCACTTAAGTGTTCCCTGGTGAAGCTCTGTGAAGGCTCTGCTTTTGTGGACCTTCAAAGAAAGTAGTCAAAAAGTTTGATAATAGCTCCAGGAGGTGAAGCTGTCGTTTCCTTTCCTCCCTCAGCAGAAAACCCCAAAGCTCCATCTCCAAGGATGAAAGCTAAGCCCAGGTAAATGTCTTGAAGACAAAAAATTGCAACTCCTTCTTTCCATTTTCTCTCCCAACACCCTCACCCCACCCCACTCAAAGCTTTTTAATGTATATGACTTTGAGGTTGCCCTATCAATTATTAAATAATAATAATAAATAAAAAATAATACACTCAATTTTGCTGCACTGATTGGTAAGGAGATTTGCCTGATGTTTCAGCACTTCAGAGTTACACAGCAGTCATGTATAGCTACGGGTTGAGCTGCCAGCTTGGTGTGACCTCTCCTTTTTGTCCACCATTTAGTCCCAGCAAAAGATGAACCTATTACAGAGTCTAATTTCAGCAATGTACCTGGAGCTTCCTTAATGTGTAGCTGTATGTAAATGACAGTCCTGATTTTTGTGTACTGTTGTATGAATTTGGGTCCATCTTGACATTAGCTGTATCATTTTTCAGAGCTATGTGAGATGGCCGTTCTTTTAGTTAACTAAGCTCACTCTGTGTGCAGATGCTTGCTGGCTTTCTTCCTTACATACCTCTTAAGCTGCCACTTTGACGCCATTAGGCTTGCTAGTGCAAGTCCTTTTCCTCTTAATACTTCATCAAGTGCATATCTGGGGCTGTGTTCATCTAATGTGGCTGGTTGTCTCTAGTGAGAAGCCCCTAGAAGAAGAGCCCACAGAGGTGTCAACACCCAAGGTAGGTGTGTCTTGGGGCCACCTGGGTGAAGGAGTTGGGCGCAGGGAGTCGGTGTCCTCATGGTGTTGCAGGAGTTGGCTGTGCTGCATTGACCCACTCCTTAACAAGAGGCCTGAGCAAACATAATGTGCTACAGAGCAATGACTACGGTCCTCCTATGGTCACCTATGATCCAGTGATGCCATAGCTCGTATTTCAAGCGCAATTGTATTTGGTCAACATATACTCTGTGCGGGGGACATAGGTGTGCAATGTGCAGGTAACCAGTCCAGCTCCGTACATGACAAGCTTGGGCGTTGCAAGATTTGGGTGCCATCTGCAAGAGCAAAGAGTTGCTTCCTGAAGAGAAGCAGGCCTTTGAAGTACCCAGCTATGTTGATTCAGTTTTTGACCTGATATCTGATGATCCTCTGAGGCTGAATCTCTCTCTGTGCTCCTGGCATGGGACCTTGCAACATGGATAAACTATCATTTACTTACATTACTTAGTATGTCTTAGCTTGAGATCCAGGAACTCCTTTCTCCTTTTGAAGGATGATGCCAGAAAAACGAGAAACAGAAAAGCAAGTTTGGTCAAGGAGAAGAAGACTGAAGTCAGGTATGATATAAAAGGCTTGAGCATGTGCAGGGTTTGGTGCACTGAGTGATTTTTTTTTTTTTTTTCCTCTCTGTAGCATGAATGTGGGGGAATGGAAAAAGCGCTCATGGTGTGAGCTGCCTGAGCACAACTGTTATAGCCAGCTGCTTGTTGTTTTGACAAAGTTCATAACTTTTCCTGCTTGACTGACTTGAGGAGAAACTAATGCCAGTCTGCCAAAATGCCTTTGCCTCTGTGGTGCTATGTCCTGTTAGCCTTTCTATCTTCCTTGACCCTCCAGAGGATGAGAGGACCATGGCCATGCACAGCTATGAGTTACAGGCACCTAAGCTCTTCTGATATTGCCTCAGCCCTTTCGTGTCATGTGTCCTGGACTTCTGGGCTGGGCTCCTTCTCCATCTGTTGCTCTCCTCTACCTCCGTCTAGCAGTCTGCTCACACTTTAAAGAAGTTGGTGGCAGCGTGGACGGAGGTGTTCAAGAGTTTGGGGAGACATTTAAAGCAACCCTGGGGCTGGAAGCTCCTCTTGGCCCTGTGTGTTGCAGCCCACCCTGTGTCATCCCTACACTCTCTGCCTGCGAAGCAGCAGGTGCAACTGGATTTTTCATGTGGTGAAGGCAAGGAAAATGGTCCTTCTGTCAAGGACTGGCCCCCGAGCTGCTTGCAGGAGTCTGAAGCAGCTTTGTCTCTTTGGGATGCCTCAAATGTGTGGCAACCTCAGCAATGGGCCATGTGCTAGGTCCCAGGTGACAGTGGCATCTTCCAGATGTAGCTGTTGTCTTGCAAACTGCGTCCTTCTCAGACACTCTAATTCTTGGGCCTTTGCCTCTGGCAACCTCAGCCATGCAATCAGAACCTGAATTAACCTGAAGCTGTGGGGAGTTTGTGTGGGGAAGAGGAAATGCTTTTCAGGCAGTAAGGCCAATGTTACTTGCCATGGAAAAAATAACAATAGTATCTGTTTTCCAAAGGTTGCCTTCTGGATGTGATCTTGCAAGATGCATCTATTATCTGAACTGAGTTTTTAATGTTTTGTTGTTTTACTGGGGATATCCTGGTTTAATCTATTGATTCTTAACTTTAAAGAGAGACAGAGAAAATTTAGATTAATTTTTTGATTGGTCATGGATGAGAACAGAAGAGTTGATGTGGAACATCATTACTACAAGTTTTGTGCTTTCAGATCAAATAAGTCATGCACTTGCTCTAAAACACGAGTGGCAGAGTAGAGATTAGAGATGGAGAAGGGTGTCTTAGCTTGATCATTCTGCTCCCTCTAGTGTCTTATCTAAAAATGTGCATTTCTTTCCTTTAGGAAGCTTTAATGAGAAAGGAGTCTAGTTCTTTATTTTTCTTCTGGTAAGAAGAGAGGAGCATAAAGTATGATGAGTGTTTGTAGTATTTTTAAAATAATTGGGATTTGGAGAAAGAAATAGGAATAACTCTTTAATATTTTGAAAGGCATGAAAACAAAATACAGTTGAGTACAGAGAATACATTAGAGAACAACCACTGAATGCTATAACTTTTAGAAATGAGTTAAATGGAATTTTCTCTTCTTAAAGACTTCTGAAGTTATCTTTCAATGTATTCATGGTTCTTTCCTGCCACATCCTGTTACTACTGATTTGTATGCTACATAATCTTTCATAAACTGACTTGGTTGTGTCTTCTGAATGCTTGCCTGAAAATAGAAAATTACAGTTGAAATAAGGTGTGAGAATGAAGATATCAATAGAGGCTAAGTAGGAAAGGAACAAGTATTTGTGTAAGTTGCTGTTGCTTCAGCTTAAGCTGTAGGTATATAAAATCTTTAAGTGTTCACTGTGTAACAAAGTTTATAAATACTAAAAGCAGTATTTCCCCCATTCCCACCGAGTATTCGCAGTCAAACTCTATAGACTGACTGTCTGTGCTGATACACTGCTCTCTCATGTTTCCTCCTTGCAGGAAGGATTCCTATGACTTTGAAAACTCGGACTCTGCAAGTCATGAAAAGGTAAAATTGAGGCATAATTTGTCTTGAGCAGTTTTAAGGAGCAGATTATCTTACTGCAGAAATGCAAAAAGAGGGGATGTGTTGCTGTAGCAAAACTCAGGCTGATCACTGGTAATCTGAGGCTGTATGTGTACAGAGACAATTTTTTCCCCCAGGAAAAAATGCTAGTAACTTCTTGAGTTTTGTGATGGGTGTGGTAGGATAAAGCTGATTGCAAAAGGAATTTGAGACTTTCAGCCTCTTCCTAGTACTGGCGCAACTGATGCTTCCTTTTAAATAAGCGATAGTAGGTGCTCAACTGGCCACTCCAAATTCCTGCTATCAAGCCGAGCACCACCAGGCCTCAGCACTGCCACTGGGTGTCAGCATTAAACCCGGCACCATGGTGCGCTTAGTAGGGTTTGAACAGTCCTGTCCCAAATCTGCCTACGTCTGGCACGGTATATCTATAGTGTGCTAGTGGTGCTATCATTGCTTAAATGAGATGTCTCTTGAACGTTACCCAATAAAATAAAAGGGGAGGGGAGGACTAAAGTGGAACTGTTTAAGAAGACAAATGTTTGTCAGTTGTCACTTTAGACACTGCCACAATCAACAAATCCCCTTGATTAAAAAGGAAATCAGGCTGCTTGTAATCCACTCCTTTGCTAGCCCTTCTTCCTGTATTTTAATTTTGTAGATTACTTTGTGGGGTCGTTGAATTTTAAGGAAAAAAATGTGCTTCTGTTTCAGGTTGCTGAAGCAAAAGAAAGGATCCTTGGACAGAAACTTTCTTCACAAAAGCAGAGGTACAAAATCATATGTGCATTATTTATGAATCTCCTGACCTGATTTAAGAATCTATTATCTACCTTAATTATCTTTCTTTATCCTAACTTAAAACAGTTTATTATGCTTCTAACAAAATAGTTCCTGGCTTAGCTGTCCCAGTAGCGGTAGACATTATCAATGCTAAAGGTGTATCTGAGAACGTGACAGCCGCTATGGAGAAAAATCACTTTGACACTAGTAAGACCTGACTTCCAAAAATGCTTACGTTTTAAAATATATATATATATATGTACCTATACAGCTGATTTAACTTTTAAAAAATGCTCAGATACTCTGCCCTTCCTTGGCTTTCTCCAGTTACAAAAAAGTTGCCATGAATTTGTCATGCCTAAGTAGGTAGCCTGATCTGTTGTTGTTGCTGAACTTTATATATTCCTGGATTGTTATTCTGCAAAACCAATCAAAGAAAGACTTGGCTAACTGCTGTGTGATAATAACTTGAACATCCTGTTGATGTATCTCTCAAAGGCCCCTTCTACTGCTATTTGGCTGCATCTCTCTTATACCACTGTCACATGCCTTTAGGCCTTCTGTAAAACCATGATGAATTATCAGACCTTTCACTAGTCTAACTTATCTTATGTCTTGATGGGTTACTTTGCAGGGGTCATGAAACAGAAGACAAGAGTCAGGACTCGAGCAATCTCCAGAGGCGGCGGGTAGGTGCTGTGTCCTTTTCCGTCCCTACAGCATATGGCAGCTATGTGTGCCCTGGGGATGAGCTATCACGCTATGCCTGAAATTTCATCTTATTCAGTGTGGGCTTGTATCTCTGCTGGTCGCTGCTCTCTTGGGCTGCACACCTGCTTTTGGGGTGTCCCCGGACCCACGTGAAGGCGTTGGCGTGCAAAGTGGCGACACCCGTTCAGCAGTGGCGAAAAGCCCTCTTTGGGGATAGTGGGCGGCAGTGGGCAAATGACACTTTAAATGAATTGGGAGCCATTTAAAGTATCTGGCCCTGCTCCTGAGTCTGGAAACGGGCTACTTGTTGCCATTAGAAGTAATGCTTGGGGAAACTGAGAATGCCAGAGCAGAGCACGAAGGTCTAGTGTGTCTGCTTTCTTTTTCCAGCTGTACTGTTGGCTGCATTTTAGTGGTTTTTGTTTGTTTGTTTGTTTGTTTGTTTTCCACCCCCTCCTTTCTGCTGAAAGGTCTTTTATACAGAGCAGGAGGGAGGGGGAGATGAGGAAGGAAGACACTAGACAGCAGCCTGGCAGAGGGCAAGTGCCCACCACTTACTGGTTTTTTCCTTCTGGTTTGACAGTTAACTGTTCAGCTGCTATTTTAGCAGATTTGATGGCTTAAAATGCTTTGGGTTTCATACTGTGGGGGGGAAGAAAGGGAATAATTTGTTAGCAATATGAAAGAAGAGGCTGGGGGGTTCCTGTGGTTAAAGGAGGGAAGTGACTGACTGAGCAGGGCTCGCTCTTAACATAGTGTTTTTAGTCCAGTTACAGGAAACATCTTTTCTCTGAAAGCAACAGTGAAAATGCAAGCACTGGCCCGAGCGAAAAAAGCTGGATCCTTGACTCACAGAAACGGTCATTGCCAAGATCTCTTGATTACACCCGAAAAAGGCCTCGGGTCAGAAGCAAATTAAAAGGTAAGGTCAGTCCGCTGATGGCAGCGTGCTGTGTGGCAGAGGCGTGAAAGGGCCGGTAAGGGCGCAATAAGTCTCCAAAAGCTGTGCAATCTGCAGACCAAGGCTGCCCCTTTGCCTGTTCGGGCTCTGGCAGATGCTCATCCTCCCCATGGTTTAAAAAATCAGCCGTGGTGAAGGTGAGAGCACGTCTTGCACCAAGCTGGCGGGCAGTGAGCCCCCTCAGCCCCTACTTCCAGCTAGAGTGATCTAAAAGGGTTGGGAACTCTCTCCTCATGTGGATGAGGAGCCTTGCTGATGGGCCCCTGCATGGGTTAAAAAGCAAAAGAAAAGTGAGGGAGAAATTGTGCTGTGTACCGTGTTCTGTGAGAGTTTGCTTTCACTCCTGTGCCAGCCCACGTGCCCCTGTCGGGGTCTAGGGGCTGTCAAGTGAGCTGCCGTGCCTGCGTTTTTGGGGGGGACTGCTCTGGATAGAGCGATTCTTAGTATTGCTCAGTTTGCATTGCTTAGGAGCTTTGTAAGAAAGAATTCTTAGAACTCAGCCCACAAGTTGTGGAGTTCATTCTTGCAAATGCACACAAAATGAATTTTAAAATAAAATTACTCTTTGCCATCTCTTCAGTGGATAAGGAACACAATTACATTGTCAGTAACCAGGAAACCTTTTCTCCTTGCAGTACTTCCCGTATCTTCTGCAAGTAGTGGCAGTGACTACCAGGCAAAGAAAGTAAGGACTTGGGATATTTACTGTGCTTTGGAATTCAAAGCGTTGCATATGCAAACCAGACATGTATGAATGATCTGAAATTAAATTGATGTTATCTTTCTCATCAAATGTTTTAAGAAACTAAATGTTTGGTACTTGGCCTCCTCACCAGAAAACTCTGACCTGGCTTCCCTCTTGTGTTTTCCAGCCAAGTACTAGACAATGCCTTGGGTTACGTCCTTTTCTGTCCTGGTGGCAATTTTTGTGTTGTATTGTCAGAGTGCCTTGCTCATGCTATGAGATTCTCCACTTGGAGAAAGCTGACCATGAGTCATACTGGGGGGAGGAGAAATAAGTGGCCCATGCATTGATCAAAGGAAAATATAGTTTAACAATGCCCAACTTTCCAAGTGCCCAGGTTGTAAGCACTGTGTGTTGTATGATATGAAGTGGTTTTGGCACTAAAATCTGGGAAATCATTGTAGACCTGACAGCTGTGCTGAAAGCTTTTCCCCTAAAACCTTTTATTTCTTGATCAAAATGCTTATGTCTTATTTCAGGGAAGAAATCTCCTTCAGCATTGGAGGTGACCATTCATATGTCTTAGTCATCCTTCAAAAAAGTCTCAGCTTTTTTAGTAAAATGCTTTAAAAATATATTAAATTAAAAAAAAAAATCTATAAATAAAACTCATAACCCGACTTTCTTTCAGTTGGAAGTTTCAAGGCCAAGAGCTCAGGAGGAAATGCTAAAGAAAAAGGGTACATCCGATGACAAGAGAGATGATTTACCTACTGCGAAAGTTGCTGGTATTTGTCTTCGTTTCTTGTTCAGACTATTAGAACATTTGTTTTGATGTATTTTTTTGTTCTTAAATGTGCCTTTTTTCATCACACCATTTTGGTAAACATTCTGCTGCGTGATTGTCTTGTGATGGCTGTGAAGTTGGGTGATGTTTGTGGATAGAGTATCTTGAAGAGAGAGGGCATTAGCTGGGCATGAGGGCAACCTGGTGCCTAAACCTTGCAGCTACATGGGAAAGGGTGGCTTGTCAGTGCCCTGCCCGGGCCTTCCTTATGTTCACAGTCACGTTACCTCTCCTGTCCTGGCTGATTTGTCATCTGCACCCAAAGCGCCATCTTTGGTGCCTTGGTAAGAAGAAGACCTGTCTGAGCATTAGTGTTTTCGTTTTTTTTGGTGGAGGTCTGTGGTTTGGTTGAACTTGCTTAAAAGGAGTCCCATTTTTTTTTTTTTTTTTTTTTTTTTTTTTTTGCAGAATGAAAGGAAAACTCCTTTCACAGATAGCACACTATCTGTGCTTCCTCAAGCAGCTGGAAGCTATACAAACCTGTTGTGAGCGATGCTGTGAAAACCCTGTGTCCCAACATATGATATGTCAATCTCTGGGCTAGGGATTGTGGTATAGCTTAGATAGGAAAAGCCACAGAACTTATTCCACTATTTATTTATTTATTTATTTTTCCTTCTCTATGCCCTGGTGTGTTTTTTTTTTTTTTTTCACTCCGAGTTGGTTTATTTTTTGCTTTTGACTTCCTGGGTATCACACTATTCTGAAATATCTTTTTGTAGCACTCTGTTTTCTCTGATCCCGTTTCTTCTGGGAACATGTATGCTTGAATAAAGTAGCTCTAAATGCAGGGTTACACAAACTTAAATATTGCAGCAACAGTGGGAAGTGAATGAAAGATCCTAAAGGACAGATAGAAATAGAACAGCCTTTGGATTGAGTTTGAAGCACTCTCTTCTCCTTTATAGGTGTACAGAGATAGAAAAGATGCTGCTTGTTTCCTTTTTTTTTTTCCCTTCCTCCTCTTGGTATTTAATTAAACTCAGACTGTTAGTGTTTTAATAGATACAGCATTTAAAATCTAATGGCTACTTTGTTTGGCTGATCTCTTTTGCAGATGAAACATACTCAGAGCTAGAAGGGAATCCAGTGTTGAATAATGCTTCTCCCGAGGACTATTCCAATGTTGAAGAGAAGCCGACACAGGTGTGGTAGGCACTACTTCAGATGATTTCTGACATCTAAATGCTTTCTAACCAAATACTTTTCATCTAAAAGTCAGGAGCGGGCATCATGTTACTTTAGATGTGCTGCATACAAGCTGTCGAGGAGTTACCTCTCTTTTTTTTTTTTTTTTTTTTTTTTTTTTCCCCTTCCTCTCTCCTTTCTGCTTAGAAGTTTCCTGATAAATCTGGCACGCTGTCAAGAGAAGAAGAATTGTTCAAGCGGAAGGACTCGGGTACGTCGGTCTCGATAACACAGAAGAGATGTTAAAAAGGCAAAAAGGGATGTTTATACATAAAGAAGTTCTGAAATTTGTTGCCTTTATTTCTGAGAATATATAGAGAGACCATGATATAAGCATGTGGTAAATGGCCGTGTGCGCTGATGCTTTTTGTGGCTGGAAACAACTGAACCTCACACAAGTCAAGTAGCAATGGCCTCCTTGTGACTTGTATTCTCACTAATATTCTTGCTCCCTATCTAGTTCTGGGAGAGACTGTTTTAAAGGTGTTAATGTGCATGGAATTACTAAAGACCTGGGCTCAGCCAAAAGCATCCACTTTCTTGTGAGACCCTAATAGAGGGGTCTCATCCATCAAGTGTTTGCAGAGTGCTTCACAGCACAAAATCTTTGGCTTATTTTGGGGGGGGAGGAACTGTAACATTATCAGTTTATCACTGTTCACTGGGCAATGTTGCAATTGGAGAGGAGTTGAAGGAGGAATTAAGGTTATGTTCAGAAGTTTATGTGTGGATAATGATGCGTTTGAATACTTGCACCATGAATCCTAAATCTATGAGTTTCCTTGGATACTGCTCCAGTGTGCTTGTCATGGTCCAACTGTACCTTCCCCTTGTCCTGAGCTCTGCTACCTTCCCATGACCTGCCCTCTTCAGGTGCTTGGAGGGCAGCTCTTCAAGTACAGCCCCCTTGCTGAGTTCATGCAAGTGGACAACGGGACCCAACAGGGATTTTTATTTATTTATTTATTTTTGCAAATTTTCATTAAATCTGGGATGCTGCCTCCAGCTCTGTGTTCCTGAAGAGGGTGAATTTTTGGTGGTGGAAGGACTCTGCTTCCACCCTGACCGCAACATGATTTGGTTTGGCTCCCTGCAGTCAAAAAGGGTGAAGTCAAGTTGGAAGAGGCGCAGAGGAGAGCACACAGAGTGACAGATCTTCTTTTCAAGACACTGAAAACATGATGCTATGGGACCGTGCTTGCATGTCCGCACCACTGTGCCTGCCTTCCTCAGCAGACCTTTGTGCGCTGCTCTGTGGTGGCTGGGAAATCTGGGAAAATAAAGAGCAATGCCAAAATCTGTCAGGCAAGGATTACAGACGTGGAAGGAAAAGTGGATGTGGCCAAGTTAAAAACGAATGTATGGCAACCTTAGTGAAGCTGGAAAAAAGGTCATTAACAATGATTTGCTTTTCTCTCTCTGATATGTTTTTGCAAAGATGTTATGTTACATAGCTGAAATTAGCTCCAGAACAAATGGTCAGAAACAGGTTGTGAAACTCGAACTGGAAAACACAAGAGAAAAGAAGCCAGGTAAGAGTTTCCTGGTGAGGAGGCCAAGTAAGCTGGAGATAATGGTGGCTCTCCAGTTACTGCTGTAGCACTAGGCAACACAGTGGCCTGCCCTTGGAAGGAAAGCGACTTGCTGGTGTGGTTTTGTGTCCTGTGGTTGGGAAAGACCTTCAAGATTGAGTCCAACTGTACATCCATCACCATGCTAAACTGTCCCTGAGTGCCTCATTTACATGTTTCTTGACCACTTCCCTGGACAGTGACTCCACCACTTTCCTGGGCAGCCTGTTCCAATGTATGGCCACTTGTGGTAGATAATGCCATGTACCTCATTCAAAAAAAAACCAGATGTGTTCTGAAACATCTTTTGTCTTCTTAGGTATGTTAAGTGGCACTGTCTTGAAAAGGCCTAAACTTTCCAGTTGGGAAACAAGTCACTTGTCCTCTGACACCCCCTATAAACCAAGGAGACTTTTTAATTCCATAGAGAAGGAAAAGGGGACTGAAACAGGTAAAGTGAGGCTGGCAGTTAAGGTGAAGTACTTAAATATCTTCTTTTTTATTTTCTTTTCCTGACAAAAAACATAGCCTTGTAGAAGACTGCAAACAGATACCCGCTGCAGGGTATTGTCACCAAAACCCCAGATGTGATTTAAAAAAAAAAAAGACAAACACATTTTGTGTGGTCCTGTTATTGAAAGCAATGCACTTGGGAACATGCACCTTGACTACAAGGTGCACTCAGGAAGCTGCCAAAGCACTGGTAGTATTTTCTAGTCTTCCTGAGCAGTGATTTTTCTGGAGCTATCAAAGAAAAAATGTGCAAATAATGGTCAAAGCAACTGCAAGACCCTGCCTGCTTGGAATGAAAGCAGGCTAGGCTGGCATCACCCTGAATAGCAGCTAGAGGACAGAAGGAGAAAAAAAGTGGAAATTTGGCCTGATTTGACCATGTGTTCATGCACTACTGCCTCACTATTTGTAAACATATTGCACTTGATGCTTGGTTGATGTCATGTCTGTGCTTCTATGCTTTCTAACAAGCGTTTTGGGTCAGTGTCGTTCCTGTGAAGTCTAGAAGAGCAAAACTCAAATTGCAATTATATAGCAAATGCTGCTGCTTACATCCTGCTCTAATAGTACATGCATTTATATTTTGATAAATCCTCCAGCAAGATACTAATTGGGATTATGCTTTCTTGTAGGCCAGCAAATGGATGAAATGGATGACACCTTTTTTTCCAAGATAATGAGTGAAGATGTCAACGATTCAGGGGTTATTACTGCATTTGAAAGCTTTACCAACCAACTGAAAAAACTGTTCTGGGTAATGTGCACGCTGTGTGTGTGTGTGCTTGGTCTGCAGCGTTTTTTCATACAAAATGATATTACCATTTAATCACCCTGAGAAGTTAGCATAAATCTATATTTTATGCCCAAGAATGCAGAGTTTTGACTGCACTGTCTATTAGCCTGGCACACTCTTAAGCATTTCAAAAATCCAAATGGTCTCTGAAGTGTTACAGAAAAGGCAAGGAATGACTTGTAAGTGAAGTTTAATTAGGTTCTTCCTTTTTCTTACTGGATCTTACTTATATGTTGGGAACTCAGGTTTTTATAGGCATTTTAAATGCCTATTTAAATGCCAATTTGCAAATATTTATTCCCATCAGAGGGAATAGATCAAAGCTTTTTGGAATATAAGGAGCATAGTGATAGCCAGCCTAAATTCAGGAGCCATTGAGAGACCTGGCAGAGCAGATTTATACTGGATCAGCAGCATTGCGCAAGGGTGGTGGTGGCTATTTTTGTTAATGTTTTTATTTTTTAAGTTGGTCTTAGATGTTCACAGTAAGTTTGTCTTCAGTCCTTGAGTCGCAGCTGGAGGTGGTTGCACGTACAATGGAAACCAGTTACGATTAAAATGTACCCGCCTTGCATTACCACTGCTCTGAAATGGTGCTGATAGAGACCTGGTTTTGTGCAGCAGTTAAGTGTGCCGGAATAGAAGAGAAGCTCACTGTTAGTTGGTTGGGATTACTTAGCCCTGACTTGAAGTTGCACAACCTGCGTAAAGACCTGTTGTTATGACTAATGTGACTTAACCATCTTTACCTAAACGGAAAGGCCTGTTGGGGGCGAGGGGAATGTTTGGGGAAACCTTTTGCAGACGAGACTTTTGGGTTGGGCTGCTGCCCTTCCCTGACAGCATATCCTGCGGTTAGTTCAGGTACAAAAGGATGGAGACTTGCGCGCAGAATGCGCTGAGGACCTCTGAGAAGAACGTCTTGACCTTGCTAAGTCAGATCCACGAGTGCAGGTAAGTTCTCTGCTGCTTGCTGAAAACACCTCCAGCTTCATGTGCGTTTCCGAATGCCGTGTAAATTGTTGTGCTCGTTGTGGTCTGCAAGGCAAAGTAGCTTCTGTGCATCCCTTTCCATAGTAAGGGTTTTGGAAGCAGCATGCCTATGATTTATCCTGCTTGCCCTGTACAGGGAGACAGAATGAGTTAGCGCAAAACAAGTTTGCGTTGGGAGTGGATGGTGAAACAGTCCTTAGGCTGCCTTGTGACAGCTATCAGTGTTCCCCAATCTGTTAGAAATCCTCTTGCTGTACTTAACATCTTCCTTTATTATATATTTTAGAGCATAAAAAGGAAATTCTGTTCCATTTTACTTAATGAAACGGGGAGGGGAAGGAAAGAAATGTAATGGGTGTTGTTGATGTTTCAAACTTTGCTATAGATCTATTTCAAGCTCTGTTATGTACCCCTTTCTGCAGATTGTTTCATTTGGGTATTAAATGTCAGGTAGTGGACTTCACAGGCACTGATGTTGTGGAGTGTCCTCCCTTCACAGATGCTCTTGATTTATGGATTGTTAGATTTCTGTGACAGGAGCTAAGTTTTAAAAAAAAAAAAAAAAAAAATCAATGAATACAGGAACAGGGTTCTCTGTCCTAGGCCTTGGCTACTGGCTGCTATTTGAGAAAGGGTATATAGCTTCAGTTAGTATGCAGTTTAGTGCAGATATTCTTGCACTCAATGGAAAACTTGAACAAATGTTCCCAATGTGGCTCAGCAAAGGTATCTGCTTCTCTATAAAGGCAGGTTCAGTGCTGAAAGAGGAGTGCAGTGTTGTCAGCTGCCTTGTGTCTTTGCACCGTAAAATGTCAGGCTCATTTCTGTTTTTCATCATTAGGCTGAATAAGCTGGAAACCTTCCAAAGGATTGTTGTTGAAGAGCTTGCCAGCCTTGAGAAGGAAACTCAGGTCTTAGCAAATATGGAGAAGGATGCGGTGGTGTGTATGACTTCTTGGGATAATCCTTGGAGGTTGCCCTTCCAAAGTAATGGTGGTATTTGGACTTAATTTTTTTATGTAGGACTTCTGGAATGCACAGGCCCTCAAACTGGATTCTTTCTGCAACCAGCAAAAGCAGCGGTATGTGTCTGCCAGATGTCTTGTATACTCACAAACTAATGGCATGAACTGTGTGTTCATTAATGGACTCTTTGCAGTCTCATTAAGATTTCGAATTGAGACTAGGAAGTAATGAGGGACTTTGTGTGGGGAAAGTGCAGAATGGGTATGTACCTCAAGGGACCTGTACCATGGTTTGGAACAAGATGCATCCTCTGGTGTGTCTATATATTTTGAGGGAGAAGTTCAATAGATATTTCCTTATAGAAAGCGTAATGCTGGGCAGTGAGCAACTGAGCAGCAAAAAGGGGAATCCTCAGGCTCTTCTTTTTGTTAAATCTCTCAATTTGCTTAAATTTAATTAGTAAGTATTAATACTCTGAAGGCAAACTAGCTAAACTTACCTTTCTTCCAGAATTCAATCTGTTGACTCAGCCCTGGGTGAAACAGCAAAGAGTTTTGTTGAAACTATCCAGAATACAACGGTACGTGTGGTACACCAGCAGCTTTGGGTGGCCTTTGAGCTGTGAGGTGGCTGATAGGTATTGGAAGAGAGAAGGTGGCAACTGTAGTTCTGGGATTTCACCTGCTGGCTAAGGTCCATTGCTGCCAGATGGGATATAACCACAAGGGGCTCCTCTGTATTGCTGCAGCATTTTGCATCGTTGCCTCATCTGAGGGCCAATTTGTCATGAGATGCTCTCAACGCAAGAAGAAAGAGGGGTTTATTCTGAAACGAGACCCAGACTGTGGTGGGATCACCGTCCCTTCCTCCTGCTGTTTGGCACTGTGGTGAAAAGAGCAGCTCAGCCTTTCCCATTTCTCTCTGCTCCATATTCTCATGACCCAGCAGCAGCATGAGCTGGAAACCCTCCCTGGAGAAGGGGTCATGGCACATTCCTGGTGCTGTTCCCAGGCTCCCAGACAGGTCTCCCTCCGCAGTAAGAGCTGATGTGGGTGCGCGAGGGCACAGAGTGTGTCAGGCTGCAGCTCTTCTGACGGCTTTTTCAGAACTCGTCGCTGAGGTCCTGGCTGTGCTTTTCCCCGTACCTTTATGTCTACACCCACCTCATCTGAGGTGCTGCCGAGCCATGGGACTTTATCAACCCTCCCTGGCCAAAGAGGCCCCCTGCAGCACCAGAAGGAGGGGGTGAAGAGGGGGCTAAAGCCCAGCTGCTGTGGGCTCTGCTGTTTCTCTTATCCTGTAATTTTGATGAGCAAAGCTCTGCTGGGCAGTGTCTGCTGCCTTTGGGAACAGCTACGGGGGCTTGATTTTGTGCCCCTGCATTTTCTCTGCCTCTTCTTTTTCATCTCCTTTTGTTGTCTTCCATAAATTTTTGTTCTCTGGCCTGCTTTTTCTTATTTAGCACCGACTTCCACAGGGAAGATTCTGTCATCTTCTTAGGAAAGGGATTAATCAGGGAACCATCAGGGAAAGCTGTCAAAAAGCAGATGCCTTAGGGAGAAGACAAGAATGAGACCCATCATTTAGTAATACTTCTCCTGACAGCCTCCCATCCCTTCCTGAGTTTGTATCTGCAGGATTCTGTCATCAGGAGGGTGGATTCTCTATAGGTAGTGATCCTCAATACAATTCTCTTCTGTCACTTTGTCTATTTTCCCTTGGAGCTCTGCATCCACAACAAATGTTTAGTTTCTACCTTCTCCACCCCAACATACATACATGCACATGTATTTTTGCTACTCCTACTCTTCCAGCTTTTATACATACACCTGATGGGGTTGGATGTCATCCCTGCACAAGACCAGTAGGTTGTTATGATTTGTGATGTGTGACATGTCTGTAGCGCATGAAAAGCTGAAGAAAGTGTCAAAGGAACAACCGTGTTTGCAGTCACATAAGATGTGTAGGTCTGGCCTGGAATTTAAATAAAAGAAGATACTGAAAATCAAGACCTCCTTTCACTTATGTATTTGAGCTCGAATCCTTAGCCTTTCTATAGGAAATGGTTTGGATTATGAGCACAGGACCACTCGGGAATATAAGCATTTCCCTTGCCATAGGTGCTGCTGAAATGCAGCTCTAAGGCACAGAAGTCTGAGGAGGAAGTAATTGTCTCATGGGAGCTGCTCATCCTGCAGCACCCTGTTCCTGGCTCGGTAGTTGAAAATTAGTAACTGAATCCAGGTGTGTTTCTAGGCTCTCTGCAGTTTCTTCTTTATATATATATATAAATATATAAAAATATATATATGCAAAAAAAAAAAAAAAAAAAGAAGCATTTGTATTAACTTTTGGAATGTTACCTCTTTTTCTCCCCCTACAGTATGAACTCCCAGGGAAGAAGGAAACAGACAGCACTGTATTCGTTGTCCCTTCTGACTAATGAATCCCTGAATCCATAAAGGCTCTTAATGGCATTTGAGCATCTTCTGGAGCAGAAAGAGGAATTTCGGGTCCTGTGAATGATATGTTAACGTCTTTTACATGGAAAGAAAATTGGTGGGCAAATGCCTTAAGCCTTGTTGTTTGAGGGGGGGGAAAAAAAAAAAAGTGCTGTCACAGTGGTCCAGTTTTGACCACACAGAGTTTTCCTACAAAATAATTGCAAGATAGGTCTAACATCAAAAAAAAAGAAAAAAAGTGTGTGTGGCAACCTAAATATTGTTTAGCAAACATGATTTTTCTTTGATATCTTTATCAAGTGTAAAAACACTCAATCACTCGGTGCAAGTAAAACATTGTTTGCATAGGCTAACAAGCTCCCTGTCTTTTGAGTTACTGTACACTGCAAGCCTGTGCAAGGTCTAGCTGTGGTGGGCTGTGCTGCTGTGTGCCTGCAACCTGGGAAATGCTGTTTTGAACTCTCAGCCACTCTATCCTGCATTGCAGAAATCAAAGCAGGAGCAGAGGGAGCTATTGACTATCAGCCTGTCTGTCTAAAGTGGTGGCAAACTGCAGTGAAGGCTACGGAGGGCCACAGAGAAAAGTGCAAGTGAGGTTGGATAAATCATTTTGGAAGCCAGTGGCTGTTGGCTTTGAGGAGAGCTCAAAGTACAGTGAACAATGTTAGGGTTAGATAAGCATCAAAGGTCCCTTGAAAATGAATAGAAGATAAACACTGGTATTTAATATCAACCTCTGTTGAAACAGTGTCCTCTAAATTATGGTTGTTTCTCACAGACCATCTTTAATCCTCTGGCAGACTTAGCAGGTTCCAGTGCATCTTAATGAATTTGTGGGAATATGGCACATTTCCAAGCACTCTGTTTTTATCCACTTACAAAACAGACCTCAAATTAGCACGTGGGTTGGAATCAAAGGGATCATTCCCTGTACACAATGTGCTTCCACAACAAGAGCCCAGTTTTGCCAGTGCTTCTTCTGTCCTAGAATATTTTGGGGGGAGCTAAAACCTTTTCTGCTGCCTGGCAATGAAATTTTCCCCCGTGGGTATGGTATGACCACTGATCAGCAATAGCTTTAATCAAAGTAGGCATCAGTGTGGGTGATCTGAGCCCAGATGTTGCCTGTCTCTATCAGGTCCAAAACTGAAAACCATTTGAGGCTTTTACTACCTGAGTCCTAGTATCAGCCCCTGCTATGGTAAGGGCTTGAACTGCTCTGTCACTGCTTCTTGTAACCCAGAGCTCACATTAGTGAATGTAGCAGAGTGTTTGGCACATGCATTGTTCCCAGCTCCAAGTATTAGGACTTGCCTGCCAAAAATTCCTGGATAAACATCACAACCTATGTGTTTGTGTGTGTATATTGATTTTCCCACCAGCTGACCAAGCGCAACAGATTTAACTAGGTGAAATAAGGTGCTTGATTTAAAGCAGGCAAAAGTAGGAGGGGGAGATTCCTATGTGGCAGCTCTTATTGTAGGCTGAGTTCTGCCAAGCCACTGTGGACGTGTCTATAACCCGAGTGCTTGGGGCACAGGCCAGCAGAGCAGAGGTTGAGCTGTGATTGCTTTTGTCTTGCTCACCTGCATCCCCAACAAGCTTCTTGCCCTAAAATCATAGAATCATAGAATGCTTAAGGTTGGAAGGGACCTCTAGAGATCATCTAGTCCAGCCCCCCGGCACACGCAGGGTCACCTACAGCAGGTGGCTCAGGACTGCGTCCAAGCGGGTTTGGAAGATCTCCAGAGAAGGAGCCTCCACAGCCTCTCTGGGCAGCCTGTGCCAGGGCTCTGTCACTGTCACTGTCAAGAAATTTTTCCTAAAGTTCCTGTGGA
>VZSV01000021.1:918810-957329 GCA_013398735.1 Nothocercus julius
TCCAGTCTGTCCAGGTCCCTTTGGATGGCAGCGCAGCCCTCTGGGCTGTCAGCTCCTCCTCCAAGTTTGGTATCATCAGCAAACTTGCTGAGGGAGCCCTCCATCCCTTCATCCAGGTCACTGATGAATAAACTGAACAGGACTGGGCTGAGGACTGACCCCTGGGGGACACCGCTAACCACAGGCCTCCAACTCGACTCCACACCATTGATAACCACCCTCTGGGCTCTGCCATGCAGCCAATTCCTAATCCACCTCACTGTCCACTCATCTATCCCACACTTGTGGATCTTGCCCAGAAGGATGCCGTGAGGGACGGTGTCAAAAGCCTTGCTGAAGTCAAGGTAGATGACGTCCACCACTCTCCCCACACCCATCCAGCTAAAGGAAAAGTCTGAAACAGAGGATGAACCACGGCAGCCCTCTCTGGTTTAAGGACTCATCTCCTTGGTCGGTGTTTTTACTTCAGTAAGGTATCTGCACTGACTGATGTTTCCTAGGGCTGTGTTTCCAGGGAAACTTTTATTTTCACTTTCTGAGATGTTGCTTGATGGCTTTGCCATTCTCTGAGTTAAAGCAGCTCAAGCATTTATGTTTTGTTAGCACAAGGGAATAGGTATGTATGCTACGTTCTCCCAGTCATTCATCAGTGTTAATAGGATGCTCCTTTGCAGCTTCTGTGACAGTACAAGTGTCGGGATACTTTTCCCTAAGTAAAGTATCTTTCAAAGTATCTTTGCCAAAGAATTTAGGGAAACAAAACTGATGCACACTTCATCTGTTGTTGTTGGATCCCCGTGTAATCTGTTGCTACAAAACTTGGAAAGCAAATGTAGACTGCATCAGAAAACTTGAGCAAAGGAGAGATTAGTATTTTTAACTTATTAAAAATTATCATCCTGTATGTGCTCACACATGCTGGTAATCCTTGTGTTGGAAAGATCTGAACCCAAAAAGGCTGTTTTTAATGGTAGTGTGGGCTGGGAGCAGGGTTGTGGACAGTTAGTCTTTCATCACGGCTGCACTGCTGGGTCAGCTCAACATGTTTCCCCTGAAATCCCCTGAACCTCTGAAGTCCACTTGGCTTCTGGAATTGTTTTTTTTTTCCTGGCAACATTATGCTATACTGGGTTACACTGACATTTCCCTTTGGAAGGCAATTAGTTGAATTTGGCATCTTTCCTGAGCAGATTTCCTTTATCTACCTGCTGAGGCTCTGATGAGTGTTATTTTCTTCATTTCAGTGTAAACAGACAAAGCTCAATTTTCAAAACAGTCTTCTGAGCCAGAACAACAAAGCTGATATGGCTGTTTGGGACCTTGAGAGTGAAAAGAATGCATTGGTATCTGGAAGAAGAAATATGAATTATGAAGTGCAGGTTAAGGATAATTGCTTCATACTTCAAAAGTTTTTACCCAGTTTAATATTAAACTCTGTTATATCCCCTGGTATCTTTACACTATATTCCTTTCAGATGATGAAAGTATTGCAAGTAGTTGTTTAGGCACGTGTTGCGCATAACCTCAGCGATGTGCCCAGGCTTAGGGAGCTGCTGTCACCCGGGGCAAGGCCACCTGAAGCTGCGTGCGCTCGCCAAGGAGCCGTCCTCCAGAGGAGGAAATAGGCACAGGGGCCAGAGAAGTCCTGTGTGCTTGTCCTGCTCGTGGGTCAGCCAGTCCTGCTGACCCACGTTAAGGACAGAGGTGTGGGCTGAGACACGTCCTGCTTCTGCAAATTGGATGACCTTTCCTGAAAGAGTGATTATCTCCCTTAAAATGGTGCCCTGGGACATAGGTGCATTTTTGGGAACAATTGGGAGCTGTTGGATATTGGAACCCAAGAGAATAACAACAGCTCCTGGTCACACGTAGCAGACTGGCTTTTGCTCATCATGAGTAAGAGCTGAGAAAACATTGCTTACAGCCAGTGAGAGAAACTGCGAAGCTGAGCACGCTTCAGCAGAAACGTGCTCAAAATACAGTGATTCCCTCCAAATTCAGTCAATCAAACTCAATAACTTTCCTCTGCTTCCCTCCCACACCTACACATACCCTTTACTAATCACAGATCAGCAAAGTCCAATGTTTGCACATCTCCCCTCTGTCTGAACTCTGAACCTGAAATAAGTCATGCTCTTGAGGTTGCTTTCAGCTGGGACCTGCTTGTAGGAAATTGGAGGAGGAGGTGATGAATCTGAGAGGATGATTCCTGATGGACAAATCCTAGTTCTGAACAAGCAAGTAGTTGCAACAGTAGCTTGGCTTAAAAGAATTTTTATAGAGGGAGTAGAGCTATGTATGGAAAACTGGGTATTCCCAATTCCATTGCTATGTGATTTTTAAAAAAAAAGGTGGTCCTGGGTAGTCCTGTCTAGTTTAAAATTAAGCCAGAAGGGATGCAGGGTATATGGTATTTCAGTGGGCATCACATCAGAGTTTGGAAAGTTCAAATCTGCCAGGGGTGGAAGAAGTTAGATAAACATAACCATCTCCTGAAACTGTCCTGTCCTGTCGGAAAACTGCCCTCAGTTTTAAAAAGTATGTCTCTATACAGTGCTAACTAGGTGGGTATTAGGGCTGTGGATGTGCCTAGCAAACTTTATTTTCAGGTAATAGGATGTGGAGAACTTTCTGGGAATTGTGTCTAAACACAGCACAAAAACAGTTTATGTGTACAGAAGAGAGGGGATCAACTCTTTAAGAACAGGCAATCTCTGCAAAGAAGTCAAATGTGGAGACTGCCACTTTTCCTGAACGTGGCTCCAAGGGCCCTGGGAATGCCTACCTGCCAGAACCCATAGCAAGTCTATATATTGGTGTGAGCAGCTGTTAGACTGAATCCTCTTCCTGACCATCGTTTTTACAGCACTTGACTCTTTCCGAGAATAACAGCAACTCTTTTTTCACCTGTGGTGCTGTCTCTGCAAGGCAACACCAAGCACCAGGACCTGTGGCATCAAGCATTCCTTTGCATGCAACTTATTTCTGCATTTGACTGACCAGTGACTACTGGCAAGTTGAGATTGAATAGTTCACAAACAGTTTTTCAGTCGAATTCCTTCAAAGGGGAAAGGATATTGCATGACTTCTACATCTTTTTTTTTTTTCTCACTTTCCAAGTGACTAGATCACTTGTGGCATATTTGCATACTATAAAAAAAAAAATCCTATTAGCCTGTTTCAGACACTAATTTGTGTGTGTGTGTGTGAGATGCAGAAATGTCACCTGTTTAGTTACAGCTGTTACTTAACTGGAAACTGATGAGGAAGGCAGAGAAGAGCCAAGCGTTGTACTAGAGCACGTAGGACTTTAACTTCACGGTCACAGTGGAGGATGTTGTTTCTCAGTCCTAAAAGCTTTTAAAAACAATTTCAGAACAAAGGAAGTCTTAAGTACCCATTTCCCAGAAATTCTGTACCTTAAATAAAGAGGAAAGAAGAAACCCCTGATAGTAAAATTTGTTTATTTACAGTGTTACTTATTACAGGAAAATCAGTTTAAAAAGTCAGTGCTGCTTTCTCTTCAAAGTTGCAGCATATAAGATGTTAAGACAGATCTGCAGAATCTAAAACGTACCCGCTTCCAGACTTGCTGGTGGTCTGGAGCTGCAAGACCATCCTGGGTTTTTTTTGTTGTTGTTTGTTTGTTTCTTTTTTTTTTTCTCGATTTTTTTTTTTGTTTGTTTTTTGTTTTTGTTTTTGTCCAGCCCTTTGAGCTTCAAGTAAGGCATTCTTTTTTTCTTTTTAAATTAGGTTTCAACAAAACAAAAGAAAAACAATTTCTGCGGGTTTGGCTGCCATAGCAAACGTTAACATTTAGCCTGTAGACAGTCTGCGTTGACAGACAACTGGATGCTTTGCCACCAAAAGGTTATGGACTCCTTTCAGACTAACACCCGTGCTTGGCTGTGCAGTCATTCTGGTGTTTGCCTTAGGTGATCGATTCGACTGTGCGCCTGGCCTGCTCTGCTGCCAGTTGTTCTGATTCCCTCTGCCTTCGCCACTTCTGCAGTGGTGTCTCATACACATCTGCAGGCGCTTTGAAACTCTTCCATTTATTCAGGGTCATGCGCAGCACCTTCAGTAAAACCCCCAAGGTGCTTGCAATTTGTGAGTTTTTGTGGTATCAGCTAGCTAGATTTTCAAAGAAGGTTTCTGGAAGGGCCAGTGACAGTTAGTATGAGCGCACAGAGTACAGGCTTCGTCACTGTATTTTTTTAGTTGCCATCTTCTCTCCTTAGCAAATTTTAAAAGCAAAGCAAAATGATGACTTTCACTGTAGTCATCTTCACGAGGGGCGAGCAAACATGAAGAGAGCAAAAAGCAGCAGCCAGATGAATGTTGGTGGCTTGCTGTGCTTGAATATTGCAGCTATTTTGGTCACCCAATTTACGATGCAGCAGTTTAGCAGCCTGGCTGCTTAAGCACTCTGTATACACCACAGCTTTATGAGGATTTCAGTTTTCTGGTGGACCATGCGTTTTGTTCACATAGTAACTGAGCAGTAACTGGAATTGGTTCAAATGATTGGTTTGTCACTTTGGTTTGTGACATCTGCTGGTCTGAGGTGACTCTGGAAAGTGTTTTTGTTAAGAGTGTTTTTGTTAATCGTCTAGTGTACTAATATTTGGCATTTCATGCTTCCAGTTGGCAGTACTTGTATAGGGTTAGCTTTCCTTCATGAACCTTTATGATCAAAGGACTTATCTTCATTAAGTTGTTGAGCTTTCTTCCAGAAGCCACTTAGTTAGAGCTCCTATTAACTTAGCACATTTGAAGTGACCTGCCTTGCTCTGACTGGCTCAAAACCCCACATTATTGTTCAATATTGTGTAATCTAAACCCTGCATCATGCAGCTCGCTGCTGCTACCAGTCCCAGATCCCTGAGGCAAGAAGCTCGCAGAGACTGGGATCTCAGTGTGCAAACAAGCAAGCATGGGATATGTCTGTCTGTCTGCAACCCCTGTGAGGGTGCCTGGGCTCTGCTCTCTGCCACATCCCTCCCGAGAGCTCCTGGGAATGTGGGGAAGGCTGGACCCAGCTGGTGGAAGCAGCAGGGAGGTATGGTCATGGAAGCAGCATGATTCTCATGTCTTCTTCCCTCTGTTCATTTCTCCTTTTTTGACCTTGACCATGGTTTAGCTGAACTTATTGCAAGCCCCTGCCTCAGGACTTTTCCTGCACACAGAAAGTGCTCAGCCTGTTAGTCTGGAGAGAGTCCTAACCTTCTGAAGGCTTCAGCGGATTTGTCCATGAAGTGCTTTATAAGGCTTTTTTTTTATTATGTCAGAATTAGAAATCCAAAGGATTTTACTTTCTTTTGCACAAGAGAAAGATGGTATTTCTCTTAGCCTTATTGCTGTCATGGTAATCTTTGACAGCGCAAGTAAATCTATTTGTTTTGTTAAAACCTAAATAGCAGTACATTAGTGACCGGTACAAAGAAATGACAAATGTAATCAAATGGGGTTTAAGCTACAGCTTGCAATTCAGTCTTTTTTTTTCCTCTCTTTTTTAGGGAAAAAAAAAACAAAAAGGAAATACTACACCGTAGTTTTGAGTTACTTATTGGGCTTTCTTATTTTTCTGGAATCCATTGGCAGTAGCAAAGTAGTCCGTATGGAAACCATTCTTGATTTCTGTTGTGAGAGCGGTTTCCTTTCCAGCCGTTCTTGAAGATGCTTTCCGGTACGTCTACAAAAGCGAAACCCAAACTTGTATTTGTTTAGTACCCCCAAAATACTGTTTATGGTTAACTGTGGTAAACACACACACACACATATATATACACAAATACAATATTTTGTCTTCTGATACTTGTTCTACAGTTAAGTTCATCAAGCCCATTAAGCAAAAATCCCATTCCATTCCTCCCGCCTTTGTCACAAAGATCTTGGAAGACTCCTTACCTTAACATAAAAGTTTACGAAGAGAATAACCAATGTGGCCATATAGGACGACTGGAACATGAGGCAGCCAAATGGAAACCCGCATGGCTTCACAGCTGCACTGAGTGTGTGCACAATAGTGAGCAGAAACTGGATCTGCAGGAGAAAGACCATACATGAGCATTTACTGAGTTAAATCAGATACAATAAGGACACCTAGTGCAGCTCTGAAATTTGGGGCATTCCTGAAAACAGTTCCTTTCTGAGCCTGTGAGCAGTTTGCGAGGGTTAAGTCCAGATGGCGGAAGGAATTGCAGAGGGGTGTCAGCCTTTTGGGCTTCCAGCCACAGCCTGTGCTACTGCATCTGCTTCTCCCCAGGCAGCCGAGGTGCCCCTGGCCCGGTGTGCTGGAGATGCCCTTTGGAGGGAAGCCTGGTCTACTTGCAATGATGATCCCCGCCAGGAGAGGATATGCTTTCTAACAGTGTTTCTACAAGGTCATTTCCAAGCTTACTGCAAACATCTTAACTCCCAAATAAGACAAAGAAGCTACAAGGCGCACACACACACAAGAGAGTTTCTGTCATATCAAGCCTTTTATCCTGAGAGAAGCTTTTGATGCAAGTGATTTCTGTGTACGGCAATTGCTGGAACAGACTCTTCTAAGTCAGGCGCTTTCTGCCTTGCTGTCTAACAGCCTGTCTGTTTGCAACATCTGGCAATTTGTACTTGTAGCGTGGTTGCACTTCTTGACTCTTTGATTTTTCTTCACTAGATGAGAGAGAGTTTTACAGGCTGTAAGACCATATAAGGAGAGTGCAGAGCATATTTTAACATCCTACATAATTGATGGGTTTTATAAGTTTTTAATCAAGAGTCCATTTACTGAGATTAAATAGTGTCCATTTTCTTTTTAATAGGCCATAAATAATGGGGCTTTATGGGCTGTGGAGTTTCTACTTGATAGTAGAAAATATTTCTGAGCATCATTTCTCTTATTAAATTAGTTTTTGTAGCAGTATTTGTAAAGTAGTATTTGACCATACTACTGAACTAACCTGCATGATTGTTTTGTTCAGTTTGAATTACTTTAAATTACTGGCTTAATTCTGCAAATGATACTAGGCACTTATGATTCTTTTTACCCTCTCTGACATTTTGAAGGATTTCTGGTAGTTAAAAATGAGCGAGTAAGAGAGATACATACCAGCTGGGCTTGAGTGAGGTACTTCTTCCACCACAGATATTTGCGCATGGAAGGAATGACTGACAGCCCATAATAAGAATACATGAGCACATGGATAAAGCTATTCAAAGTAGGTCCGAAGAAACCTATAAAAATCCAACAAGTAAAACATTTTGTATACCAAATGTTGAAAGCTGGGAGAAGATACTGTTAAATCCTTCATCTACACTTCTCCCTATAAGTGCTTTACTTTGACTTTGTACTGCTCAGAATGAGCACAACAGATGCAAATGCTACTTTCTATTTTGAAAGGCCCCTGTAACAAACTGCTTTGCAAAATATTACAGGCGACTGAAGAGCTTCAAGTTAAAAATGCTTATTTTCTGCTCAACTCCAATAACAAGGCTGCTGGACGCTTCCCGCTGTATGGAGCCCTGGAGAAGCATGCCTGCAGCCAAACACTTGAAATGCTTCACTGGTGTTTTGCAGCATACAAATGGCAAGTGAGCAGCCTGTTGCACTGCACATCTCCCTCACTGCAGCAGAGAAGACAAGACAGTTGCAATATCCTGTTAAGTTGAACGGGGTCTAGTGAATAGTGTTGTGAAATATATTTCCCAAGGTTTAATGAGCTAAAGAAGGCTTCTATTTCTGCCATTTCAACGCAAAAATGCAAGATGGTATTGGTTAGACCTGGCTGTCGTGTTCAGAGATCAAGCAGCATCTTGTTTTTGCTGTTGCCCTGCTTGGAAGCAGTACTGAGCTTGATGTGCTGCCCTCTATGTGTGCTCACGCCAGTTCTACTGTAAACATAAAAGTGTCTATGGGTTTTATGAATTTAGGTAACTTTTAAGGGTCTCTACCACATAAAAATCCCTGATTTTCCTAGGGTCATGATTTCATTCTTCCCCTGCTTTTGGAGTACATCTTGCATGTATTCTCTCTTTTGAACACTGCTCAGTAGAGTTATCCTGTCTAAAACTGGTTTGGAGAAAAGCAAGTATGAGAGATTATGACAGCTAAGTGATAATCTAGGGCCTAACATTCAGAACTAATTTTTCCCTGAACTTTTACCCGTGCTTTAATCCTTATAGAGATCTGCAAGTGTTTAGCAGTTCTGAAAGACATGCCTTGACCCCAAGAAATCACATAGCATATTAATGCACTTGCTCTGCATGGAGATGTGACTCCCATCCAGCATAAGGTGATCTGTACCCCAGGTAATGAAGTAAAGACTTACTTTGGCCACAAGGTATCCAATTCAGAACACACCACCAAATGTTAAACATAGTGGCATGGTGATACACATGAAGGAAGGTGATCTGGCTGCTTTTCTTTCTCAGAACAAAGAAGATAGTGTCCATGAATTCAATTACTTTGGAAAAATAATACCACCACAGCACCTTGGCTACCTGCAAGAACAGAGGAACAGGAGATCAATATCTGTATATAAAAGGGCTTAAATACTGCTGTTCTTCATCGGTCCTTAGACACAACTCCCCACCAAGGTATCAGTAGGATCAGAGTCCATGGAAAGAAAGCATATAAGAGGAGCACAAGTTCTGACTTCAACTTTTTCTTTTTAAGAATGAGGCAGTTTAGAGAAAAATCATCATTTTTTTTGTGATTGTCTAATTAGCTGTGATTTAGGAAATATATTATAAAATTTGAGGAAGGCTCTTCTAACTATTCTAACTATTCTAATAATTTATTATCAAACAGACAGCCTCTTAAAGGTGCTGCCATATACAGCTCCTTGTCAGTGCATACATTATGCTGGCAACTGCTTGTTTTTAAACAATTCAGTTTTGAAACTCAACACAATGGAACAAGCCATCGTGCCTCTGTAGAGCTGAAATAGTCTACCAGAGCTCAAAATACGGCCCAGGACGTTACGGTTTTGCAGAGCCCTAAGTACTACACAGAGCATCACAATGTGCATCTGCTGAGCTGGAAGCAAATGGTACTTGCTTTGCCAGCACTGCAGTGGCTTAGACCAAGGGCAGCACGAGTGCACAGCTGTCTGTGCATAGTCTGTAGCCACCCTTGGGGATGCAGAACACTAAGATGATGATGAGCAGAAGGTTTAAGGACAGTTAGTTAAAACAGAAAGGTGGAAAGCACCTTGCTGATGGGAAAATGCATCTAAGTGACTGTTTACGTGCCAAAACACAGGCAAATTTGGTAGGGGTGGTGTTAGGGGAAGGGATAGAAGTTATCTAGCCCTTCTGCCCAAGCTCCAACTGTATCTGGAGAGTTAGCCCTGAGCAGGAAACAACAGATGGTTAATGCACAGAATTGTTGTGAGGTAGAAATAAAGTTTGAAATGAAAATGAGCCAAGGCAGCAAAATGGCTCATTTCAGAGCTCATTTTCAAAGCTTAGAATTGGGCCTGAATCCATTTACAGCCAGAGCTCAACAGATGTAACATTTTATATGATTTTTCTCAAAACTTCTTGGATGACTCATGTTTTCTGGTCTAATAGTCATGGAGCACTGTTTTGATCACAGATCTTGATATACAGCTTTTAAAACTACTCCTTCCTATGTTTTCTGTAGACAGGATGCATCTGTAGTGATCCAAAAAAAAAAAAAAAATCCCAATTTCCCATTGGCTGTGAGCAATTAGGCACCCCATTCAAAGTGCTCGTGCTAAAGGCGTTCCTTTTCCCTGGCGTGAGCCCAGGTGTGGTGTGCGGGCCCAGGTCTGGTGCTGGGCTCTGAGCTGCTGCTCACCCGGATATCGGCTTCCCCCGCGCTGTGCAGGTTCTGACACTGCAAGCTGTAGCCTCCTTCCCACGTGGCAAGGATGAGCTGCAACAAAAAACAGGGCAGTTACATTCCTGAACACACACAGGGGCTCTCTTTCTGCCCTGCAGCTGTTTTACAGTTTTGCAATGAACAGCACAGGGATACAGGAGGTGCCTGTTCATCACATGAAATGATGCTGTTAAACCAGACAGCTCGCAGCTATCTCTTCTGTTCTGAAATGGAAAAGGCATCAGATTGTGATGGAAATATACACTGAAATGATACCTCTTTTACCTTTCTCTGGCTTTAAGGCCTTCAAAGTATCTGTTAATACAACATTACTATTGCAGTGCTCCTCATCCCAAAGCTCATGCTTGAATATTTCCTCTCTGACATGAAGCAGTATGGACAATGCTTACTATACTTACCTGTAGGACAAATCCCTTCCTGTCCTCAGGAAAATTACGCCAGGCCACACAAGCAAACACAAAGCAACCCCAAAGCATGGAATGGGAGAAATATTTCCCTAAATTCCTTAGCAGGGCTCCGGTGGTGCCTTCCAGCAGCCTGTCATGATGCACCAAAGCACAAGCGCACTTCAAGCTGGGAAGCGGACAAAGCAGCGACATGTTGGGCTATTGCACTGTGCTGAAGCTGAAGGTTTCTGGAAAGTTGTGTGCTGGCTCTTCGATGGGATATTTGTACAGTAATGACCACATACAGCAAATCGGCAGCCCCTTTGGAATAGGGAATGTAATTCATTATCCACATGTGCTATGAAGCAAAGCATTCATTTACTTAAGAAGGTCTTGCTTACTTCTGAATATGTGAACAGTGTTTCTCGGGGCTAAATCAAGGAATTTATAGTTTGGGGTCCCTCTCCGCAGGCGATGCAGGTTCTGCAGTGAGTAGAAGCACAGTTTTAGTGTTGTGCTCTAAGCAGAGTTGCAAGCACTTGTGAGAAGCGGGTTGCTTTGAACTTGGACACTATATTAATGAGGAAGATACACACCAGGGTCTGTGCAAACAGATCTCCCCGTCTGCTTCGGCCTGTCAGTCACCTGTCTATGATGTGTGGTCCTAAACAAGCCAGCTGTGCGTCTCGCACAGAAATGGGTACTTTGATACGAAACATCCACGTCCAAGGTATCTTTTTCTCTAAGAGTAAAGCTGTTTGTTGCTTTCATTATTTCAGTTGTCCTCCCTTCCACACATTGAGCACCTCCCCAATTCTGCAGAGCTGATAATATTGTTAAGCATGCAGAGACTGTGCAAGTGTGGGCTGTACTAGGGCAATAAGATGATCTTAAATTAGCTGTAGTCTGACAAGACTATACACTACATAAGGAAATGGTTGGGGATTCAAGATGATTCAACCTAAGACTGAGGATAGGGGATTCCAGGAGCCTTATCCCAACCTTGCCAATTGGTCAGTGACTCGATTTTCCCAGTTGTACCATTAGTTAGTACTGATGGCGTACAAGACAGCTGCTGAATAGGAAATACTCCACAAGATTTTTCACATAAAAAATATTTTGTTAGCCCTCTCCATGAAGCAGCCAAGATATTTTCATGCGGAGAGAAATGTAACAAGAATGCCTAGACATTGCCTAAGTGAAACAAGAAGAACCTAAGTAAGGTTCTTCATTTCTCCTGTTGGCCTAGTTAGAGGTCCAACAATTAACTGCTTGGTGGGCCAGATAAAATATTTGCTAATTCTGTATTACACTGGTTGAGGATCGATATCCTGGTAGGCAGTGCATACAGCTGGATCCACGCTAGGTCTCTCTCAGCCTGACCAGGCATCCTAACTAGAAGGATAGTGTATTTTGCAGGGAGGAGAAAGAGGTATCATGTTTTCTCATTATTTTGAGGTCAAGAAGTTCATACCACAGTGTCAAAAATAAGAGCACCTTCTTAGTTGAATTTTGACAAGGAAATTTTTCTTTCTGTCAATGAAAACTCCTTCAAAAGGCAACATACGTTGCTGAGAAACTTCCAATCCATTCTATTCAATGCTCGCTAAGTGGAGATGGTGACATTTTGCTGTTTAGGTCTTTCTCCTTTTCTCACGGCTCCTTTCCCCCACATGATAGAACAGTGCACCTGATTGCTTCTGTTCTCCCACTTTGATCTTCTCTCGCTCCCCAAGATATCTGCTACTTTAAATGAAGCCTTCACATAAGCATCAGTCCTTATGGATCTAGAATTATTATTTTCTTTTTTTGCTAAATATAAATTTGATAACTTCTAGGCAATTCATTAAGAACTGGCAACCATTTGTTTGAGTCTTTTTGTAAACCATTATGCTGCAGTTAATAATCTATGGTGTGATACAGTGAAATTCCAGGACAGTTGCAAACAACCAGGACTTACATTTTCCCTACCTTTCATCCTCACCTGTGCTATTAAAACTTCACTTACATCCTCTACTTTCTTCCACTTAGAAGAAGTGGAAGCAAGCAGCTTCCACTTCTGCAAGCAGCACTGACTTCTGCTCCAAATCAAGGGATCTCGTATGCAAGTCCTGCCTTTCAACATGTGAATGGTTGCTCACTCACATTCCTTTGGGTTTGTAGTACATGTGTGAAGCTACGCAGGGGAGCAGGCAGCTTTAGCAACCATGTCATCTATATATTAATGAAATACATCTGTAGATCTCCTTTCTGATCTGACACACACAGTGCCTGGTGTTCCAGTGCCTGGTTGACAAAATGGCTTGGATGAGAGCTTGATGACTGGCTGAGTTCACTTCTGGGACAGACATGATGCTACTGGTCATTGAGTGGTCTTTCTGTTCATAGCTTGTTCTCCTAAAATCTTAGACAGAGGTTTATGTATAGAAGAGGTATCATAGAACCATAGAATGCTTAAGGTTGGAAGGGACCTCTAGAGGTCATCTAGTCCAACCCCCCTGCACACGCAGGGTCACCTAGAGCACGTGGCTCAGGATTGCGGCCAAGCAGGTTTGGAAGATCTCCAGAGAAGGAGACTCCACAGCCTCTCTGGGCAGCCTGTTCCAGGGCTCTGTCACCCTCACTGTTAAGAAATTTGTCCTTAAGTTCCTGTGGAACTTTTGGTGCTATTTCTAATAAAATTGTTAAAAGTGTCTTTTTTTTATTATTAAAAATGGTGACGGTTGTTTTCCTTTCTGCAGATTTTTGGCAATGTTTCTGGAAAGTGTTGTATCAATAGTCTTGATCTGGACTGTGGACACTTAATGCTTCAGAAGCACATACATCCAATGACAAATGCCTAATAGAGCACTACGCTGTAGTGGCAGGGGTGGAGGAGTCACCTGCACCCTTCCTGTAGGCATATTACTTGTCTTAAAATTTTAGGTAACTGAGAAAGCTGTGCTCCATAGACAAGTGCCTTGCTCCACCATTATACTCAGTGGCAAGAGGTGAGTGCCTTTGAAGACTTCAAGAAAATCCATCTAATTTAATGCCTGATAGACTCTTCTTCCGGGAGACCTTCAAAGGCACCTAGTTGTCTCTCTTGACCCCCCCCAAAAAAAAGAGATTTCGGCACAATTTTCCTTCTTGAGACCTTTTTCTTCAGGGATAGTAGGGATGCTACCTGACCCCATGCTAGTAGCACATCTCACAGTTGTCCTGGTGATGTTCTTCAGTATATCTGAGAAGTTGATTGTCTTCAAGGCCGATGGAGCTAAAACTCACTCCCAGCCCCTTCATGCCCATCACATGATGCACGGAGCTCTGGCATATAAGGGGATTTGCCCTTGGAAATTTTAAAGCATAGTCACTGTGTTACGACTCTTTGCTATAACCAACTTTTCTCTTCCTGCCTTGAGGTTGCATGACTCCACTGTAGGCAACAGATAGCTAAGCCTTTTCAAGCACAATGAGGAGATGAAGTATGACAGCACGCGTCTCCTCCATAGGTTGGTTTATCCTGTTTCTCATTAAAACCAATATACAGGATAGCCTGCAATGGAGATGCACCCTAACATGGACTAAGTTTTTTTTCCTGTGAATGTCTAGGAAGCCCTTACTCCATTCTGGAGATAACATGGGAGAAGTTGTGTCTTATAAAGAAAACCAAGATGAGACAAGACTGTTTCTGTGGCTAATCCATAATAGAGATTAGAGGGGTGGAGGCTGAAATGGGAGAGTGGAGGAATAAAACTATTGTTACAAAGCTCTCTAATTAGGAATCAATCCTGAAACAAACTCACTGAAGAAAACAACTGCTTTTACATATAAAATCACTGAGCAGACTGCTTTAAATACAGTTAACTCCTGTGCTATAGAGCTTACAGTTGACAAAAGACAGGCAGCAGGATCCAGAAAAAAAAAGAAAAAAAGATTGACGTGAAACACTTTCAAATGTTGACTCATCATCATAACTTTACTTCCTGGTGGAAACGTCTTCTGCCTGTTCTTCCACAGCAGTGATGCACAAGCAGCCTCACGTGGGGCTGCAAGCCTCAGCTTCCCCTCTGCTCCTTCAGAGCAAAAGCCATGAACAGAAACCAGGTAAATACAAAAACTACAGAGCTGCTATTAGGAAAGAGGGGCTTGTAGTGTATGAAACCGGCCTGGTGGACAGTCCAGAACTGAGAGTGCAAGAAAAAAACAGCGGCCAAAGCATCGCACGCATCAGACTTTGTGTTTCCTGTGTTCCTGACAAATGCAAAATGTCAGTTGTGCCCAGCAGCCTCCAGCCACAGAGCCAAGGGTTAATCTGAGGGCTTGCACAACTCAGCTATCACCGTCAGCAAAGTTAGACTCGGGAAACAGGAGTAGGGCAAGGGAATAGGAGCTGACTCTATACGGTACCTACAAGGACATGAAAGTGGCTAAGACCTGGTTTACTCCATTCAGATAAGCCAGACCTGCTATTACTCTTTTCCTTTATTTATTCGCTTGGGGAAATCTGAATTGGGCTGCAAGGGGAAAAGAGAGTGGGTTTTGTTTTTTTTTTGTTTGTTTGTTTGTTTGTTTGTTTTCAGGCACCAGCCCTTTCTCTGATCCTTGCTACTGGAGTTACCAGTTATCTGTACACCTTCAAACGGAATAGGGATTTAACCACCATAGCAATGATTTTAGGTCTGGGGTAGATCAGTACGGAGTCATGAAACCCTCCAGCAACTGGGACTCTGCTTGTTCCTCCTTGGTCCTGGGTCTGATCTTGCACCCTCCAGTGCTCAGAGCAACTGCTGAACCAGCTAGAGCTCTGGCCAGGGCGAAGCTCTGCGCAGCACAGCCAGTCCTTGGCGAGAAGGCACAAATATAAGCTGCTGCTCGGCCTTTTCACCAGGCCAGTCACCTGGTACTTAGCTCAAATTCATTTAAGATTTGAAATATTTGGTGTTCCATGTGGCTTCTTAGAAAAGGAAAATTTCTGGCCCTGCTGACAGAACAGCCAGCCCTTGTTTTTCTCTCCGAAATCATTGCTGTGGCCAGAAACCTGAGTAGCTAGAAATGCTGAGATGGCTGGCTGGGTAAGGCTGCAATGTCAGCTCACACCTCTGCAAATCACACCATAAAACCCAGTGCATCTTTCAGCCAGGGCAGCCTTCTCATTCTCTGGGTCATCTTTTAAGTCAAGGCAGAAAAAAGTTTTGTGTTTTTGTTTGTTTGTTTGTTTCCTTTTGGAATTTGCTTTTTAGGGTCACAAGCAAGGGATGATAACAACTTATTAAAAGTACCTACGTTATACACAAGGGTTAAAATGGGGAGCTCCAAATATTATCAAAGCAGTGATGGTTGGATTCTGTTCTTCACCTTAATTTTCAGCTCTGGGGAGAGTGACTTTTCTGGGCTCCATATGCTGCTGTGCAGCAGCTGAAGATGCTGTGATTTCAAGGGAGGGTGTAGAAGCTGGAGTATTGCACAATAACACTGAATTGCCAATTCAGTAAATAACTCAGTACTTGTTCTCCTATATAAATCTGTTCACATTTTAAAATGGCCATTTGTTCAAAGAGCAACCTTCCACAGATATTCATAAAATCCACAGATATTCATATAATCCCAATTTCTTGGCATATTCATGGGTGCTGTCGTGTGATGTGTTTGAATTGAGCGGCTGCTCAACTAAAATATGGTGAAATTTAAGATGAGAAGATACTGTACAAGTCACTGATCAACTGCCAAACCTTCTCAGGAACTTTTCTTGATGTTAAATTGCTTTGCTGCTGATGATAAATCTCATAGCAAGACTATCTGTTGCTAAGATAATTCTGCTAAAAACAGTACATTGCTCTACGCTTACCTCTATGAACATGTACAAGGAGAGCAGCGTGATCCCAAGGTTATATACAATGAGGAGAGCCCTGAGTGAGAACGCCGGCCTGTTCTTCATGAACCGGTTGCCCAGCCATATGCAGAGCAGGTATGCTCCAGTGAGGAAAAACGTGGGAAGGTACGAGTCCAGAAGGAACCATCCTCTGACCCTGGTATCTGGAAAGAAATACATGCAACAAGCAATTGAAAAGCTTTTGCCAAAGCATTGCTTAAAATAGGGCATGGTACATTGCAAAAGGAGCTGCTAAAACCATGGGGAGGAGCCTGCCATGATTTGCACACTTCAGGAACCAGCTGTTGTATTGAACTCCCCAGCTGGACATATTCATCTTGAATATGTGTAGTGAAAACCACATAAACTTTGCTAATAATCTGAGATTACTTCTGTAATAGAACAAAGAAAATGAAAAGAAGAAAATATTCATACACTCTTTTTTTCTTTAACTTAATATGTAATTAAATCATATCTATTCATATCATGAATTGGTGTTTTTCACTTTCAGGTTTGTCTAGTTTTTCAGAAAGGATACTATGAATATGTCATATGTTATGAACTAAGTGAAGAAATCACTTGTATCAAATTGTAACAGAAGATAAAGATTTTCACAGCACATGAAAAACAGCTTTACTGCTTCTACTAATTGAGTTAAATTTGGGAAGGACAAGGCAATGGAGGATGCACAAACCAAGTGCGATTGAGCATTTATAAACTGTTACACTTTGCAACATTACTTTGCCAATGAGAGTATTCTTTTCCTACAAACATGGGCATGCAGATAGGTAGGTATATGTAAAGTGAGACTTTATGTGATTTAGAGTAACTTGCTTATGAACAGGACTGTGAACGCCTGCATTCTTTATGATTTCAGCCTCCCTCTGCTTCCCAGCTTGTTTCCCAGTATCTGTAACACTGTAAGAAAAAACTAATTTCAGCAAGACCGCTATTTAAAGAAGGGTCTCCCTACCTGAGATCAGGGAAGTATTTCAACATTTGGTGCATAAAGGTTATTTGCACAAAGGCCACTTGGCATCCACAAGTAACAAAACAGTGTATTTGCCCAAAGAGGGAAAGTAACTGGTAGAAATGAGATGACAAATTAAACAAAACAGCATTGAATGCTGCCCTGGTATGCCCCCAGAAAGCTAGTTTTCACTTTGCCATGAGTGGGTAGAAGAATGTGGGATACAAGAGCAGAACTCCTTGTGCTTGTTCAGATCAGCATATTTAAAATCTATGCTATTTCTGTTTCAAGCTCCAGCGTAAACTATTAAAACATATTTCCTTAGTGATCATTTTCTGGCCCTGACCAGAAAATTTATCAAGAGTAATAGAGTTATTAGTGAAGAGTGATGTATGAATGGCAACCTGAAGATCCACACTGCTTTGTTACCACTTACACTTATTCTTGGATCACACAAAGTAGATTTTTTATGTGGCAGGAAGGGGTAGGAAAGGAAATGTACTTCAAAAAAGAAAAAAGCTGGAGATCAAAAGTACATCTGTTGACTGACAGTAGGTTACCCCATGTTCAAGTAAGATAAAAGGTCCATATCAATAGGATAAATTAATAATGGGAGAAAGCATTGGTTGTTCAATACCGAACCCACACAGCGTCTGAACTCAGGACCAAGGCAGTGAATAAAGCCGCAGTGTGGAAATGCGGGACTGCAACCTGGGAAGGCGCCCACAGGATCCCATAGCTTCTTGAACGAGCTCATTCATGGTTCCCAGCCTTCATGTTCCAGACCCTTGGGATCAAGTCTTGGCTCTCCTGGGATCAGCGGCAGGCCTTCCAGGCCTTTAAAAGTACCAAGCAGTCAGGGTTAGAAACTTTCTGATTTGGGGTTTCTGGACAGCTTTGGCCAGCTGGTGTCTGAGTTAGATTCAGAACTTCCTAGGTGCTGAGGTTGAACAGCTTTGTACCAGTGCTGAGCAGAGATAGTTTATCATAGTTTTGTTGAAATGTATCTGTTCTCAACCACTTCTGTTTCTTCAACAGATAAAACAAGCAAGTAATCAGCTAGATTTCTTTACTGCAACTCCGTGTTTCTTCTCAACCTCACATAAAACCAAAAAGTGCCCTGCAGAACAGGAAAGCTCTGGAAAAATGCTCTTCTAGAGAACAGTATATCTTTTCCCCTTTTGTGCATCTTGCATTGGGTCCAGATAATATTACACGGACCAACACCTAATGAACTTCTAACCTTTTGTTACAAGATGAAACCAATGGGCATGCACGTGGCCTCTATTACCTGAACCAAAGGACTTGGTATGTTAGTTCAAAAGCAAAAGTTGTAGTAAATTTGAGTACAGAGCCCCACTGACAGTGACAGACAGAGGCCCAAAGCAGACTTGTATATAAATCGTGATCAAATCTATAATAGTATACCCCTTACTCCAGTAGTGCAGCACTGTAGCCTATTTTAACTTGATAACTGCCAATATGGTGAGAAATTGCCTCCAGGAACTAGCTATAGCCATTTCTTTCTCCTTCGGTAGCGTAAGCCACTATAACTAGTACAATTACAGTGTTATTTCAGGAGCTACTATGTAAGACATAAACTGTACATGTGGGATGATCTTTAAAAGAACCCAGGGCCAGTACCTTCCATTTTAGGTCTTCTTGCTGATGAATGAAAGGTGTAGATTGGATGGAAGTCAGGGGAGAGAAAGAAGGGGAATGATTCTGCCTTTCTTCAAGGTTTGCAGGGCTATTCATGAGGCTGGGCGCACTGAATAATATCTAAACCCAGCCCTACCAGCATCAAGACTTTCTAGGGAGTTTGAAGTCTGCCTTCCTCCTTCAGCTCCTTCCTCTCCCCTACAAATGCTGATACAAATACTAATACTTGTAATACTAGCCCTGACTTTGACAATCTGCCCTCAGCTTGCCATAGCCCTTCTCCTTTTCCTAGGCCTACTTCAGTTCCCTTTTCCCTGGCTCTAACTGCCCCGGCATGACTGTTACTCTGCTTCAGTTCAAACAGAGCGCAGGGCATCTGTAAGCTCTGCTGAAGTATCACTGTATTTGTGTGAGCAATTCTAGTCTGCATGGTTTTAGAAAGCAAGATTAAGAAAGGTGCAACTGTTCGCCCACCCTGCCTCATGTTTTACTGAGATTTTGCACATGGTCTTCCTGGATGCTGAGATCCCTTCTTTGCTGTCGCGTTGAGCATCCTTCTGGATTGTGCCATTTCCTAGGATGCTGGAACACACAATAACTGCGCATTAATGAGAATTGGTCTTGAAGCAGAACTTCCACTTTCAGGAAAAATTAGAATTTCAGGATTCATTTTTATCTGGAGTAGGATGAAAAGCTAAAATCCTACGAATATTTTCAGAAATACAAGACTCTAAAATGTGGTGATATTTTAAAATTTCAATTCTCATCAAATTTAAAATTTTAAAATAAAGTAGAAATTATTAATCTTAAAAATGTCAGCATCTTCCAGGTATCATAATGTTGTTCATTGTTGATTTGGATAGCATTTGTTTCCCAACAGGACTGTTGCTGGAACAACTTACCTCGAGGTCCGAACATATAGTCCACAAATGCATTTACTTCTCGGTCAAAAGCTTTCAGGTGCTCCTAAAAACAGACACATGACAGAGATATTATTATTTCATGGGTCACCTAGGCATCATGTCTGGTGAAAAAAAAAATAATTTAGGGCATATTGTGGGCTAGATAGCAATAGAGGCCTCACTCCTGGAAATAGTGCCAAAAGCTGGGCTTTTTAGGAAGGGAATCATGTTCAAGATGGAGGTTTTATAATGGCAAGAAAATCCTAACTCTCACAGCAAACCCATATATGATGGATATCATTTTCTCTTTAGAAATGATGCCTCTTTTTGTTTTGTTTTGTTCTGTTTTCTCAACTGAAATCACTACTTGTAGAAAGAACCTGGTGATTCCTTTGATCAGCTTCATAAAATGGTCCAGTGGCAGCGCAACGAGCTAAACATGTTGATGCGTTGCTCTTAAAGAAAGACATTTTTGTAGAAGAGATCACCTGAGATTTCTCTAAATCAGGCAGATATTCCCTTTAAAAAAATAATCTGCAAGTGGAATCTTAAACTGCCATTAATGCAGCTCTGGGCATTTGCTCAGAAAAGCAAATAAAAACAGCTTGAATAAACACACATGTTCAGAGAATTCAATTTTCTCTAGAAAATCACTATTCTATCCTTTATCAAACAAGATACCTGGGCTGCAGGGCTAAGGATTAATGTGTATTTTGTACTTTATGTCTGTTGTACAGGGCATCATTCTTGGCACTGACAATGCTAGCAGTCTGACAGAATTTAGGTCTGATTCTGTAACATCTAACCTCAACTGCCTCTTAGATCTTCTTTTTTAGCATTTGAGATCAAACTCTGCTGGCTGAAGGGCTCCTGTGCCAGATGCCTCTGTTGTGCACCGAGGTTGGCAATGCTCCCGTTTTGCAGCAGGTAGCTAAGGAGAGCTAACAGAAAGAAGTACTTGTGTCTCCATGTCAAGATGTAGTTATCATTGCAGAGTTAGAAGATCTGTACCTTTGGTTTGGATACTGAAGCTGTGCAATATAATGCAAAAACCTCTGTATGAAAATACAGTTTGGTGCAAAACAAACAAACAAACAAAAACCCAACCCCAAAACAGAAGGTTATTCCATCTTTAGTAATAAATTGAAAAAAATGACTAAATTAAATGATTAAACGACTGAAGTTTTTCTTTTCTCTGCCTTTTTCCTTTCTTCTAAGGTCTTTCGCAATAAACTGTAAGCAAACCAGAATAGGAAGATGTTGTTATTTTGGTTTGCAAATTACTAAAAAGATTACTTTTAACTACTATTTATTTATTTTAAAATACTTTTAATTCTCTATGTTGAAAGTAACAAAGATTAGTATTGCTTCATAATTGTGAAATATATAGTATTTCCTAAAGACTGACCAGAAAGCAGTGTCCTGTTTGAATTTTTTTTTAATTTGACCAATTTAAATTTCTGTATTTTTCATCTGTATGATATTTTATTTTCTCATACGATGCAATCTAGCACAAATGAGTACTCCAAATCAGTGAAACAAAGTTATAAAGGAAATTTCAATATGAAAGGAGAGCTGGACTTGGTGCTGACATAATAACAAGCTTCTTGCTTTTAGTCTTATACTGTCCATAGACAGCTGAGCCTACAAATGGGCTGGCTCTGCCTTTCCCAGCGGAGATGGAGAACAGCTCTGTGAACTGTGTCTACAGCCAAAAGCAGCACCTGTTCCTGGGCAGATTTAGCCACCAAAGGGAAAAGTGCAATGATGGTGAATAAGGAAGCAGGAGGTGGCTTTAGAGCGAAAATAGGAGATGTTCAGATTTTGCCTCTCTGGTTGCTGAGGTTAGACTGCCTGCCAGTGAATGTCATATTTTCAATGACTTTTTTAATAAGCACAGTGGGTTGTGATTTACGACATGAAAAATCAATGCGTGACTTCTGAAGTTAGCGAGTGTGGAAAGACATAGCTAAATGCAGTGTATACATCTCTTCAGTGCAAAAAGACTTATTTGGGGCCCAAAGGTTTAGAGGTTTGAGCTCCCATGTGCGTAAGCAGTGGCAGTCTTAAAATGCTCTTTCTCAGAGTACAGACAGGAAGGAGATCCTAAAAATACTCTGTCATAGAGCAGGGTGAGCTTCCTGAATTAATTTCGACCATCGGCTGTTCCCTGAACGGTACCTCAGAGGTGCCTTTTCTGTACCAGTGTTCAGTATTGGGGCACAAAGTAATCGCTGTCCTGTCAGAGTTCATTGTAATGCAGCTGTGGAAATCTTTCTTCCTTGATATAGTCCCTCTTCTCTTTAGGAGCTTGAAAACTGGCTATTAATTATTATTAATATCATTACTATTTTCACAAGATGCCCATGTCAGCGCACCTGCAAGCAAGTTTCCCTGTGATATCCATATATATATGGTGAATAACACCACTCATAAGCAGTGTCATCCATGTCAATGTTGTTTCTTGTGGACTTTTTTCCCCCTAAGCTGTGCTGGAATATTAGAGGAAGAGTGAGCTCGGAAAACATCCCCTCTCATTGCCCACTATGGAAATACAGCAAAGGCTCTCAAACTAACAGCTCCTGTGACCAGATTTAAAGGCTTCTCCTCAAAACATAAAGTTGGAAGAGACTTGTGGTAGGTCACAGAACTGCCCTGAATTAATTTCTATCTCCAGTAGAGCAGCTAGATTTCTACACTGTTACTGGCAGAAAACCCAAGCTCTTCGTCATCTCTTCCAGTGCCTAATTACCTTAGCTTTAAGCAAACTTGCACACTTCCTAGGTATTGGCAAGAGGGCAAGGTGGAGTAGAAGAGTCTGTCTCGAAGGTTGAAAAATTTCCACACACTCCTATGCAGAGTGAGAGTTTGGGTGGCCTACATAAGAGTCGGAGGACGCAAACCTCTTAACCCCCCTGCTTAGACATCTCAGGGCTCTCGGGGTATTATTCAAAGCGAGCATTAATAGCAACAGTGGCCTACTAAACGCAGAGCCTCCGCTGCTCCTGCTCCCTCGCGCTGGGGTACTGCTGGGAGGAGCTCTCTCGTGTCCCCCCAAAATGACATGTCCTCTGCAGGGGTCTCCCGTCGATGCCTAGGGGGACAGACAGCCCTCAGGCACTGGCAGTCAAATAGTCTGAGGGAAATCTATACAGCTGGGTGTAGGTACAGCCACAGTCACGCCAGGGCAAACAGCCTGAAGAGCTGGCCAGGGGGCTTGCAGAGGCGCCTCTTGAAGCTGGGGGGCTTTGCCAGCTGCACAGGGGGCTCTCATGGTAGATTTGTTCAGAAGCTGCACCTGCCTTTTCTGGGAACCACGGGAGCAGGAAGGAAAACGCCTCTTGGGCTTGACATTCCCTGCCTGCAGCAGGTCATCCCTGAGCCGAAAGGGGCCAGCACCTGCTCCGGGAGGTTTCGGTGCTTCAGACGAGACTCCAGCGAGCCAGCGCAGGGAGACCTACCCACGAAGGCAAGGGATACTTGGCCTTTCGCCCCACGTGCCTGCCCTCCGTCATGTCCACCAGCTGTAACCGCGGGGCAGACACGCACCCCGTGTCAGCTGCCACCAACCTCACCCGTATCTACAGCTGCAATATCCACCCTTCCTGCTGACTTTTTGTCCTAGTCGGGTTCATAGGGTCGAATCTACAGGTGTCTTCTGTTGCTACGTATCTCTAAAACAAACACTTCTATAATGATAGCGTTTTCTTTTTTGGTGGGAAGGGAGGAGCACCAAAGATGGTTTAACCACCTAAGGAGTTTGTTTGTTTGTTTGTTTGTTTTTAAATAATAATAATTCTGAGTTATTCCCCCATTCACCTTCCCTCAAAAGTTGTCACATAAAATGAAGATCAAACTAGAAGTGTTTTTGTGCACATATTCAATCTCTGTTCTTAACCAATAAAAATACCCCCAAAACACATTTTTTACTCCTTTCCAAAAAGACTGAATTTTAACACTAGGTACTGCAAGGCTTCAGAAACTGTCATAGTTCTTACATCTTTCAGAAAATGCCAGTGTCTAACTGCAACATAGTAGAGTAGCAAGTCCTACTTTGAACCTCTAGTGTTGCAACAATACATGAGCAAGAAACAAAGACACTGCATATCAGCTGAATGCAGTTAAATCTGCAAGGTGAATTGTGTGGCATTTTGCTTTGTGGCACTCCTGACACTTGTTTCCCCGGCTTTGGGGGTTGCTGTACGAGTTGGCACAGCACGAGCACCTCAGCTTTACGTGAAAGGCCCCTACAGGGAGGAGACTCTGGAGAAATGCTCTTCGGTTTTATCACTTATTTGCTGGTGCATAATGCACTTTCATGGGAAGTGGAGTTCAAGCTCTTTAGCTGACTAGCAACTGCACTCCAGGCTTTGCACTTCTGGAGAAATGGTGCTGATAACTAGGCTGCTTCACTTTGGGATCCTGTTAATTTTGTTTAATAAGAGCTCCCTTTTTCACTCAGATTCAAAGGTCCACTTGGTGCTACGCGTGCTCAGTATGCGGATGGGAATGAGGACCTAAGCAGAGAAATACCTGGCTTTGCCTTCTGTCAGGACTCACAGCCCGGGTGGAGCATGGCTGAAGTCAAAGGTGACTAAATCTTAAGCAGCAGAACATTTTTTTTTGTGTGAAAACCTTTTAAGAGGAAGTGAATGTAAGATTGTGCTCTCACTATGCAGACGAGCAATTTCAAACCTCAGTCTGCATCTAGTCTTTTCCATGATTCCTGGTAGATTGAATATGTTATACTAATTTCTTGCATGAAATAAGTCAAGTCTGGCTATTGACTCGATCAGCAGTGTTACTGTCAGGTCATATATCATTGCAAGATAAATTGGTTTTACAAAATAAATCAGCTTTTTGTTTACTTTTTAAGTATGAGGAAAAAGCATCTGGAAGTTTTTTTGCACCACCATTTCATGGGTTAATATGACTGTGATTTAAGAACAAATTAAAACTAATTACATTTTCTAAAATCGATTTATAACTTAAATACTTGAAGGCAATCAGCCCATTAGGCACTATTCATTGTTTTGTCTTTTCAAAGATTGGCATTATCATTTCTTGGATGGAAAAATCCCTTTCTACAATCACTGCTTGCAGGATTTTCCTCTACAATTTCCAAACTTTTTTTTGCTCTGTTTATTATAATTATTTTAAGCAATCACTAAATAAATCATGGCAATCTCAATGCTTAAACTAGAACTCATCCGATCTTAAAAGAAAAGGAGGCAGGTGGGGGAGAGTGGCTGATATGGCTGTTGTGTTACAATATATGGCGGTCATATACATTTCCATGTCTTTGCAATCAAACCACTTGCTTATTATCAGAGTTGCAAAATGAAACTGTCACCAAAGCAGATCAGTACAATCCTTTTAAAAGTAATCCTGCTCAATTCTACCTACTACACAGGGGAACATCAGCTTAACTTGTAATTAAAGAAGATTTCTCTAGGGAGACCTTAGATGTGGCCTGTCAGTTCCTAAGAAAATGGTAGCAACTATTGACCTCATTTTTCTTTTGCTCTAAGAATCAGATTTAAAAACACAGTGCATGCTGAGATGGAACATAATTCCTGTCAGCGATGATGTGACAAGACTGTATCTATGACTGCGAGAGGACAAACAAACACAAAAAAAAGAGTCAAAAATGAAAGGGTAGATAAAAACTCTGCATTCTCCTATTAGCCTGAGTTAATAAATTGCTTTCCCAGGCAAAGCAATGGTCTTTTGGAACCAGTCCTGCCTTGAATACAGAAAGTTCCCTCTGGTGAAGAAAGGTCCTTAAGCTACAAGCAAAGAACCACAATGAGGTTTTATAGAGAGGTTAATTCTGTTACAGTATCCTAATTGGTCTGTTCAGCTCTTGTTGATTTTTAGAAGGAGCTGGGTAGGCAGATAAATACCAGAATTCATTTTACACCAGCGATATGAAAGCCCCCACAGTTCAACATGCCTGCTAACAAACAGCTAGCCTTAATTAACAATACTTAACTATCAACTATTTAATGAAGGAGTGCACATCACTTCCTATGATGTGACAGCGATACAGGCAATTACCCTGTGAGAGTATAGGATCATAGTAAGAGAGGGTCATTGCCCTTTTCAAGTGAAAATACAACAGTAAGGGGAGGTAATTACTCTTTTAAAGCTTTAGATTAACCAGACTACTTGGCTCTAGCACAGCAATGTGCCAAAACAATTCCTGATTCTTGCAGCTTGTGCCCTGCATATTACATGTAAGCTACTGCACACTTTCGCTGCAAAAACCTTGCACCCTAAACCCATGCAATGATGAAACAAGATGGGGACTGGTAGTAAGTGCAATGGTAGGGAGGAGTTATAGCAATGCATTTATAAGCTGCATCAGTTCTCTGCATATGCCATGTCATGATAACTCTTTTTTTTTCCCAAGTATTTGCAGAGAGAGGAAAATTTTGGCACCGCTGAGCAGCTGATTTTGTAAGTCAGAATAATGCATGCAGAGCATTTTTCGTACTTGGCATACACATTTCAACATTTTTCTGGAGAAAGCAAGACAAACAGACAACACACCGATTGTAATTCTGTGAATATCTTTTCTCAATTTTCCACTGTAACAGACTTTAAGATCTAAGATGAATAAGAGAGTCTAAGCCCGTGCACAGGATCTCATGGCTTGCTGGACAATGAACCTTAAAACAAAAAAAAAAGAAACCCAAAAGCGAGAGCTTTGGTTTTCCCATAATCCTGGCAGTGCAATAAGACAAAGAGTACTCTATGCCTAAAAAGTAGGTTTCTTGGTTGCTATCCCAGACGTCTGTAATGTAACACTCTGTCCCCACAGTGGGGACTAATGTGCAAGCGACTGCCCTCCAGTCACAGGCAGGGAGGATCATAAGGGATTTTCTACCATGTGTTTCCTGACCAGGGCTCTCCAGGACTAAAGAGTTTTGCCTGACTTCTTTGGACAGCTGTTTCCAGTGCTGTCCAGGGCATTTGTCTACCCAAGGGGGAGAAGAATGAGAAGGGGAGAAGAATGAGACAGGAGTATTTGAAAACCAGCACCGTTTCCAGTTTCTCTGGACAGACCTGAAAACAAACCCCTTGGACTCTCAAAAAATATATAAAGAAATAAAAATGTGCATCTTGCATTCTTTGACAGACAAATACCAGTAGCTCTTTAGGAACTTTAGTCCTTTTGTTCTTTAGTCAGAACCTCAACTGCTAAGATATTAACCACCAAATTCCACAATAAAAATGCTATATAAGCAATTAACATGTTCCAAACCATATCATTAATTGAGTCACATGTCAGGGCATATGGAGTAGAAGGGGCATATAATAGTGCAGTCCATAAGAAAATAAATGAAATACAGCATACTGTTTGCAGCACTTACCCTTGTACTCCATATATAGTCTGAACTTCTGAAATTCACTCCTATTTATTGCATACTATTCAAATGTTTTTAAATTGCTGTAGCTACTATGTGCAGAAGAATACTCCATGAATCCTTCTAAGAGCAAATAAACAATATTAGGATAGGATACCTTAGTTCTTCAGGAGAAAAATAATGACCCTGAAAATACTTTTATCCTCATGAGCAAAACCTTCTCCCTTTTATGCAGCTGCTCCTTATTAAATATATATATATATATAAAAACCAAATTGGGGCTGGCAAGATGTTGCTTTTTAGGCACCCTGATTGCGACCATGAGAGAGGGCTGAGCTGCAGCATCGCGGCTCCTTGGTGGCACAGAGCTCGCTTTCCTCGGGGCACTAACCACCACCTCAGACCTCTTGGCACCAGCCCAGCACAACGGCTAGGGATTGCAGTCGAGGTGACTCTGTTTAACTGGAAGAGAGCAACTGGCCCCTAGTAACTAGGCTCATCCTAAGTGAAATGAGCTATGGAGGCGTCACGTGAGCAATCCTGTGGGATGGTGATCCCTAGCAAAGGGGTGGTGTCGTGTGGCTGGTTGAGTGGTCATCCTATCTTCTGGCATAGCTAGATTGGAAACAGACAGATCTTCAACACAGAAGAATAAAGACAACCTTCTATACTATTAATCCCCCTAAATCAGGGCCCTCTGTCCTGAATTTGTACTAAGTTAAAACACGAGCTTCTTATTTTCATAGATAAACATGCTTTAGAAGTTACATTTTTAACTATCACAATAAAGCTAGAATATTTTAAAAGAATAATGTGAACAAAGACTAGTGACCTACATACATTCAGAAGGCCGAGAAAGAATCAGCTCGGGATTAAAATCCACAAAAATATCTGCAGTAATACCCAGGTGTTTGCTTTGCTTTCCAAACCCTTTAATAACATTATTATTATTATTATTTAAACCTTGTGTGGAGTTACTGAGATTAAATTTGCCCACCTGTGAATTTTCTCTGTTTCAGCCAAAAAAATGCACTTAAAACATAAAGTAGAACTGGGATAGCACTGTACCAAAGACACAATGCATTAAAATATATCCCAATATAAACTCTCCCTGCTCAGGTTATTAAACAAGGTAGGAAATGGGACGTATCTATCCCCTTCCCATATGGGAATAGACCCAGAAGAATCAGGACATCTAAGAGGGAGAGCGTTTTTTGGCATTATTATAGCCCGGTGCTAGTGGGCAAAAGCTGTGCTGGCTGCTGAATGTCACCCGGGTGAGCAAAGCTCCACAGAGGTGCAAAGGCACACGGTCAGGCCCGCCTCTGGAAGCAGGGCCTTAGTATTTTAATTTCTCTCCAAAGCTCGGAATAACGGAGCCCAAAAAAAGAGCCTACTGCAGTTTCGCTTGTGGCCCCATTCAGAGACTGAGGGGTTATGTTGTAGCCTGCTTTAGCCACATCTTTAAAATTAACAGCACCCAATCTATAGACCTTTTTTCACTGTTTGGATGAAGGAAGTCTGGCTGGTATTTGCCTACTGGAGACATGGGCTGCTCTTGCTTTGCAGCTATTTGCTACACAGTTTCTGGACAAGTTACTGCCCATGACATGGAGCCTCTCCTGAACTAGTTACAGGGGTGTAAGCCAAAAGGGGAAAGAAAGGAATGGAGTAGGAGGTGTTTACAGCATGCTGCTGTGGATTATGGAGCACAGATCCTAGCGCCTAAGGTTTCAGTGTTAATCTTCCAGCACATGCAAAGCCTTTCAATTTCACTTCTAGGTCACTACTCAAGTACCAAACTTGAGTGTGAGGAATAAAGCTACAATACTCACTCCAGTAGACTTCTCGATTGGTTAGTTGTGAGTATAATTTATTCTGTTTGCACTGGGAGAGAAACTTCAAGGTTAAGGTCAAGAATTCTTAAGAAATGAATTTTCTCCATTTATCTGTCTATAAAAATCAAAAAACTTTCAATTAAACTGAAGATCAGACAGATTTCAAGTTTATGAGTTTTAATAAACACTTCTATGTTATTAATTTGATTGTAGTTTTCATTTATTTTCATTTATTTTCATTTATAAACCTCAGTTATCTATAACTGCTGACTTACAGAAAAACTAAAGGCAAAATAACTTTATAGCCTTAGCATGTCACTGTAACTATTTTAAAAAGAAAGCAAGAGAGACCTGTTCATTGCATTAGTGAGTAAGCTGCAGAAATGGTCTTATGATATGTTTTTTAAGTTGTTTTCTCAATAATGTCCAGTGCTAGAAGCTTTATGTTTGCTTTCTTGGTAGAGGCTTTTTACACAGCTTTCCTCGTAATTCTGGAAGATCACCTGACATGGTCAACCTAGGCCAACCTGTAAAACGCATCGTCACAAAGTCAGGAGCTTTCACGTGACAATGTCTACACAAGAGCTCTGCACCACGGTGACTGTCCCACCCACCTGAATTGATTTAACCATCCCCGAAAGAACGATAATAATTCTTAGAGCAAGCATGTGGAAACAGACATCACAAACACAGAGATGATGTGTAAATATATTGATTTCCTCAACTGCTAGGTATGGACGCGGTCCAGCAGCGCCCTGGCATGGAGAGACAAGTGACAGGAAGAAAACACTTGCTTGCAAGGTCAGCCTGACCTCTTTTTCGACCTGATACACATCACAAGCAGCAGTCCAGTACCTGTTTCCAGAAAACTAATATCCTCATGAGCTCAAATTTCCAACAAGTGAAGTAGATGCTCTGAGCCTCTTTAGATTTACTCTTGTTTCAAAGAAAGGTCAGCATCGCTTCTTATTTTGCATTGAATGTATGTTGTTGGGAATGACTGTTTCTTACAAGTAAATATAATAAACTTCGCGTTTTTTTCATTTTACTCAGCATGTTAAAAGTAGATAGAGCATTGCCAGAGATATTCTTAGAAACAGGTTAAATGCAAAGATGTCTATCCTAAAAAAAAAAAAAAAAAAAAAAAAAAAAAAAGAAGGGAAGAAAAACAAACTAACTAGCAAACACGGAATAGTTATTTGTCACCAATATATGTTGCCCAAAAGAACTGGGGAAGATAATGATGATTAATCTAACCTTTAAATACTATATTAGGAAATTCACGGGTTTTGGGAAAAGGCAGCAGCAAACAACTTACATTTCCCCTTGAAAATAGATTATGGCAAGAACTATACACCCCTCTGTAGTCTGTGGGAAGATACTATATTTTCTAAATGTTGTAGGGGAGGAAATAGGTGATAGTGATGAGAGTTGAATAAGCAGTAAAATAAAAGGGAATGCAAATATTCCTAGTTTCTGAAGAGAATCCATCTGGAAGGAAGAATTTTTAGCAAGATCCTACAAGATAAGCTGGGAGGAAGCATTTGAAGATGACCTCTAGTACTTTTTCTAGCTAGGTCTAAGCAGTTTGTTGTCTGGGGAGTCTAATTTAATCTCACCACTCCTTCACTCTTACTGCACAATTTCTCCTTCATAATTTAGACTCAACTGCTCATTGTATTTACCAGAAGATCAGATCGACTAACTGTTGGTCAAAATGTATCCAAATTGGCTTATTGAGTCAGATGCAAGATAATTTCAGGTAATAAATTTTTGACTGTCTTCCAAGTCTCAGTCAGTGACTGAATTCCTTATAGCTGTCTAATGATGTCACTTTGTATTTTTGTACAAAATGTCAATGTTGCTGTGATTACTTTGGTATACACTGACTCATTATTGTTAATTTGCATGGCTTAATATTTTAGCAAGATTCTATCCTCTTCACTCCAACAATCACCTGTTGGGTTCAAAGAGAGATGCTGAGCATCTGATTTGCATCAATGTCTATCAATGGCATCATCTTTGAAGACCTCCAAACCCGCCTGGATGCCACCCTGTGCCCCGTGCTCCGAGTGTCCCTGCTGGAGCAGGGGAGTTGGACTAGATGATCTCTAGAGGTCCCTTCCGACCTCAACCAGTCTGTGATTCTGGGATATCTGGAGAAGGAATGGTCAGAGGTGTGTGTGGGGGAATCTATAAAAGAAACCAAAGAGCGTAAGCACCCCAAAATCTGCTGAGGAAGAGGAGACTGGTATGTGTTTGTTTTTTAAATGATCAGGATGTTCCTTATCTCCTGAATGTTCAAGACCTGTTGGGGTATTTTGCTTCTTCTAAGTGCTTGCACCACATGTACTAAATATCAGTAAGGCCTAAGGTTTAATGAGCCAGGGTCTTGAAATACTTTTAATCTTTAAACTTATGAAAACAAACCTATAGAGTGGTAAAGTACAAGTTTCTCATGCTGTGCTGTTTTTCTCTCCCACCCCCAACCTCCTAGAAGCCTCTTTTGCACAGGTTTGAACTTCATACCTTTCAATAAAAACATTCTTCTGAGCAGAGTTCTACCTTGTCTCAAAGGTGCTTGACTTCAGAGCACCAAACAGAAGGGAATCATTTCCTCTTATTCACACCAAGCAAAAATGCTAGTGTTTTAAATCTTGTTCTTAAAAAAAAAAAGGTATGGATAAGACTTTATTAGAGCTTGGATACATTATAATCTACGATTATAATGCATCCATGATTACGATGCAGATTATGCTTGACAAAAAATGAATTGTTTCTTTAAAAAAAATAATTAAATGAATTAAATGCATTTAAATTTCAGTGATAGCTGATGTGAAATAACATATACTGGTAATTTAGGAAAAACAAAAGATTATTAAAAAAAAAGAAATTTCCTCTAGAATAGACTGTGGGGGATTTTTCTGAGTTTTTCTTTATCTCTTTCTGTAAGCAAAATAGTTTTCACCTACTCTGACATCTTTCAAGATTTTTGCAGACACTATCTGTACTTCAGATACTATATTATATATATATATATATACACACATATAAACACACACATAAAATAAATAAGATGCAGACTTACAATGTTTCTTGCAGTAAGGCAGCTGCCTAAAAACAAAAGCTTCTCAATCTTACTTTTCACAGAAATGCAGAGCTATTGGCACTATGAAGAGGAAAGAGCCCAAATAGAACATCTCCTGCTTGTATGCACAAACTGCCTGTTTTGGAGCCAACACCAAGATATCACAAGCTGTGTCTCGGTTTTCATGGGGAGTGTGAACATCCCGTGATGCCTCTGACACATCAAAAAAAAAAAAAAAGATCTTAGAGAGGACATATAACCACCTTTCTACAGACTTAAAACACTTTGGCTCGGGCGGTTTTGGGCATAGATTGTCGTCTCATGATTTTTAATAGTCAAACTTCTATATGAAGCCAATGTCTCCCGTATCTGAAGAGGCAAAACTTCTGAGGGTGCTTTTGAGGGTGGATCCAGAGTTTTCTAATACCTTTTTTTTTTTTTTTTTGATGGAAGGACCTCCCATGAACTTTATTTCTGCAAGTCCTATGGAATAAGGTGTCCACTATTTGCAGGGTGAGCAGAACTGCTGAAACTGAACTCGCCTCAATATTGCCAGGTTGGAAGTTGTCTTTTATCTTTGCTTTCTAAAACAGTAGAAGGTTGAAAGAAGAGATGAGCTTAAAAACACTTACTGAGCTTAAAGATCTCTCTTTCCCTCAAACCAGAAGACATTTGAAGTGATGTGTTCTTGTTTTGCTTCATTCACAGCTTTCTGTTAATATTAAAAGATGTATCTGGAAAGAGACATTGATGAGCTCCCAGTTAGCCTGCCAGAGGAATCAAGCACTGATGGTGAAGTCAAGACTTCTAAGTAAGAAATACCACTGGGTTTTTAAGCCACAGGGTAGTTTCTTGTGTAACAGCAGAGCAGTTCTGGAATGGCATCTCAGGAAGGTGCCTAATCCTGAGAGATGCACTCCGACTAGAAAGCAAGACAGATGTAGCTGTTCCTGTAAGCCTGGCACAGGATGCTCCTTCATCCTACAAAAGCTTCCAGATTTGGAGAAAAGGTGGGTTTGAGTAGCCAGTCAGTACTGCAAGTTGTTTAGACTGCATAAAGATATGGGAAAAAAGGTAGATGCAGAAACTAGAAACAAGATTTAATGTTTTTTCTCCCTGGACTCCTGACAAGCATGGACAATTGATAAACAATTGGAGAAAATAAAACCGTGTGCATGCTGAAACACCACATTTGTGTTCTGCCATAAATGCCAACCTTCAGCAGATGCAGAGCTCGCATGACCCCAGAGCCGACCTCTTCCCCTGCAAGAGATGCACCTTGGCCAGCAGAGAGAGCGGCTGTAGAGGGTGTTATTCAGAGCCGCCTCACTGAAATTAAAGATGCACCAATTCCCTGACAAGGAAATGGCCCTTGGCAGCTCTGCCAGCCATTCATTCCCTGCCAGCCTGAAGGCACCCTGCCTTTTGGAGCGGTTTTGTCCGTACTCACAGCAAAGTGTAAGGAGCAAAGTTCCTTTACTTCAAGCTGGCTGTGAAAATGCATGTGTAATATAGGGAAAGGAAAAAACAGAATCCGATACGTGTTTTCCAAAGTGTCACTTGAGAACACAAAGTAATGTTTGAAGAGGAAAATACCTTCTTGTTCAGTTAACTGGTCCCAGGCCTTTTTTTTTTTTTTTTCTCCTCTTCTTAAATCTTTGATGAGAAACACCTAGATTTCAAAGGTTAATGTTGCCTCATATAAAATCTTAAAATATGACTGAAGGTAGTTGGTTTTCAAGTTTAAAAAGGAAACCAAAAATAAAGTATAGAAGTTCTCTTATGACCCTCTCCTCCTGCCCCAAAAATGCTTATCTAATTTTACCTCTTTTAAAACCTCAAGTCACGCTAATGAACTTCAAGAATGCCTCTTCCTTAAAGCATATAAAATCCTAATAATAGAGCGCAGTTTCCTGGCACAGGATAAGAGAGGGCACTTTCTAATTAGCATTAACTCCAACAGGAGGTATCCTAGAGTTTAAGCCACATATAGCTGGTATTTTAAAGTCCAAAACTCTGAAATCAGTTATACTATGGGAACATATAAACTGCTTTCTTCTTGAAAAGAAAAAAAAAATCCTAAAGGCTGTGCTGCATGGTAATAAAAAATGTGCTGATGACATAAAATAAACTGCAGGAGTTATTGTTACACGGGAAAATAAAAGCAACTGAGTTTTCTCCATGTGCAAACTGTAGTGTCATGAATGATAATTAGCAATTATCATCGCTAATCGCTGCAGTGTCACAAATGATAATTAGCGATTATAGAGGGCCTTTAAGAACAGGAAAATTCTGAGCATTGTTGCACTTTACACTCAATTTTAGGATATCTAGTAAAAATCCCCAAATAATCTAATAATTAGGGATAAAGTAAGATTTAGTAGGTCAACATGCAAACTGCTTGGAAGGCTACCTTATGTCTCCCATAGGTCTCCTATCCGTAATGAAAAAAGAGTCTTTGTTTTTTTTTTTGCCTCTACTTACAAATTGTCAGACAGCCATTTCTTCCACAAGAGGCTCTATTTCCTCCAGTTTGGGACATGTAACTTTTGCCATTTTCTTCCTCAATGAAAGATGACCATGGGGGGAAGTGCAAGGCTATCCATGTGGCGGGTATGCAGATAATGGATTTATAAGCTCAGCTGCTCTCATGCATTTACAAACTGGTTGCTAAATTTAATGTTTGAAGCCTGACATGTGACATGTATAATGTGGTTGAGTTGCAGAGCACAGTATTACAAGGCTTTTCTTCTCTGTTGAACATGAAGATCCTTCTTATTTCCATCTGTGAGTCCATCACAAGGCAGGCTCATGCCAACAGGTTTCCATCTCGAAATGACCAGTGATACACCACTTAACCTCATCCACCTGATTTCCCTTGCTTCTTCTCTACCTTCTTGTACTGCAGCTCAGGGTGTGTCTGTGACAAGTGTCACTTTATAATTGACTATGTTCTCAAGTTATGTGAGATTTAGTAACTATTTTTCAGGTGTCTAGCAATGTCTTGGCTTCTAAATCAGCCTTGGGGCCAGTGGTTAATGAACTTTTATGATCTGACATGACATGACATGAAAACTTTAGGCCAAATTCCTACCAATTTCAGTCTACTAGAAGCTGGCTTGATCAGAGAATAAAACAGCCTACTACATTTATGTGAATATGGAGCTTATTAATATCCAAAGAAATATTGCAAAATACTAGAAATACTAGTTTTTTGTTTTGTTCTTTTTTTGTTTGTTTGTTTTACAACTGTTAATTGAGTCGGAGGTAGAATTTGAAGGCTTTGGATTGGATTAGCTTTTTGGTTTAATAAAATAAGGAGATGCTGCTAAACAACAGGAGTCTGTTTCTTCTCACAGGTCAGAGCATTTGCAATGAAGATAATGAAGATATAATGATGGGTCCTAAAGAACCAGAGGATCCTCCTAGAGCCGAGAGGATCTCTCTGGAGCTGAAAGGAATCAACACGCAGGCCAGCATGCAGGATTTTATAAGCAGGTATCTATAAATAGCGATGCAAATGAGACTCTTAGCTCCATGGCATGCAGCACTTTGGAACCAAAGCGTTGTTTCTTTGTCACTGGATCTCCACAAAAGGTTTCAGCAAATCTTCTTGAGTTTCTGTGCAAGTACTTATGCCCATCTGTATGTTCTAAATGCAATTGCTGAGCACATTTTCTCACAGTTTCCTAGTCCTTTATCCACCGGCACAGACTTGGCTTGCTGCCTTGGTTCTGAATGGAAGGGAAGCTCAAATCTGCTACTGCATCAAACTGATGGAGCTGGAGGGATCTTGTTGGCACTGGACACTGTAGCTGTGGCTCTTGTGTCAGTCACAGATTTGTGCTGTGTCTGCAATAGTCTTTTTCTGAATGCTCTCAGAGCAATTAATAAATACTAAAGGATGATAAGGCAGGGTTTTGTTTTGACTCCTCCCCAAGTATAGAGATCTGTTATTACCTGGGTTCCTTTTTGCATGTCCTGCTATCAATGTATTTCTATCGGATAGTGTCTGTGATGCTTATGAGTGCTTAGAAGGATTAGGTGTATTTTCCATTGAATTACAAATTCAGTTGGTCAACTGAATCTCTAATGGAATTTAAAATACCTGTCTAGCTCCTTCCTGAGGACCCCCCTGTCCAGCTGGATTATTACAGAAGTACATACACTTAAACCTATTATATATAGCTTTGTATCACTGTACGTGCATGTGCTTACATTTGTGTTACCTGGTCACTTCGTAAACATTAGTTATCATGAACTGTGCAAGCCTATGCACCCTCCTACACTATAAAAAGTGGGATATGACCCCGCGGAGAGTACACTGACAAATCAAAATTTATAATCGGTTTAAAGTTCAAGGTTGAGGCCAAATCCCTAGCCGGTGTAATTTGACCTAGATCCACTGAACTAAGCAGAGCTGCAATGAACTGCATAAACAGAGGAGCCACCCCACTACCATCGCCTTCCTACCAGGAGGAGGGCAAGGAAATCTTTAAAGCCACATGAAGATGGCATTTGCTGCTTCAACAAAATGAAGTTTCAACAAAACAAACATTCCTTATGCTACACTCCACAAATAATAGTGATTTAACACTTGTGATGCTGATGAAAGCTCATCTGAGCTGTGGGGGCATTAGTAACACATCTCTATCTATTTCTATGTCACTGCAGAAGTGAGCAGTGCTAAAATACAGTTCCTGATACCTGGGCAAGAATCTCTGTTCATCATTTCTTTGCCTCTGATACCTTTGGTAGCATTTTCCCCCTCCTAATTCATCTCTGGGTCTAATTTATTAAATATGTAGGTACCTGGGTGCTGTAACTCTTAATGCTGCATTAGTGTCATTGTAGCAGTATTCCTCAAAAGTTCAGGTGGGACCTTTAGTCCCTCATGCTCCAGGGACACACTTTCAAGTCCAGAGAATCAAAGTAACCTGCAGCTTTTGCAACATTTTAAGATTTTCCTTGTAATTCACCATTCTTCCTGAAAAGACCTGTAATTATGAGTACCAAAGCTTATGAAATTCAAGCAAATTTTCAATACTAAGGTTGCAGTAGATACAGAAGAGCAAAACTGTGATGATGGACACCCATGCGTGGCTCTGAATGGGGATTTCTACACAGTGCTGCCAGCTCTACCAATAGTTCAAAAATAATTTGAAAGTTAATTAAAAAGCTCTATGAACAGCAGACTGAGGAACTACCATTTCCATTAGTACAAATATGAAGTTGCCAATGTCTATGTTGCCAGATACATTCTGCTTGATTTGTGCCCATATGATTGACCTCAGATCAGTCCTTCCTAAAATGAAGTATTTTAACTGGTTCAGGCTGTTCAGCATCTGAGCACCTGGATGTTAACTGCACCAGGTATTGATGAGCAACACGCTTTGCCTTCTGAAATACAAGAGTTCTTCGTACTGGCCTTTGCTACATAAGAAAGACATCATCAATGGCTGGTATTAATTCAGGCTTTGCACACTTACACCCCACCCTGCACTACTAGGAATAGGAATTCAGTAAAGTAGTGGAAACCCTTTCTGGAAACCCTTTCTGAAAGATCTAAACAGCATAAAATGCATCCTCATTTCTGGCCTCTTCAGGAGAGTCTCTTCCTATCCGCTGTCCTAAGTCTGGGCTGACTGCAGAACCACAACATATGAAAAATAAATTTACAGCACATGAATATGTGACCATTAGGAAGGAGAAACAAGTTCCACAGAAAGACCATTTGAATACTCTCTGTGCCTGAATCACTGTTTTTTTTTCTCCTGATTTTTATGCAAGGAAGACAGAATTTTAAGTGTATGATGCAAAGCCATTTGAAAAGAAGGATCCTGTTGCTAAATCACAGAGGAAAAAAACTGTTCTCTTCTTAACCGTGTCACAGGCTTCTGATATGACACTGCCCTCATCCCTAAGTCATTCAATCCTGTTGTACCTCAGACTTCATGGCTGCAAAATACCTGTATGGCTCTGTTCTACTTGGTAAGGTCAGTGTGACGCTTAATACACTGTTTATAAACAGGATGAGCTCCTTTGGGGAAGTTACTATGACTGCAACGAAATAAGGTGCTCTGGGAAAATGGTCCTGCTGGCTAAATAGATGACTTCATTATTCCACTTTAATTTGCCTTAGTGCTAGCCTGGAATCTAAACCGCTATTGTACATTGATTCCATGGAAAAAAAAAAAAGCAAAAACTGTTCCACTCCGGCTTGCATGACCAACACAAGGGCTGCTGTTAACATCCCGCAGCTAAGTGGTTTATGCAACGTGCTCAAACGTGCCTGGATGAACGGGGCGAAACGCACCTGCCTGCAGGGGGGAGGCCCAGGGGAGCCGGGCTGCGGTGCCCTTTGCCGCTCCCTGCGGATCCCGCTCCCGCCCAGGGCGGCTCCTCCATCTGCCTCCCGCCTTGTGCAAAGCGGGGGGCCCCGCAGGGCGGGCGAGGAGCGGAAGGGGACATGTCGCCCCAAAAGCACGTCCCAAACCTGGCCTGGCAGCGGGGGGGCACCCGACGGGACGGCGAGGGGCAGCGGGGCGCGTTGCGGGCACCAGGCGGGGACACGCGGGGCGCGTTGCGGGCAC
>VZSV01000021.1:957634-972239 GCA_013398735.1 Nothocercus julius
CGGGAGGGCCCTTTGCCGTGGTACTGGGGATTTTTATCCATGGTTTTCCTCTGGGTTTAAAAAATCCTGGGAAGAATCAGCTCGGAGGGGTCTCCTGCCGCTCGGAGAGGGAATGGGGGCACCTGCTGTCACCCCCTTCCTCCCACCCGGTGCTCATATTTGCAGTTAAAGATCTCTCACTTGAGGGCCTAAATCTCCCCACCACTGTGCCCAAAGAAGCGAGGTCGGTGTCCCCCAGCGCGCACCCTGACTCCCCCTAAGGAGGCTAATCTATGAGTTGGGACAGACTCGCAGCCGGGGTACGAGTCATTGATAATTTAACCCGGCTAAGAGGCAGGGCCAAAATCTCACTGAGCAGGTGCTACCAAGCCATGTCATGACATGTGTCATGACATATGATGTATGCCTCCCTGACACATAACCAAATAAAGCAAGTGCAAAACCTCACAATTTCAAAACTCATCCGTGTTCCAAATCTGAGCAATCCTATCTGCTACAAAACATCTCCCTAAACTATCAGAGCTTGGTGGAAATGACTTCCTTTTCTCATTCTTAATAAAAGAGATTTTGCAGTGTGAATCAAAATGGTCATTCTTAGAATACTAAAATTTTTCATTTTGATTTTATAAGTGAAAATTTGTCACAAGTGACACATTCACACAGAGCTCCCCTTCCTTTTCCTCCCAGCCCGCTCAAAGAACCCTCTCTCCGCTGGCTTCAGTGGAAAGGGCAGGAGAGACGAGCTACGGGGGCCCACGCTTGGTGCAGAACAGCTACCACGCTCAGGAACCAGAGCACGCTCGATGCCCACGCGTTGTTCCAAGCGTCAGGTCTCCCTTTGCGATAGGCCCTTTGCTCGCACAGCGCTCCCGCCCTCCCGGCTTTCCCCTGGATGCAGATGCGCAGATGGGCCGGGCGCCGCGGGGTGTTCCGCTCGGGCGCTGCTCGCGTGCCCGGAGCCTCATGTGGGAGCTGTCCCCACGTAACTTCTCACCCAGGTTTATAAACTCCAACTTGTTTGCCTGAGCTCCCAAGATCCAGAGTGTTAGCCTGCCCTGAACTGCCTTAAGTCTTGCCGTTGACCTGCTAAGGTTTCCTTTTACTCATCTTTATATCAGGTCATTCATTTAATTCCTTCTGTGTTACTATGGCCTGCTTGAAATTCTGAAGAGAAATGATTTTCCGTGACCGCTCTGGCACCAGACAAGAGCTCACCTGGGCAGAAAATTTTCCCTCCTTGTCCTAGAAATTATAGGTACTGTAAAGCAAGGAATAGACTGAAAATTGACTGCAAGAGGTCATGGGAATGATTCCACGCTTCAGAATGGCTCGGCCTCAAAAAAATTTATTTCAGTTCCATTATATTTCAAATAGGCTTGGCTTGGTGTTTCGAGTCAAACCCAGCTCTAACAATATGGTAATAAAACCCATCTTTTCTTTACTCCTGTTTTTGTCTAAAGCAGAAAGAAATTGCTTGTTAAAAACTAGCAAAATGTACAGTTTCTTATTTCTTGAGTCCCTTGTACTGAAAACTTAACGCTAATACTAATTAATATAGTTTCCTTCCGTCATAGCAATTTTATTTTTTATCAAAACAGTAGTGCCTCCAGTTGAATTCACAAATAGGAAGCAAATAGGATTTTGATGGCATTTAAGGGCTGTAATAGTATTATGGGTATTTTTAACAGCTATCTAATGACCTGAATTTGGAGATTTGAGGGCTGTGGCAGGATTTGGATTCAGCTGTTTTGAATGGAGAGTGATGCTGGATTCCTTTGCTGGATGCCAGGCACCGAGCACAACAGACCTGGTCAGACATTTGGGCTTTGAGTGGTTACTGAACAACAGGCTCTGCTGAGAGAAAAAGCGTGGAAAAGTCCAGGCGTGGAAGAATGGAATGGCTTAGTTCCAGCTGAAATTCCCTGGGAGCAGGAAAAATAAGTGGAGGCAGTTAAAATAGCACTTGATCCTGGGAGCAGTGGTGTTACAATGAACACTGCAGCAAGCACCGCTCAGCTACTGCAGGGATTTGGTTTGAGGCCTGCGGGTGCTGCGGAGGTTACAGACTGAAGGGCATCGCAGGCTGTCCTACGTTTCACAGGACGCTGTGCCACACTGAGCTGTAGGCTACCGGGGCCCCCTCACACCTGGACGAAATGTGGCAAACCTCCCTAATTTACTGTGTGAGAACAGCTGTGTGAAATCATAGAATTTGATTTAAAAAATTATAATAAAAAATGGAAAGCATTCAAGTCTGAATTAGTTCTGTCTCTAAATGCAGGTCACCATAAAGCACACAAGGTTTTGAAGAACAGTCAGGTATCTCAGATAAATGAACTTGACCGAGAAACCATTTACTTTTCAGTCTGAGATCAGTAGTGTACTTCATATAGCAGGGAAGCAAATATCTATGAGAGCGAAATTACAACACGAAAGCAACAATAGCAACAATGATACAAGAAGTTTTGGGTGGGTACAGGAGAGAGTATCATGTTTTTGGAAGGCTCATCAACTATGGTTATTGTCTGAACAAAAAAAAAGCGGGTGTCCTCCAGACTCAACACAGACGTTGGGCTTGACAAAGCAGTTGGCATTGGCCGAGCATCCAATCCAGGCTGCAACTTGTGCAGAGGAGGGAAATTCTTCGATTCTGTGGAGACGGCTGAATATCTAAAAGGTGCTGGGAAGAAGACCTTTGATGGAAACGGTGTGTGGAACTGCAACGTGGCAAGCAGGTGGGACTCACCCCAAGATCCAGCGGGAGAAAAGCGCCCTGCAGCGCTATAGCTGCAAGGCCACAGCGAACATAAACCAAGACCTTGCCCAGACTTTGGGGAAAAAGCCAGAACTGCACAGGATTTCATCTGCTTGCTGATACCGGCAGGTGAGAAGCAAGGGCAAATAAGCTGATAACAGTGCTTAGGCTCAAAGGGAAACTTCGCAGGAGCCACACGCATTGCTGTGTCGAAGACCCTGGAGGAGCCGCTTGCAAGCAAGGAGGTCTTTTCCTTTTAAATGGACAGAGAAGCCATCACCCTGATGTCACCAGGAAGATGTACTTCAAACAGGAGCAGGAAAAAATGAGGAGGTTTTCCAAAGAATAGAGATTCTAAGGATTCTTAGCAGGGGAAAAAAAAAATAAAAAGGGTAATTTTAAGATTCCAACCATCACATCATTCATGTCCTTATGAAAATCCACCTTGCCCTAGGCAAAGATGCATAGTTTTAGGAATCAATGAACACTTCCTAGTCAATAGAGGGGAAAACTGGAATCTTAAATATGTAAATAAGGATGCTTTCCAATCTCAGTAGGGGGAGAAATTCCAATAAAAAGAGGGAATAGTAAATATTTTCATACTGGAAGCATAAGTAGGACTTGGATAAATGTCTTTAGAAAAACACAATATTTATATATATATAAATGTGTGTGTGTGTATATATATTTATATATGTATCCCATTTTCTTTCTGGGAGACAGTTTATTTAGACTTTAGACAAAGCTGGACTGGTTTTAGTACCAGGTATTTCACAGACCTATATGACGGCTTTGAAATCATATAAAAGATTCACGTTCACAAATATGATGCTTTGATTTGGAACAGAACGGAAGCAGGGTATTATCACTGGTCCCCAACAGTCTTGGAAAGAACTCATTTTACTCAGTCAAAGATGAACAAATAAAAATTTAAAATTTGATTAATAGGAATAATGTAGCTGCAGAAGATGACAACAGAGAAGGATGGATAGGCACAGGAAGGATGGATAGGTCTCAGTAAAGCTCTGTCCTCACCAATATCCTGCTCAACAAGCCACGGAAATTTGTGAATTGGAAGGTAAAGGACATAGGTTAAGTTGTGTTTACTCAACAGCTGTCCAAAAGCTGTACTTTGCAAAGGGGTCTGCATTTTGATACAAAGCTTGAAACTGAAACTTTAAAAAGGTTGAAAACTTTTGGAAAAGTTTGTAAAGTGAGAAAGTGAAAAGCTTTATTAAAGAGACACCCTGATGAGTTACTGTGACCAAATTCCCAAGAAATTGTGAACAGATACAGCTATGGAAGCTATTGGCACATTCTTGTAGGTCAGATATCAGAACTGGTTACCAGTGACCTGCGTATCACAGACACTCACAAAAATGAATATTGACATATTCAGATAGTGTAGGAACCTTTGGCCTTAGTCTAGGATTGCAGAAATACATAATGACTTTACTTAGGGGAAGGCAATGTTAGCTGAAACAGCTCATAAATGACTTCCTTACCATCACCACAAGCGCTCTGGCAAGCAGCTCTTCTACCTTGAGAATACAGAAATTATTTTTTCAGATACTGTTGTATGATTTGTATGTTTGACAACAAGCTTGGGAGAGATTTAGTGGTTGCACATGCTCCCTGGAGCACTAGACAAGAATGCAGTGGACTAAAGTGCAGTATTGGATTATGTAATAAATAACAGTGCTAATATCTCTAGGAAATCCCACAGCTTCTGGGATCAACGGAGCAGTGATTGTTCTACAAAGGAAACAGCTACAAGAATTTACAATCATTTATTATTACTAATGGAAGGGAATAGTTCTTTCCACATCCTTTTATTAAAAAGCAAACCAGAGGGAACCTTTTATTGTGATGGCCAACTCATGAGCCAACTCATGTTTAAGCAGTGCTTGTTAGTAACCCTCAATCACACGTCTCTGTTTTCCCCTTTGCGGTCCTTGATCAAGAAGCAATTGTGTTCTTCATTTCTTTTTCTTTTTTTTTTTTTTTTTTAATAGTTACCTCCTTAAGTGGAAAATATTCCCCTGAGTGTAATTTCATTTTAAATGTGCAGTCATAATCAATAATGTATTTTAGGATCAGACTAAATAATAAGTTCACCTGTGCCAAATTCTGGCCTCGTAAAAGCACAGCCCTGGAACAATTCTGCTGAAACAAACTGCCAACATTGCATTGTTACCAATGTGAAGGGCAAGTGGACCCTAGAGGTAGCAGTTGTGGCCCCACCACCATTAATACTGATGCTGAATGCTGCCAGACATCATTTAGTGATGCACATTTGGTGTAGGTGAGACACAGCCCCATTTCTGTCATCATATTTCTGTCAAATTCGTCTAAGTGCATGAGATTTTTTATTGACATGTACCAGGGATTTGATATGCTATTCGATATCCTACATCATATATATACATGCATATATATACTTTGTCCTGCTTTGTGCTTATTTACCTTGGTGTTGCCTGGGAGTATGTGCAATGCTGACTGCAGCTATACTGGCTGCAGGAAATCTATAGGAAACAACCTTTTTTTTTTTTCCCTGAAAAATCCCTGGCCCCTGGGTGGCATGAGGTGCTGCTGCTGCTCTCGGAGGGCTTTGCAGAGCGCTGTGACCTGCACGCTGAGACCCTCCGCTTTCTGCAGCCTGCCCACAGGCCAAGCCCACCGCTCTGGACTCCCTCAGGAGAGCTAATGGCTGTTGAAAAAGGGTAAATGCAGCCAGTTTTATAGCAGGAGAGCAAAGAGTGAAAACAAAAACATAAAACTCTGTTCATCTATTTACTGGAGCAAAGGATGTGCAGGAGAACAGGATCCCTGCAGCGCTTCGGAGCCCCCGGCCTGGGGAGTGGATGCTGGGTTTACTGGGAGGGCAGGAATAGTGCGAGGCGCCCTGCTTTGAGCTATGAATTGTTGCAGGCGGTTCTACCGATCCTGCAGGGCACTGCGAATGGCCTCAGGCACCCTCAACAGGCTAGCCGAGGTCCAGCAAGTGACAAGGGCCTGTTGCAGGCCCTGCCTAACCTCGTAGAATTCTGCTCCAAACTAAGGGTTCCAATAAAAACGCTGGCGTAGTGCCCACGCTGGCATCTGTGTTCTCAGATTTGCCTTGCTTGAAGCTTAGGAGGAAAGGCAAGGGGGCGCGGGGGCCAGCGGGAGCCGGGAGGGCGGCTGTGGCGCGCAGGGAGGACGGAGGCGCAGGGGCTGTCACGGTGGGGCGCGCAGGGCATCAGGCTGGGCAGATGCTGCAGCACTGAGCTCACTACCACGTGCTGAGCCCGCCAGAAAACGAGCGATTCCACCCTCCAAAGGCCAGGCCGACACACGAACTGAGCCTCCGGGTCGACCCAGGCTAGGCCCTCCTTATGCAGGCCCTAGGTAAACGGGCTATGTCTCAAGCAAACACAAAATATCAACCCTTTGCTGGTCAGTATCACCTCTCCGCTGATACTCCAACAGAGGATTATAATGGACCACGTGCAAATGATGCCTTATTTCAGCAGGGTATCTAGGTAGAAGATACACACATCTCTATAGCTTTGCCTAAGTTTCCATTTATCCCTTCTTGATTCTACTTAATAATCACATGGCCGAGCAAGCTCATGTTGCCCATCTGCCCTAATGCGGCTCTACTGTTCCAAAGGCATCTTAAAGTGGAACCAGAAGCATGTGAACGTTTTAACCTGAGGGCTGTGTGCGAGGGTGCGTTTCTATATGTGTATGTAGAAGCACAAGAACTTTATGCTGAGAGATCTTGACCTAGCTCTGCCAGCCTAGCTGAGAGCGTTTTCTACACCATTTTCCCCAGGCCGCAGCCAGGCTGGTCGTACTCAGTTTACTGCTGCTTGCAGTGTCCTGTATCTCGGGGCTTTCCCCCACCTGTTTCAAGGGAACTGATTTGTTGTTGTCTCTGCTGTCCTTTGCCTACGTGTGGATCTGGATCTTAGCTGGCAGCATCCTGGATGCAGAGGGCATAACCCAGAGCAAACCCTCCTAAGAAACCAGCCCCAGAGCAGCATGGTGAATCCCTGTCATACAAGTAAAACAAACAAACAAAAACCTCTCATGGTTTTACCTGTGCTCAACCTTTTCATTTTAACCTGAGAGAGGGGTGATATTATGCTGTTTCACTGCATGTCAGTGATACCAGAACTGGATATCTAGGACTTGCATGTCATACTCTCTCACAAGCAGCGTGAATAAGAAAATCTATTTTAAACCAGAAGAACAGAATTCCCGTTCCCTCCCCGTGTATGTAGCATGGTGCTACCACAAGGAACACACCTGGTCTCTGGCTGTAAGAGGCTCAGTTGCTGCATTTCTCAAAGCTCCTCTTTCTCTCTCCTTTGCTATTTGAAAGGGTCAGCATCACAGCACTGCCCCTGACAGACATCAGCTTTACAGGTTACAGGTTCTAAAATGGGAAAAAAAAAAATCAGTACAAAAAATGGATCTTGTATTGAGGAGCTGTGTTTTCCCTTAGAGTGGACTGGGAAAATCTTATATGACCAGTTTTATGTCCCTTTATATTATGCAATACCTATTATATATAAATTCTATATTATAACAAGGAAAGGCAGTTTACTGTCCATATTTTCTCATTTTTTTTAAGCAGCTCTGGGAGAATTTATAGCAAAGATTGTCTTAATGATAAATAAAATAGAAGTAAAATCTTACAGCTCCGCACCTATTTTGGCTGTAGTAAAACTCCAGATAATTTCAGAGGAATTTATCCAAGTACCCACATATCCAAGCATGCTCCTAGATTTGCTGGATTCAAAAGAAATATGAATACTCTTACAGGATGGAAACTTAGTGTTAATATTGCTATAGCAACAGTTCAAGAGAAATGCATCCTGTCTTTTCCCAAGGGAATTTTATTCTATGCAAAGCAAAACAGAACTGGGAGAACAATATGCATAACAAGTATTTCCTACTGCCAGTATTTTATTCTATGAAAACAGCTGTGCAGATTGCGTACGTAGAGGCCTCCAAGACTTAACATTGCCATAGGGAGCGCGTGTCTAAAGCACCTCAAGCGGTGGCACGTGATCTCTGCCAGCTGCTCCACTTCGGTGTGCTGCAGATGTGCCTACATTTTGTCCATATTTTTTTCTCTCCTGATCAGGCAGCTGTTGTGAATGGAGGGGGAAGCTGCTGGGACTGGTGTTACGCTTTACACAAGAGCTTGCTGGTTCCCAAGACTTCCTTATGGTGGGGTCTGTCTTTTGGAAAGCCGCTTGCTGTTTCTGCTGATTTTGTTTTCCCTTCTTCATGGTGGCAATAGCCTTACTTGCATAAAGTTTAAAGTGCAGGGACCAAGGATAATTATATAACTTGTGCTCTCTTCACAGTCAGCAATTTTCCCTACAGTGGAAGCCAAATGTGTCCAACAACAGCATTCAAGAAGGAGGACTCAAAAACCTCATTGCTTACTTGAAGTTTAATAAATAACCTGAGCCATTTCTACACGTGCAGATCCCTTAGCAGCAGGCTAAGGCCACCTTTGGAAGACAGTCCATGGGCAGGGGGGAAACCTCCTGGCAGGGTGGCAGGAGGGAAAGCAACCGAAAGCAGTGCAGTCCCAGCCAGCCTCCCTGCCAGTAAAGCCAGCTAGTGAGAAGGCTCCCTTGTAACCCATCTTCTTAGCTCTGTATGCAGAGCGAAGATCTTACTGGTCTAAGATGTGAGAAAAAAAAAGCCAGCTGCAATTCACATCTATCCCATGTATCAACTGAGCTTGGACTGCTCATTTGCATTAGATATTATCAAACAGCCCTTGATTTTCTATGCCAGACTTGGAGTTATATTTAGGTCCATTTCCTTTTATATTTTTTCCATTGAAATGAAAAGATGAGTGATACTTCGTTTCACTGAAAAGGGAAAAGAGCTTTAAAATAAAATTCAGCAAGCTTCTAAAATAAGTTTAATACATTTAGAAGCAAATTATTAAGTAATCTAGAATACCCACAAGCCATTGGTTAGTTGATGATTTTATAAGACCCTTTTTCATTCTTATTATTTTATTCATTCGTATGATTTTAGGAAAAAAAATACTAAGCTTGAAGCTTAGAAGATATCTATGCGAAATGCCTGTTGCAAGCTTTATTACTATTATTATCATCATCATCATTAAAGGTAGATTAGCTGCCTTGCAAAACAATGTTAGGTAAAAATACAGATTTCCCTATTCAACTCCTTTGAACATGTTCCCTCTTGTGGAATGAGGGACTGAAATTCCATAAAATAATCACCTGCCTTATTTGATTTGGTATTTGATTACTATCTATACAGACATAAATCCAGCTATGACAAAAACATATCTCCCCCTAAGAAATCAAAAGGATAGCCTCAGCTTAGTCTTTTTTGATAGTTAGATTCTCCCAGGAACCTGTCAATTCATAGCATGATCTACATAGCTCCTATATGTAGAGCAGACTCCACACTTGTCTTCCTCAGAGTGGCTTGACAGGCAGTGCCTTGGGATACTCAAGCAGGATGAGGATTACAGGAGGAGAAGGACAGAATCGAGAGCTGGTGTATGGGGTAGTGGAAAAGGAAGGCAAGAAGGGAGAGAAGAAGTCAGAATTACATGAGTATTAAATATCTGTACCCCCCAGAGGAGTGAAAACCTTTGACAGAGGTACCAAAAACTGTATTCCAGGAGGACTTTCAGAATACTGCGCAGCACTGGCATCTAAAAAGGTGACTTTTGCATTGCACTGGCTTTCAAACTGCCAGGTCTCCCACTGTGCTTGCAACTCAACATGAAACGGGGTGGACAAGGTACCACTGATCAGCCAACTGTCACTATCATGTCACTTTGAGTGACAGAAACTCTTAGGTCCTGTTAAGTCAAAATCAGTAGGTCTAACATTTAGTTTGGGATGGAAAAGTGAGATCAGCCATCTCTCCTATTGCCAGCCACTGATCTTGATAACTTGATCTTCAAAACTTGGAATTTAAACTCAGAACTTGTGGTTCCTGAATCTGCGACTGGGGCAACATGTTTGCACACCTAAAACTAGGCCTTGTACTAAATCGCCAGATGTGTGCATGTAAAGTGAAAACTAAGCCACAACAAGCTTGTTCTGGAGGAGGTGCCAGTTTGAAAAAGTGTATAGTTTTGCAGGATTTTTTCTGAGTAAATTTTATGTTTTAGCACCCTCTTTTGGAATAAAGCAATACTGCAAATATTTTATCTCAAATGCTTTCCTGTAGCTGAAACACAATTGCTTCATATCTGCGAAAAGAATACATCTTCACTCACAGATATATGTCAGTTATGCAGTTTGATAGTCTATATATTTACATAAATATAATTTGTTATTCCCCTTATGCCTATGAGATTAATATAAATAAGCCATATTTACTTAAGTCAACCTGGAAATGGGAAAAGGTTGCTGCTTCTAGACCAAAAACTGAGGCTGAGCTGTTACATAAAAAACATCTTTGGATGCTCTGCTGTTCGTTGTGTCTTCACTATGCCTCCTGGGAGGAGTTTGATGTTGTTAACTTAATTATCTTGTGAATGGAACTGAGGGATCTCTCTCAGACATGCTAGCGTTCTAAATTTAACATTAAGTTAGCGACAAACATGCCAACTTGGGATGATGATCTTGTAGCTGGTTGTGTGCAGGCCTACAATGGAAGGCAAGTCCTTTTCCAAAGAGCGTGCTCTCTGGTTAAAGGACAACATTTGAAATATACGCATGACAACTTAATGCAGGGGGAAAGGGATGGGAGCAAACAGTTCTTCTCTACTAAGAGAAGTAGCAATGTATACTTAGAGAAGTAGCAATGTATTCATCTTAGAAGAAAGGTGGTGGGGGAAGGTGATCAGCTGGATTTTGAATAGAAGACTAGGTTTTCACCTTCTCTATTAACTCTATTAACCCTTCCCTGACTGGCTGCTCAGGTATGAGCAAGAAGCAGTAGATAAACTGTTACTGTTACTGCTGCAGTATCTCCTATGGTTGCTAGGTATCTTCAAAGATATTAAATGTGCAAAGACAAGGACTAACATATTTTGTTCTAAAAAGTGGCACCAAAAAAAAAAAAAAAAAAAAAACGAATTTTTAAATGCCCAGATTACCTTAACTTGCTCAGTTTTGCATATTAACCATGATAAGCCTTATTTACGTTACTGGCCTTCAGCATGATGCCTACTTCATCAATGCAAAGTGTAAATGATAACAAACAGAAAGAAGGTCATGAGTGGTGCAAGGGCCTGAGGAAAGAGATAATCTGGTTAATGTCGCTCAAATTCCCTTGGAGGACAGATTACGCTGCCTACCTAACATATATTACATGTTGCAGGTAGATCATTTAAATATTTTTTTTCCTATTGCTTGTCAATGATTTTATTCTTCCTTTCTGCTTTCTGGCTTAGGATAATTGAATGCAGATTTGTCAAAGTGCTGAGCACTTCCTTTCAGTTGCAACTGAAATCACTGGGGACTGTGCTATGAGCAAGGTAAATCTAAGAGAAAGCTTAAACCTTCCCCATACACCAGTCAAAAGAGAGGCATCCAAAAGCAGCTGATATTTTGATCAGATGCTTTAGTCTCAGTCTCCCTGCTGGTGATAGCAACACTTCTCACATTCCCTTGCTACACAAATGTGGACATTAGTTAGTAGATTGCTGTGAAGCAACTGGCTATTCCAGATGCATCAGATCTCATGCCCTGAACTGGGGCCCCTCCAGGAGTCCTTAGCTCTCTATTTGCAACAGTGTGTGCCCTTGGTGACCTCTGAAATGATCCATCAGCTACCACTGCTTCACTTGACCCCTGGTCTCGTGTCCCTTCCTGTGGAGGCTCTCAGAAAGGCAGGTGTGCCAGCCTCGTGCCGTGCTCACTTCTCTGCCTGCAACACTTCTTTTGATGCCTAGGTGGTCATATACTCTGAGAAGACCTGAAAGGTTGATCAGTGGTAAACATCATAGGAAAATGGTATTGAGTGCGGGCTATAGATGGTATGCAGCAACCAATTGTTGAAAGATAATGGATACACATTCCTAATAACATCACCGATGAGTTTTATCTATCCTCTTCAGGCAAAGGATGAGCTGCATTTAGCTCTGTAACTCCACATTGCACAAGGAAGGTGGTAGAGCAAGTTTAGATTTATATTAACAACCTGTTTCTGAGCTTCAGTGACTAAAGAAAATTCTTCTATCTACATGTATACTCTCTGAATGATTTTTTTTATCTTGGGTGTGATTTCCCAGACTTTTGAAAAACATTAATATCCATGTTGTAGCTCACTTACCCCAAATTCATCACCATCATTGGTATTGGCACAGAATTCTCGCACATTACCACATGAAATGACAGGTAGAGGCATGTGCATGTGCGTGTTCATCTAGTTTAACTCTGGTCAGAGCGATAGTCTTGGATAAAATACATTCAAAGCTTAGAGGTTTTTTTTTTTTTTTTTTTTTTTTTTTTTTTTTTTTTTTGCCTTCAGAGGAAGATCTGTGAATGAGTTCACTTTGATACAAGTTCTGCATAGCCACGTAAAAGGTTTTATTTCATGTATTCTGAAAAATAGGAAAACAAAGATCATATTTACCAAATTGTTGGAGGAAGAAGAGTTTCTTCTTTTTTCTTATGGCCTGGTTACAGTGTAACATCCAGTTATTCCCAGGCTGTGCTTGTGGGGATTCAAACTTCTATCTTCTATGCAAGTGTCTCAACTATTATGTTAGAAAGTCTGTTTTACATGCTTGTTGTTTTTCTTGATGACAATTTCAATAGTTCATCCATAACAACTTCCTTGACTGGAAACAGAGGGAATGACAGTTGAGAATGTCTTACATCCTATGGTTAGGACATTCATGCACCAGCTGAGAAAGCTTGAAGAAATTAGGCAGAAAGTGAAATGCTTCAAGTTTAATCATGCAGTGAAATATTCTGAAAACTTCTAAGTTCTATGTTGTCCTCAAATTTAAGCAAATCATGATTCACAAAACTTACTTCATCACCCTTGTGGAGAAGAACATGTTTCTCTAGTTCTTTATAAAGGCTAAAAAGTCACAGGTACTAGATCTGAAATGGAAATTATTCTTCAAGGCAGGAAACTTAGTTGTTGGAAAGCATTTTTTGATATTCCTGATAAAATTTTCCTATTTCTATAGGAGAGTTAATTTCCTTGTAGTATAATTTGGCAGAGTTGTAATGGGTGTTTCAAAACAGTATCAATGAAAAAAATCATAGCTATTTTGGCATATAAGCCTGCTCCTTGAAACTATTTAAAAACATTTACTATTTGGAGATGCCTTAAATTCAAGCTCGAGGCACCTTCATTTTACATCTCATGATCTAGAGAAAGGGACATCCAAACTGAACCTATGTTGATTACAAGTCTCTCTATCTGTTGCTAATCCTGTTGTTATCTGTTTTCGTCATTATATCCTAGCATACTGCCTGTGATGCTATGAATATTAATTATCACAAAATGTCTTTTTTTTTTTTTTAATTATGGATGCTGGATGGTTCTGCACCGCTTAGAGATGCAATGTGAAATAATTAACAACTACTGAGTAAAAAAGATTGGGGCTGTAGGATGATAAATATGAGATACTTTAATAGACTCAAAATGCGACAGCTGTTTAAAGCAAAGGGACAGTCTAATAGATCTTAGTCTAGCTGTAAATGATAAAAAATCAGAGACATAGAACAGTGTAGCTAGGAGGTAATTTAAAAGCTTTGAAAAAAGTTAGTATGTTAATAACTGTTATTGTTTTGTTGTTTGTTTGCTATATAGAAGCAGTGTTACTTAATGAAGTTTGTTTAACGGCCGCTTAGGCTAGAATTGCAGTGTCATTTTAAGATCAGGAGACATGTCAAAGTACAAAGCTATTGAGAAATAACAGAAAAGGTGTTTCAAGTCAAGTGACTTTTGTGAGACGGTAAGTAGGTTAGGCAGAAGAACGAGAAACGGGAGTGGGAATGTTGGTATACATTGACCTTTGAATAGAAAGACAGAATCTTGGTGAATTAACAGCAGATTTAAGAATGTGAATGGGAGATTGCATGGATGTAATTCTGACTTACAGGTGTTTTGAAAAGGGGAGGCATGAAGGAGAAAAAAAACCCACAAAGATATTAGCTTCATTTAAGGTGCAGTCTAAATAAATAAATAAAAGGAGCAGATGTGCTTTCTCTAACATCTTACTGTAACGGTGACATCTTGGCAGATAATTAGTCTTCTGTAGTACTGCATTTAAATACATACTTTTCAGCTGCGTTAGAACCCCACCACAGAAAACTGCTACCTTATTTCAGCGATAAGAGCAAAATCCATGTCCAAAAGCCCTTATCTCCCGATTCCTGGAAGCTACCTTTACCCCTGAACCCATTTTAAGGGGGAAAGCCTGGCTCTGATAATATCACCGCAGGGGCAATAGCGGACCAGAGCCAGAGTTAGGTGCAATTCAAAGCGCGCTGGGCTGGCACAGGTATCAAAATGGGGCCTCAGCTCACAGAGCAAGCATAGGGCAGCAAGGAGGAGGAAAGGGAGCCGGGCTGAGGAGCGAGACCGCGGTGAGCAAAAGCCACACGCCTCCGGCGCTTGGGCAGCAACGGTCGTAACGGCCGCAACCTCCGGCGGGAGCCGCCCCCGCTGTGAGGCGGCGGGACGATGCATGCTGGGACTTGTAGTCCCCGCTGCTGTAGCTCTACCGCTGGGTGGGGGGAGCTACACTGCATCTCCCATCGTGCGTCGCGCGCCGCCCGGTGCGTCACCGCGCCGCACTTAACGGCCCGCCCGCCGCCCTGGCAGTTACGCTGCTGCCGCTGCTTGCGGCGGGCGTGAGGAGCGGGAGGAGGCGAC
>VZSV01000021.1:972866-1002723 GCA_013398735.1 Nothocercus julius
CCTCCAACTGTGCTGTAGCTTGTGGTGAAGGACTTGAGAGACAAAAAGCAGGTGCCAGGTGATGCCCTAAATGACCGGGGAAGGCCAGGAGGCAGAGCGGAGGCGCTCGTGACTTCCAGGAAATGGCTAATCGTGCCTGGACCTGCGGAGCGTTGGAAAGGAGGGACAGCCCTCCTCCACCGGGAGGGATTAAACTGCTGTCTCGCTAACAAATAGTGGTTTGAATGGCACCCTTATCTTGTAAAGGAAGACTCCATCAAGGTTCTGCCCCAGCCTTTACCTTTTTTGTTCAGAAATTGTTGTCTGGATCTCTTCTGGTTCTTGAAGCTATAATATGGTGCTTACATATATCCTGAGAGCTCTTTAGTTAGAGCCTCTTATGGAAGTAAAGCTGTGAAAATAGAATCATTTTGTAACATTCACAAAGCTGGCTTCTTTGCATATTTTTCTGAATGGAACATATGGTGGGATGTACTAAAGGATATTACTGACTTTTCTGGGTAACCTGAACCTCTCTCTAGTGCTTGCTTAAAGATAGCAAAAGTAGTTTGTGCACCACTTAAAGGGATTTATTAATGCTTGGCAATTTGAAGTTCTTTATTGTACAATAAACTCAATGAATACTTTGCTTGGAATCTTTCATTTGTGTCTTAAACTACCTCCTGTGCTTTTTTTCCTGTATCTCCCCTGTTTAGTAGGGAGGAGAAAGTTTTAGCTGTTAGCAGTAATGCTGTGGGATTTGATAAAGACTTACAGGATCCATGTTACAGAAAATAAGTAAGTCAGTGCTAAGACCACTACTGGAAAAAATATGTAGTAAGCTACCTTATTTGTTCCTCTGATAGCTGCTGTCTTAGCCATCTTTTTGCATCTGAATTGCTTTACAGTCTCTCAGTCTCCTTGAGTGCTACAGATATTTGTAATTGGTAGCCAGTGAGATATACAAGTTCATGGACAAAGCTGTCAGGAGAATGCCTGGATATAAGTTTGAATAAATTTAGTTCGATGCTATTTTAGTCATCTGATAAGGCTTTTTCAGCATCTTTTAGATATGGAATTTTACAGGGTCAAAAGTCTGAAGAGCTGTAAATTGTTTTTTGAGTGGCTTATGAAGGGACTGATGGTGTGAATGCTTGCCAAGAGCAGTAGACTTAAAAATCGGGGAGATAGATCCCAGGGTCATGTGAATTTTGGTGGCTTATCACAAATGCTATATAGTAAGTGCATTGAAAACTGCAATAATGAAAAAGAAATGCAATTTTCATAACGCTTTAAAATAAAAAATGTAAAATTCAAAGCAGTCAGTTGTATCAGGATTAGGCAGTTTAATCTTCAGCTGTATTTGGAAAGTAAATTCTTAGGCCTGAATTAGGTATTTATTTTTATAAAAATACTTTGAATAAGTGACCTGATTCCTTTCCTTTAGGCACTTCAGAGTGTCTGTGATTTTTGGTGTCCATCTGAATTAGTTAGTAACCCCTGAAAGCTTGCAGTTAATGAAGTCTCTATTGGTAAACGGAGCACATCTGACATAGAAACTATTGAGAGAGTGCAAATATAGCTATTTTTCAGTTGCTCTTTTAAAAGTAGGCCTAAGTAACTTTCTTCCACTTTTTTCCATATTTTCTGACAGTGTGTTTTTATCAAGGTGACATTATGTTCCTTCTCATATCTATCCCATGTTCATATGCACATGGTAGGAAATCGTATGTAGTATCGAAGGTGAGCTCTAGGATTACTTATCACTGTTTATTTGTTTTAATTTCTCAATGTAGTAATTAAGCTGTATGCAATTGCTGAAGAGTGTTTTTTCTGTGACAGTGTTCATAGCATTTGGCAAGAGATGCTATTGAAGTGTGGTTTGACATATATGAACTTAAAACCAAAGTTGTCAGAACTAGTCTTGGTGAGACAAGTGTGTGGTTTGCTTTGTGAGTCAGAACTCGCCTGCAGATGGGAAAATACCTGAGCTTGTTCTACCTTAACTGCGTAGCAAAGCTGAGCCTTGGAGCAATGACAATTTTGTTTTAAAAATGGCACAGCATTGAAGTGACTTATCCTCGCTCACAGATGATACCCCACAAAGTTCAAGGAGAAACCTTGTTCCAAGTGTCAGGCTGGCACCCTGGGCCCTACACTCCTTCAGCTCTTTTCTGCTCCTCTTTGATAGATCCTGTAAGATTTGCTGTGATAGACATTGCTAGAGTATGAGTGTCATATGAACAGTATTGAACTTGTTAATACTATAATCCTAAATTGGTCTTCAGCATGTTGCATTGGAGCATTCTATTTTCAAACTGGTAGGGCCACAGAGTTAAAATCATTTTGCAGGAAATCCATAGTGGAGTGAGAAATAGAGCACAGCTCTGCAAGACAATCTTGTGCTGTTACTGCATCACCCTTCTTGGTTTGATTTGTTTTCTGCAGAGTAAAACTGTTTATTCCCTGCTTTGCATGCCACTCTTGGGAATTTTTGTTTGTCTTCCTTATTCCCTTATTCCAAAGAGTGTGCAATATATTGGAAGCTTAAACACACATTTCACCCTCTCCCTTTTAGCTTATGCTGACAAGCCAATTTAGACCCTCATAAATACAGAGACCCTGAAACTTCTGCCCTTCACTTTGAAGGGGATTAACCTATTATAATCAGGTTAATTCTTCATTTCTGTGAAGAACTAGGTGTAGGAAGTAACAGAAAAGGTAACTTTTGTAAGACTTAGTCAAATTATAAAATCTTTGTAGCATAGCATTGTAATATGACCTAGATGATACATATTTCTGAGTCAGTAAATGAGACTTTGACTCATGGTCACAACTTTGCAATTCACATCACACTATATCACGATTTACAGTGGGGTCTGCCACACTAGTGACATGGTGCTGAAGGTGGCTGAAAAGTTCTTGGATGGCTGTGGCATTTTGAATGAGACGGTGGCTCCCAGCTTTTTGAGCACTAAACTCTGCAGAGGTTGGGAGCTGCTACTTGACTTCTTACAGGCAGTATTCTGCATTTAAGCCATGTTCCTGGTCTCTGGATTCAGTGCTCTGCTGCAGCCAAGAACTGGAGCACCTGCTTTGCATCATGATGCTGTGCTGCCTGCCTGGCCCCTTTCAGAGGCACCTTCCACAGATGGGAATAGAAACTAGCCTGGCATATCAGCACTACTTGTTGCTGCTGAGGGGGAATTGCTATTTGACTGCTAAGGTTTAATTAGACTAGGAATGACTTGAGAAAATAAATGGCTGAAGAAAATAAATAACAAGCTGAAGGACTGATTCAAATTGTGCATTTTGTGTGGCAAAGTTAAACCATCAGAGTTTCTCTAAGTCTGTAGTTTGAATGAATTGAAAGAATGAATTGAACATAGGCTGGTGACAGGAATAACTTGCAGAGCTCATGCTGAACAGCAGAGTAGTTGTGAAGGCAAGTTGAAATGCATCATGACAAGAAAAGATGCCTATTCCATGGTGGTGGTGTTCAATAAGCTATTTTAAAATATTTTAATTTGCGGCTTAGTGTGGAATGGTATCTGGTGTTACCATTTTGTAGTGTTTTTTAATGACTGGAAGACTACAGAAAACTGTCATTTGACTTAGCATCTTGAATCTGTCTCCACATTTTGTTTTCATGATATAGTTAAGACTTTCTCCAGTAGTGATACCAACTTTTTTCTTCCAAAGAGCTTGTTTCACTTTGTAAGGTTATTTCAAGGTGTTTCTTAAGTACTTAGCAGCTGAAGGTGTCAGGGAGTCTCAACTGGAGAGGCACTATTAACACCTTTCAAGTAGGTGGGTTTGGGGATTTTTTTAATCAATTCAAGCCTGCTTTTTTTATTTATTTTTTTTATTGAGGTCTTTTTGCCATATGCCTAACCTTAACTAGACTTCAGAGAACATACTGTATGTTTTTCAGACACTTCCAAGTGTAGTGCCTCAAATTCTGTTCTGCCCAGCAAGGAGCCAAGAGTTGGAGAAAATACTTTTCAATGCTTGTAATAGCCTAAGGTCTCATTTTCCTGTGATTCTTACTATATTCATTTGTTATGTTTTATGCATCTTTCTAAGGTGGCCTAGAAATGAGCATGACTTTTTGGAAATTTGGTTACTCTTTAATGAGGTCTGAAGCCATGAAGAAAAGAGTTGATTTCTGTTCTTCAAAATGCACAAACAATGATAGATCCCAGGGACCTGAAGTACTTTTTAAAAATTGATTCCATGGGAATGAAGCTCTTCCTACTTCTTCCTTGAGATAGGAAAGAAAGACACTTGACTGCCTTTGAGTTTTATTGCAGGGAATTCTACTGTGTTTTTAGGACATCGGGTTAAATTCAGTGATAAATCCTTTAAAGGTTCATTAGCCATTAATGGAAAAGGGCGCTGGTTGGTGTAAGTTAATGTTCTTTAAGAGCTTTCCCTGACACTGCTTTGTAGGAGAGTTTGTGAAAGTTAGTCTGTGGGCCAAATATTGAGACAGATGGGTAGGGTGTGATCTTGTTTCATCTTGAGCAACTGCCTGTTTGTATTGGCATGACTCTTCCAGAAGAGGAAGAAAACCAGTGGTGCTGTGATTGCATGTATTGCCACTTGTTTATTCCCCTTTCTTAATATATTCCTGTTTATGCTCAGGAGTTTGTTTCTGCTGGCAAGTGTGTTAAGTAGGAGGATTGTTTTTACTATTTAAGCATATTTAAGGCTGTTTTTCCCTAGATCAGCAGTACAGCAGGGTTGAATGGTAAGATCCTCTGAACTGAAAATGAAAGTGTTACGCAAGACAAATGTTTCTGATACTGCAAATGATGCTTATAGCACATGGTTTTTAGATTAGTATTTAAATGTAATCTTAACTGTCAGTGAAATATGCAGCAAAGTTGTGTTTGTATCTTACAGATCATAAAACTGACTGCCTAGCTAAAGGGAAAAATATATGATTAGTCCTTGGTAAGGCTTCTCTCCATCCAAATGCCTAGATAAGTGACACTTTTAAAAAGAAGGTTCTGTGTTACATGCAAATACATTTGCCCTGGGTGTACTTCTAGAAACAGATTTGGTGGAGCGGAGCTGTATCTTTCACATGTTGAAGGAGAGACTTGAGGAATGTGACCCTCTCAATGTAATATTGACTTTGCATAGTAATGACACACAAAATATTTTAGTGCAGAAGCAGAACTGAACAAAATTTGCTGCAGAATGTTAATTTTCTTTTAGAGGGATTTTTGGCATAGTGAGAGGATACCAGGTCACATCAGCCATATTCAGGGTGAATTGTGATAAGCCAAAGATCTTGCAGATTTTAGAGCAGAATGCATTATAACACACAGCTTCAATTTGAAGATCTTGGCAAGTGTGCTTCACAGGGATTATGTAGTAGAACTTTAAAAAATGGGGTGGCTTTGAATATTTTCAATAGCATGGGGTGTTATTCTAGTAAGGACAGAAATCCCACTCTTACTTTTTTACAATGCAGGTGTAACAGGTTCCTTGCAGGATTCCAGAAAAGGAGTTTAGGTAGTTACACTGGCCACTAACTGTGTGATTGTAACCACCCACTTATGGCTTGCTGTAGCAAGGTAATGCAGAACATGTTTGGGTCATGCTGGAACATGAACCTTTGGCCTCTGGATGAAGACAAGCTTTATCAAGCTCATCTGGTACCTGTAGGACTGTAAGAAGGAATGAATGTGGATTAGGAGGGAGTATTTTGGGTCCATTTTGAGTCCATTTTTTAGAGTTGGTAAGTAATTAATGAATGGGTTGCTGATCAAGTTTGTGCTTCTTTTCTGGTATAAGTTGACCAATATGTGAATTTCCATTTGTATGAAGTAGCTGAATAGTTCGTTTTCTTTGTCTCCTGCAGGCTGGTATGTGGTCTGGCAATTGTTTCTGTCTAAATTCAAGTTCCTGAGAGAACTGATAGGAGATACAGGGTCCCAACAAGGGGACAACGAGCTTCCCGAGACTGAAGTTGATCAGGAGACTCCACCCTCGCCACACAGAGGTAGACAGAAATCTGCTCGCCAGCGAAGGGCACCTGCAGAAGAAACAACTTAATACTCCCTTGGGCTGACTGAGTGGTTCAGCACCTCTGCACTGTGTATGTTGTTCAGTGGCTTCATCTTATGGAAAACTGACTTAAAAGGTCATAAATACCTGTGAATCTTTACTTCTGAACTACAAATATATGCTACTTGAGAGGTTTGGGGGCAGGAGGGGTGCTTTGGCAGCAAGTCAGTACTGGAAGAAAGGAGGGGTAGACAAAATTTGTTGGGAGGAGATTTCTGTGCTGCTCTCTGTCCCTAGACATGCAAGCATGAAAACATTCTGGTCCATAGGCTTAGTGTTTGCATTAGTCTGAATGTGATAAATGTTTCAGACTTGAAATGGTTGGTAAATTATTTTTACTTCACAGCACTAGAACAGCTTCTTGTGAGACTGGATTTTATTTCCATAGCTATATATAAAGGTATATATTTTTTCTTCAGCCTTATAAATGCATGTTTAACTTGAATAACTCTTGGGAGTGTCCTGCTTTAGAAAATATTCTGAAGTGAGACTTCAGTTACATTTTTATACATAAAGTAAAAGTGAAATATAGAAAATAATATCAAACGCATGTGATGTGGAGCTTTCTCCTTAAAAATGGAAGATAAGGCCTCACTTCTTGGTTGTGACATCAGAAAAGGGTTACAGATTAAACAGTCCTGTCTGATATCTGTGTGTTCTTTCTGAACCTTTTACTCTTAGACCAGTGTCTCTTGGAGAGGGAAAGGAGCCTAGATTAAGTACTCAGTTTGGTCTTCTGAAGTGTCATCTTTGTCTTTTGGTTTCTAAGCGCTTCTCTAGCTCACTTTATACAGTCTTACATTAAGTATTTGGTAGAACTCTTTTTTTTTTTTCCTGGAATCAATTAATTGGCATTCTGTCCAACTAGTAGATACCACTGTAACACTTTGATAGTGTTATAGCAATTAATTTGGTACCTCATGTTTGGTAGAGATCTTACTGATTTTTACCAGTAACAAGCAGTAGCTCCTGATTATTTTTAGAATATGAATTATATAGTCAACACCATGTCAATGCTGGACTTCAGAATTGAGATCCCCCCTCCAGCATCCCTGGAGCTCAGTGCATGAGTTTTGGAGAGAAGAGTTTCCATGTGTCACCTCTCATGTGTGCATGGGCAAAAGCTACCCAAAAATGTCTGTTCCATAGGCAGCTTTAGCTTTCTTCTACCATCTCAGTGTGTGGTGATGTTTGGATCACTGTTCCCTGCAGTTAAAACTGTTGAGCAGGGCTACAGAAAAGGTCTTGTTCTTTCAGCCAGTATGAAGTTCAAGCCTGTGACTTCTGAAATTGTGGTTTTGTTTGTCCACACAGCTATTAGCTGTTTGATCAAATCAACTTTCATCTGGGCAAAGAGCACTCTTGAGTGCCTTTATGTTTTAATTATTCATCTGTGAATACTGTGTAAAAACTATTGGGAACTTACAAGGTCTTATCCACTTAAAAAGATTTGGATGCTTCAGTATTAAAGTGTGTAAGAGCTGCCCAGCCCTTCCTTGGAACTCTGGAAGTCTGTCTTGGTTTACCAGCATGTATGTGTATGTATGCTTTGTACTACAGGGTTACACTTGCAAGCATGATGAGGCAGTGCTGTGTGCATATCCTTTAACTACACCTGTAGAAATATTCATAGTCTCCTTCCTCTAGTATTTCTGTTGACAAATGCCTGTTTACATTGCTAAAGTGGAATTTGCATCTATTCAAAGTGATCAAAAGCATTCAAAATCTCTTCATTCTAGATTCTGGTTGCTTGATCTGTACAATGTAGTGTCAAATAAATGATATTCTTATTTCTGTCTTGTCACATGAGTAGACTTCCAACTCAGCAGTGCTACTCAAGTACTGGAGCATCTTAAAATTTAAGCAGCACTCTTGTAGACCCAAATAAGCAGTGCACAAAGAAATGGTTTTTCCTGACATAGAGTACGGACATTCCTCTTACACTTTGGTTGTAACTAGATATAAGTGCACCAAAGACAGCAAAAGGCTGATGCTGGTAGTCTCCAGCTGAGATAAGTAACAGTTAACTCAGTTTCTATGTCTAGTAGCTGTGAAGAAAAGTAAAATGACAGCAATATACATACAGGATAATTTAAAAAAAAAAAAAGCAAGTTAATGAAGGAAATTCCATGTGGGTTTGAATGCTCACACTGACCAAGAATGCAATAAGATGATAGTGGGAGCTCTTGGCCATGAGACTTCTGCAAAACTCATGTGCTGTAGCTGAACAGCCTCTTTCTACCTTCTCTGTAGAACACAGGTTGCATTTCACTCCCCAAAGTTATTTTTCAGTCTTTTTAAAAGCAGGCACTATTTTTGTTAATGCTACTGTGAGACAGCTACCAGTAATGCTGTCTGCATACTGTGTAACATTAATGATCTTAACTAGCTGCAGGAAAAAGGCTTGTATTATGAGTTTAGGAAGAGTTTTGCACCATTGTTTTGTATATGTATATTTTCCTGTTAAAGAGTATATAGTTAAGCCTTTATATGGGGTACTCTGTTTAGTGAGGCTGTGTGTGTGAAAGTGTACTTTCATGGTAAGACCCACTTTGTGATTGCTGGCAGTCCAATATACTTAGTTTTTGCATATTTTTTAATGATGTATTTCTGAAAAGTTGATTAAGTACTTAAGTTTTGACTCATTTAAGTCTGAACCGATGAAGGCAACAGGTTACACCGTTGATTTTGTTCAGCAGGGTTTATTTTTTAAGCTCTATGCCTTATTGTTGCAGCCATTCTACTGAATGTACTTTGCATTCTTAATTTCAAGACATTCATATCACTTTTGCAGCAGGGGCCATATAACTTTGATTAAGCAGTGATTATCTTTGTTTAACATGACAGTTGATTGAAAAGGATTACTGCCATGAAGGCTAGAGCAAGCATGTAATGTAGCCTGGAAAAATGCATACATTACAGTTAAATTAAGACTGTAGACAACTCTTCCTGCCAAATTTCTTAGCATTTAGTAGGGAGGCACTAAGTTAATTATTGTGGTGACTTAATGTTAGCCCATGAGGCTAATGCTATGCAGTTTGTCCACTAAGCACTGCTGCTGTAGCTGTTAGCAGTTGATGCCATATACTGTGCTGCACTCTGTGAGTAACTTCCTGCTTAATATCAGGTTTTACACTGAACTAGACCTGTGTATGTATTTCAGTTTTGTCTGGAAATGACCAGCTTAAAGAATGTTTAACAATGGTCATTTGCCCCTTCAGTGTTAAGATACTCTACCTAATAATGCTTCTGTGGATGTCTGTTGTCAACATGTTCACTGTTTTAACTGACTGCACAGATAATGGAAAATAAAGTAACTAGACTTGCTATAAGTACTTTGTCTAAGTGTTTTTTAGAGGGAAGAGCTTGCTTCTAGAGTAAGCTTTTTATTTAAGCATGGAGCACTATGCAAGAAGGCTTGTCAAAAGTCATTCTAGCCGACTACAACATCTACAGAAGACTTCAACAAGAATCCAGGTAAGTATACATCCCTAAGATCAATTTTTAAAGATGTTCTTCTGCCTTTTAAAAGTTGTCACTAATTATCAACTAACCCCCTCTCTTTCTGACCCTTTTAAGGATGCTTTTTTGACTTCTTGGTATGCCTACAAATAAGTTTGGTGACTTAGAAGGCTTTTTAATCTGAAATCAGTTATGTACAGGAGAAGAAAATAAGCATGTGCTTCCTCCCTGATTGGCTCTGTGCTCCCTGTATGAGCCAGGGGACGGGTGTCTGCTCTGCTGCAGCTTCCAGCTCCCTATGGAGGAGTCAGTGCCAGGCAAACTGCCCGTGCGAGCCAGTGTCCCTGCGTACCCTGTGTCCTGCCTGGCTGTAATAGCAGCTTTCCCTGTGCTAGAGTCTGAATGCTTCATGCCAGGGTTTGAAAGTCTCAGATCAGCAAGGATTTGTTCACAAGTAGCATTAGCTCCAGCTTGAAACAAGTCTTCCTGCTAGGCTGGAGCTCTGTTGCTCTGTTTGCACTGAGTACTGTTCCTGTTGCAATTGATCCTTGCCTTCCTTGCGCAGTGCCCTGCCTCCTCTCAGTTAAGCATCTAACCAAAAACCTTCTGACAAGTGTCTTGCTTTTTTCAAGTTATTACAGCCTCTCTATCTTGAGTAATTGTCCAAATGCCTGATGACTTGCTGTTAGCTTTTATTTTTGTTTAAAAATGTCAGGCAACACCCATGCTATGGTGGAATGTGTCAAAACGTGTTTTTAATATGCCTGTTACTTTCTAAGTGTGTTTCAATTTTCAAGAGTCTGAAGAGCTGTTACATTGGAATCCTCCTTGGAGGATTTTGTGGAAGAAGCAGGAGGCTTCTCGCAGTGCTGCAAATCCGAGTGGGTGAGAGGCTGTGCTCGCTCTGGGGTCACCAGTGCCTACAGGAGGGCACATGGCATGAACAGCCCTATGATATGGTCAGCTCAGGCTCACGGGGTGAGCAGTACCAGCAAAATTCCCTGGGGCCGATAAAGCCCCCAAGCCCACTTCGTTTCTTGGCTAGGTGTTGATATGTCTGCAAAGACGTTTGATCCTGGTGTAATGTGCCCTTTCCAGGAGCAGGCCGTAGTTGATTTATTCTTGGTGCCAGTGTGGGGGAGTGCCCATTCCCAAAAAACTACTTCTTGCAGGAAGATACTCATGCCTCTTTCAGAGCAATGAAGGGGTGAGGGAGAGGTAGAAAGCAGAGAGATGGAAGTTTCACTGTGTGAATTTGGTTCTCAGTTCTTCCCCTGACTTTCTGTATAATCTCTGCTTAACCTCTTCCTACATCATAAGGCTTATTTAACATTTGTAACATTTAAATATTAGCAGTGACACTTAGTGCAACCTGAGCTTTTATCCTTTCTGAAGGATTCAAGGACCAAGGGTGGACTTGATCTTGTTTATCTGTGTCCCTAGTTCCACAAGATCCTCCCATTTCTCTTGAATACTGAATAAGGTGGACATGGGAAAATGCTGGTTCCTGGACTGCTGCCTTAAAAACTGAGTTGTTGGCAGTGCAGAATTTTCCGGAGGACAAATCTAGGGGATTTCAGCAGCCGAGGGCGGTGGCAGCAGCAGGGCCTGGGGAGTGGCTCTTGGCCACTAGATGGCACGTGCCCTCAAGCTAACAGCTCCAGCACCCATCCCTCCCGGCCTGCGCTCCTGCGTGTTGGCTGCTCACTTGCTTTAGCAGTTCTCTAGAGGCTTAAGCTGGTTGGGAAGCACAAACCCAGCTCCTTGCAGGGCATCAGCCTGGCTCTTATTTGCCCATAATGCTCTTGGCCGGGGGGGAGTTCTTGGAGCTTCCCTGCTGCTAAAGCTGATGTTTGTGATCAACTCCAATCAACTCCTGGGGTTGCAGGGAAGCTGTTTTGAGAGATGTGGAGGCAGAGAGCCTATATCCTATAGGAGCAGCGTAAGTCCCCCTGATCGTGTAGCTGCTGCTGCTGCTCTTCAAGGCAGATGGAAGGAGATGCCAGAAAATGGTTGTCTTAAATGCTGTCCTCTTTAACGCCAAGAACCCTTGAGGAGTGTGAGGGGGTGATACCTAGTGGGAGCTTCATTAGCTGGCAAGCTGTCCTGCTGTTAAATCTGTGTATTCAGGCTGAGAGAGGAGCAGGGAGCATTTTATCCTATAAGCCTTGAATAAACCTGGCTTCCTGTTTAGCTTGGCACTTGCAACCTGGTAGTACTGGGGAGTCCCCATTAGCAGATTTAATGTTTGCACTTCGTGAAGAAAACTGCTGACTTTTTTTTTTCCCTCCTCTGTTAGAATAGTTTGCTGGGGAAATGAGTCCACAACAAGCCCTGTGAAGGGACCCTGGCCAGGAAGAAGTGATTTCAGCAGAGAGACCCTTTGGTGAGAGGTTGGTGAGCGGCTCCTCCTCGTGGAGCATGCGGAGTGCGGGATGCCCCCAGTGCTAACGCAGAGCCGGTGTTTCTGAGGGCTTGTTCCCAAATGCTGTGAAGGCCTATGAAACAAAAACTTGCAAACGCTCTAGAAGGGGAGCTTCCAGTTATTTCAGTGTAAGCTTGTTCTCTGCATATAAGTTGCATTTTGGTCACTAGAGTATGAAGTGGTTCTTTTATAAAACATTTCTCATGAAAGAAAGCAAACGCATGCTCTCAGAAAGCCATTTTGAAACCCATTCTTGCAAGTTAAATACCCCTTAATCATGCTCACATTTCCTTTAGCCTTTCTTGGCAGTGCAGCCCTTCCTGTGCCAGGGAACAGCTGCCCTGGACACCATGTGGATGCAAAGCTGGGTAGGTGGCCGATGCTTTCACAGGGTTGCAGTGGCCCAAACTGCACGTTGCACCACGCAAGTGAGGGGGACGTCCATCAGTGCTTGGGAAAGGAGCACCAGCATCACCTAAATGCGGTCTTAGTGAAGCCTTGGAGCAGGTGCCTGATTTTTCAGTCCTCTTACCTGTCTCTCTCTTCCCCTGGTAGGAGAAACTTCCCCCCTCCCCCCCCGCCCCGAGCACCTTTCAGCCCTTGGTAGCTGCCCCAGCTCTGCGCTGCTGTTGCAGAGACCTGGCACGGAGCTCCTTGCAACAGCAGAGGCGCAGGAGGCTTAACCCACTTGTGGGCCAGGCTGTCTACCCTGCCTGGCCCAGGGTCAGTGGCACCACAGGCTCAGAGGCTGGAGGCACCCAACTCCTAGGGGATGCTCCAAGACCATCCTTTTAGTCAGCACAGCAATTGCTATGGGGGCACTGCGGGCTGAGCCAGGTCTGCCGGCGGGCAGCGTCTCGGGCAGCGAGGCCGCCAGCAGCTGGAAGTTGAACACTGCAGAAGGTGCCTTTGTTCATTCTCATTTATCAAAAATGAGATTTTTCCCTTTGAAATGTGTCGTGAAAAAAAACAGATATGTTAACTTCTGCCCTTTTGGACTGCAGGTTAATTACAGGTGCCAGCCTCCAGCTCAAATTGCTTCCTATGATAAAACGCTTTTGGGAAGGCTGCTGCTAGGAGCACCATTATCCTTGATAAAATCCAAGCAGATAAGTCACAGGATGCAAAGGCATGGAAGATCCATTTTTGTGCTTCATGTTCATAGCTGCTCGCCCTTGTAGCTTTTTTTCCCCTTGGAGTTTAGCTCGGGGCAAAGTCAGGCTTGATTCACTGCAGGGAGGAGTGCCCTGGAGCCTTCCACCTGCACCAAGAGTTGCAGGATGTGTCCTGAATCCTTCCTGCAAGATGATTGAAAACTCAGATGAGGTTTCTGTGTTTTTTTTTTTTTTGCACTCATTTTTCATTTTTTTCTGCTTGTCCTTCATTATAACCTTCCTTTAACCAAACTTGATCCCCCCCTTAATATAAACAGCAGCTGCTCCTGGGATGTTGTTACTGCACCTTCCTGACTGGAAATGGTTTAGGTAGCCCTGACTGCATTACTGAACAAGATCAAGCTAGATAAGTGGAAAGCTAAGAAAGGCCCTCTGGATTTGGTTTCCTGCAGCTTTGGTTTAAGGGAAGAGCTCTGATCATTTTTCCTGTAATTAAGAAGCCAGGTGGGAGGGAAGGGGAAGAATCCTCTTCAGCTTATGGGACAATCCCCCAGCCAGCAGCAGGGTTTTGTTTCCTTCCCGTGGCTGATGCCGCATGTGCAGGAGCGTGCGTGGGCCCAGGGAATCGTGGTTTTTATTTGGGTTTATGGTGTCTACGCCTCCTGGGAGCCCACTGTGCAGGGAGGCAGCTGCTGCTGGTGACGCACGGCGAGGCAGCGCGGTGCTCGGGAGACCAACTTTGTATGTGATCCCCTGTAGACCTGATACTTTGTTGTTGCGCTCTCCCCTTCTGCTTTTGCTGCAGTCACCCTTGTATATCAAGTTGCTGTTTGGACAGAAAAAGATATCGTGTCTCCATGTTCTGCAGAAAAAAGAAAACCTTGGTAGGGTGATGCTGTGTGCATTGGATTTAGCATAGCTGCAACATCAGTTGTGTGTAGGTTTTCCAGGTGTCAGGCTTCACCTTCAGTAAGGACTTGCAGCATTCACAGAGGGTGAGACAGAGAGAAACTCCAGAGACTTCTACAAGAGGTGTCTGCTTGATGATTTTGCTTTTGAGGGTCTACAAGTAGAAGCAGAGGCACATAAAGAAAAGCAAGCAAGATGCAGATCCCTTCTGGGGCTGAGTGTAGCCTGAGGGTGTCTCTTGTGCTTCATGTCTGTCTTTGCAGGCTCACAAGAGGAGATTCTTCTTGCAAGCTGAGCCCCAGGAGAGCCAGGAAGGCTGCAGGAAGTTCTGCCCAGCACTGCTCTTCCTTTGGGCCCCTTTCAGCTTTTCTCTCTCTGAAACCTGTGGGAAATATGGGAGGGGATCCCAGCTCTATGGAGGCATGGGGTTGGTGGGAGGCCTGGGAGGCACCAGCAGCCCGTCACTACCTCTTGCCACGATGCTGGGAGTGCTTGGGGACAAGGTGCTTGTGCTTCCTAAGCAAGTCCTAAGGCCACTGACATGTCCAGAAAGGCCACAGTCCCTATCCAGGACTTCTAGCCACAGCCAGAAGTGTTCCAGATATCCAGGACACATCAGCCAGGGAAAGCTAATTTTTTTGGGTGGTGTTTTACAGAATCACAGAATGATTTGGGTTCAAATAGCAGGAAGAGAATGCTTCAGAATAAATCCTGTTTGCTGGATGGTCCATCTCTGTTTCCAGGCAGCAAGAGGGCCCAGCTCATTTAAGAATAATGCATACAGCTTGTTTTTGAAAGTACTGATATAATGGGCCTTAGCCTGTTGAGGAGGGAGTTGAGACCAGAGGAAAGGAACAGGCATGTCTGAGTTGAGCATAATGCTCTGCGTCCTGCTCTGAGACTGGCGAAGGTGCTGCCTTTGCCTCAGAAACCTCATACCCAAAGGTGGACAAATGCTGAGAATATGGTGAGAGGAGAAAGGAGGAAGAGGGGATGAAGAACTTCATTTGGAGTGAGTCTTAAAAGCTTTTAAAGTTGTTAGCTTGAGACCAAGACCTGCCAAGATGCAGTAGGCAGCCTAGTAGCAGAGTTCCAAAGGGAAAAGATGGAAGAACAGGGTTTGGAGCTGAACAGATACAGCTGCTTGGCCTGCAGACAGAGAGGGGTGAAGTTACAAGTGTGGAAACAGTCTGAACTGCTGAGGGTGAGAGGGACAGGTCTGAAATGCAGCCTAGCTGCCCCTAGGGATGGGGCTAAGCTCTAGGGTTTGGAAGCTGCCTGCAGGGGATGTGAAGATGTTGGGGTGTTACCTCACTAGAGGCCATGGTGTGGGAACTTCTTCTGTGAACTTAAGGAAACATTTCTTGACAGTGAGGGTGACAGAGCCCTGGCACAGGCTGCCCAGAGAGGTTGTGGGGTCTCCTTCTCTGGAGATCTTCCAAACCTGCTTGGATGCAGTCCTCAGCCACATGCTGTAGGTGACCCTGCGTGTGCAGGGGGGTTGGACTAGATGATCTTGAGGTCCCTTCCAACCTTTATGATTATATGAACTTCACCTGTGTTTCCTGGATTGGAGTGGCAGTCACAGGGTTAGCTGCAATCAATAAGCAGTGACTAGAGGCATGGAAGCTGTGTGAGCTGTGGTTGGGAGGAAACTGTACAGGCGCCTCAGGGGCTGCGTAGGACAGGGAAGAGCTTCCCGGGGGCTCTACTGAAACATGGGCGAGTGTCTAGAGTACTGATGGGACGGACAGCTGCTCTGAAACCTGCCTGAACATTTCAAGAACATCTTGTTCCTTCCAGCCAATGTGAAAGGCAGGTTCTGCCTCACCAGCGTGGTTATCTTCTATGACCAGGTGACCTGCCTAGTGGATGATGGAAAGGCTGTGGATGTGGTCTACATAGACTTCAGTAAGGCCTTTGATGCAGTCTGCCACTGCCTTCTCCTGGAGAAGCTGGTGCTTCTGCAGGTGGGCTCTTCACTGGGTGAAAAACTGGCTGGATGGCCAGGCCTGGAGAGTGCTGGTGAATGGAGTTAAATCCAGCTGGTGACCAGTCACGAGTGGTGTTCCCCAGGGGTCCTTTTTAATATCTTTATCAACAATCTGGATGAGGGGATTGAGGGCACCCTCAGCAAATGTGTAGATGATGCCAAGCTGGGAGGAAGAGTAGATCTGCTTGAGGGCAGGAAGGCTCTGCAGAGTGACCTGGACAGGCTGCATCAATAGACTGAGACCAACTGTATGAGGTTCAACAAGGCCAAGTGCCAGGTCCTGTGCTTTGGTCACAACAACCCCATGCAGTGCCCTAGGCCTGGGGCAGAGTGGCTGGAGAGCTGTGTGGCAGAAAAGGATCTGGAGGTGCTGGTCCACAGCCGGCTGAACATGAGCCAGCAGTGTGCCCAGGTGGCCAAGAAGGCCAATGGCCTCCTGGCCTGTATGAGGAGCAGTGCAGCCAGTAGGACCAGGGAAGGGATCGTCCCTCTGTACAAGGTGTTGCTGAGGCTGCATCTCAAATACTGTGTTCAGTTTTGGGCCCCTCACTACAAGAAGGACATGGAGGTGCTGGAGTGTGTCCAGAGACGTGCAAAGAAGCTGGTGAAGGGGCTGGAGCACAGACCTTGTGAGGAGCAGCTGAGGGAGCTGGGGTAATTTAGTCTGGAGGAGATGAGGTTCAGGGGAGACCTTATTGCTCTCTACAACAGCTTGAATGGAGGCTGTAGTGAGGCGGAGGTCAATCTCTTCTGCAGAGTGACTACTGATAGGACAAGAGGAAATGGCCTCAGGTTGTGCCAGGGGAGGTTCAGGTTAGACATTAGGAAGAATTTCTACATGGAAGGAGTGGTGAAGCACTGGAACAGGCTGCCCAGGGAAGTGGTGGAGTCACCGTCCCCAGCAGCGTTCAAGAAATGTGTACGAGGCGCTCAGGGACCTTGTTTAGCACGCAGGGTGTTGAAGGGCTTACGGTTGGACTCGATCTTGAAGGTCTTTTCCAACCATCATGATTCTATGATTCTTCTCCATCACCATCCTGGGTGAGAGGTTTCTGAGGTAACTTACTAGTTAATATGAATAAATATTTACTTGTGCCTTGTGTGAGCAGCCTGTAGCTGGGCAGGCTTCTGTATTTCATGCTGTAAGCACTGATGGGTGGAAAGGTGCAATGCAAACTCTCCATTTTAGAATTGCCTTGGTTGTCTTAGCAAAAGGCAGCGTTCCTCTTATGATGCTTAGAGGACTGAGAAATAAGGTCAGATTCTGGCCTTTTTTAATTATAAAAAAACCTATCTCATTTAATGATTTTTAAAGTTATTCTCTACAAGATAACAAATGGTAATACAGCTTTGCGATGAAGTTTCTCCTGAAAGCACAAGCTATCCACAACAGCCAAGCTTCAGAACACATTTTCACTTTCTAAGAATATACAGTGAAAAAACAAACACGGAGGGGGAAAAAAAATACACACAAACCCCAGAAGAATCACAGACAACACAAGTACAAAATAGTTTCAAGTGGATGATTTTTGGCAATTAGATATTGGTTGCAACACGGAATTACCCATTTTCTTTGTCAGAGTGAGGAGAGTGTAAAATGTTGTATCAGAAATGAGCCCTGAAGCCACTTCTGGGCTGGCTGAAGCTGTGCCAGCTCCTGCTGCCCTTGGGAATGTCCTGGAGCCTCTGGAAGCAACACCATGGTGGCTCAAGGCAGCCTTTGCTCTGAGACCTTTACATTAAGGCAGCAAAACTGCGGGTGCTGCTGAAGTGTCTGTTACCTGAGACAACAAACCCCACTGCTGTAAGGCACCTCTTAGCTGTGGACTGGGAAAGAAGTTTAGGCAGGAATATTTTCTACTTGCTGCTCATCTCATGACTGTGTTTACTAGTGATCTGGTGTCTCCTGCAGATACTTGGTACGTATCAGTGTGGGTCTGTCTTGAGTTATCTATGTCAGTAGTAGTATTGCTGCTGTAAAATCACCAGAATTGCCTGGAATTTGCTATGTGAGCTGGGCTGCTGCTACCACCCAGGCTGGAGAGAGCTTTCCAGCTGGGACCACAGACACCTGGAGTCCTGCGACATATTTTGGGGAGTTCACAAAAGGCAATGGAAAAAATATAAGTCTATATATGTTATAGAGAAGAGAAGCCTGCATATGTCATTTCTGAAGGGTTCCATATCCCTGCTAGCAATTTTTCAGGCATTCAAGTTGAAAATTGCTGGTTAGAACAGTATGTGCTGCTGATGGAATTACACATTAAGAAAGGATGTTATTCCTGGAGACTGCACAGTGCAGAAGAGTAGTGGGATCAGCAGCTGTAGAATATGATTTGGAAGAAGTCCAATATTTGAATGAAAGTCAGAGCTGCAATAGATGCAAGGAAGTCCCCAAAATATGTCCTAGAAAAATAAGTGCTCTGTCTTCATTAAATTATGTATACACTACCCAGGTGTTTACATTATCTGTGATTTTTAAATCAGGTCGTTATTCTTTCACAAAGGGAGTGGCCTTTGGAGACACTGCTCACATGCAACCTCAGAGATGAGTCTGATGGATCTGGGGATGCTCTCAGGATAACTCTGGGTCCACCAACAATTAAACTCTCAAGTCTGACTGAGTATACAAGGCAAACATGTAAATCTACATTGCTGGAGATACCATGTTGCATAGTTATCAGAAATGTCTTCTGACATTCAAACTCTTCTATTGAACATAATCATTTTTCTCTTGATTAGAAGGTTCTGTCTCTTATGTTGCCTCCCACTGTCTTGCTCTCACATGCTGTGTGTGCTTTGATGCACTGTTTGTTGCAGTTCTGCACATGTGCTTCTCAAAACGGTAGAATCCTCTATGCAAAATAACACCAAGAAGGGAGGGCCAAAGTTCATGGAAATTAACCCAGAGAAAGTAGTTTTGAAGAAGGGAATGGGGTTGGTTCTATGAGAACCACTACGCTGGCTTCATGGATTGCTACAAGTAGCTTTCCCAACTGGGTCCATGGGCCAAATTTAAGCTGGAATGAAACAAGAAGAGTGCAGCATCCAGTTAACAAGCATACTGAGAAACAGGCACTATATACAGAGATATGCACTGCTTACCCGGCGTGTACTTTTAAGGTGCTTAATGATGTCTTAGGAAATATAGCAACATATACATATATGCAGTGTATGCATATTAGCTGTATATTAGAACCAAAATATGGAACCAGATGTATTCCCAGATCCCTGATTTCATTAGATTCTCTAAGCCATAAAAATGTATTTAAAAATATTTCATATAAAATATTTATTAAAAAAATGATAACCCTTTATATAAAATAGCTCCAGTTTGCTGGTTTTCTTTTTCATTACAGTTCATGGACTGGGTCACCCATGTTGTTTCATAGCGATGCCATCTGTACTAAGGAGAGTTTAAACAAGTATGCGTGATGAGACAGCTCTGTTACTCGGTCCACCATGTCCTGGAGGGCCCCTGTGTGAGGGTAATGCAGGGCAGCCACCTTGGTAGCCATAACGATGCTCTTGAGCAGTTCACACAGCAGGTTGCTGGAGTTCATCACTCTGTTGCGTATGTCCTGGGTGGTCACTTGCCTTGTGAGCGTGTCCCCAATGAACACCAGTTTGTGAGCGCTCAGGATGACAAACTTGCTGTGCGCAACAAAGATTCGCGGCGGCTGTGCCGCGTTGAGGCAATTGAAGAAGGCGTCGATGGCGTTGAGGAGGGAGTTGTAGTGAGTGTTGCACTGGTCAGAGTAGAACGAAAGCAGCTGCCTCTCATGAGAGGCAGCGGTGCCGCTGGCCGCTTGCAGAGCTGGCGGGGCCTTCCACTTGGAGATGTCGTTCTCCACGGGCTTGGTGATCTCCTGCTCCAGGCGCTGGAACTGATTGATCTGAAACGTCAACAGAAAGGCTCTCTTCAGAGAAGGCCCTTATAACAGTCCCTACAACACACCGTTCCCATTTACAGTTCCACCTGTCTTTGGTAGATCCCTGAAAACATTCTACTGCGATCTCCTAGTGCCCCCTCGGTGAGGCACAATGACGCTCTGCTTTTCGCATTCTTTCTGACCAATTGCCCAGCATGATCTGTGAGGGCTTTAGCACATCTGAAAGGTACACAGCTAAGTTGTTCATAACAGAGCCAGTCACCTCCAATAACTGCATTTAAAACAACTATTTATCCCTCCCTATGCCAGTCATGTCTCTCATGCTTTGACTCTATAAAGGGGTTCTGGGCAGGCAGAGCACACCAGACCAGGCACCTGTAGCTTCCAGACAAGCAGCAAGCATCTGCAAGCACGCACGTGATTTTGCAGAGACCTATTGGATATATGTATATTTTGTGTCTATATAATTGTTACATATTACAACTGTGCCCCAGTACAACACTGGCTATCCTACGCTCACCTTACGCTACATAAAAGCCACTATATATGTTTTTAAAGAGCTTTTATGCTGGGGAATGAGTGGTAATCAGCTATTTTGCTTACCATAAACCTAAATATAAAGCGCTCAGATGATACACCCTCCCAATACTTTATCTGCATTTAAAATCTCAGCAAATTTGCAGGCTGTTGCTCATTTGAAATATTCTGAAATTACGAATGCAAGATGCATCCAAGTGACAATGACATATTTGCCATCTTTAAAATGCCACCTCTGTGGGGTCCCGAGATGGCAAACCTTTAGCTTCCAGATCCTTAGTCCTTTTAATGCAAACAAAACTACTGTCACAGCATCTACCCTCAGCTTCACACGACCTGCTTTTCTAGCATCCAAAGCACAGTGAAGGGCAGGGGCCGCGAGGAGCCGACGGTGCTGCCGCTCCCTGAGCGGCTGGGCGCGCAGGCAGCCTGGGCCCATCGCCCAGGCACGAGGCTGCAGCTCAGCAAAGCCAAGTTCTCAAGTTGGCTTTGTCACTGACTGACTGCGAGATGGCATAAATGCCTCTTCTCCCCCCATCTGTGGTAAAGCTTTGGAGACAGAGACTGCTTTTTATTACACATATGCACTGGTCCCACCACAATGGTGCACTGTAATAAAAAATAATTAGTCTCTTAAAGTGAGATGGCTGGAAATTGTTTTCAAGGGAAAGGCTTCTTCCTGCCACAAGAGAGGTCATTCCAAACAGCGAGAGCTCTGGCTCTGCTTCCGCTCAGTTACTAAGTGGCTGCAACTAAATGAACAGGGCAAAGATGCTGATTTTCAGGACAGCTAATTTATTCTAAATAGTCAAGCTTTGGCATAAGGAGTGGCTGACACAAATGCACAGGGCTAGGAAGGTGCGTGCCCTTGTCCTCTGTCACCAAATCTATCAATGGGGGAGCTTGGCTGGCACAAATCGGCTCAGAAAGAAAGGAGCTGGGGCTACTGTTTAGCCACAACCCAAGAGCTGCCATCTTCCCTTCCCAGCCGTGTGTTCCAGCACTCCTGCACACCTCATAGCCAGGTTACCAGTAGCTCCACACTGGCAGGACAAGGGCCCTTCTTGCTGTACTTGACCAGTACCACTCAAGTACAAAGCACCCTGCAACTCAATGTGATTACTCTGCCTGACCACACATACCTGATGGTGCTCTAGCTCCATTTTGCTCTGCTTCATGATATTTTCTTTTTCCAGCAGCTCCTTCTGCTGTCTTTCAAACTCTTCTTTCCCCTGTTTTGCGCAATGTAAAAAGACACTGGGTTAAATCAAAACTGACAAATATCAACTTGTAAATTCACTAGCTGGTGTCTTTCCACTGGCTTTCGCTGGTAGTGTAAGCTTGAGAGTAAGGAGAAGGATAGTGTGGAGAGGCAAAAGGGTATTGCTATTATGTATGGAACAGTCCTAGCAGAGGGCATATAATCCCTCTGGTGAAATTCCTCTTGAATGTGTATTCGTGCAGCAACCTTTCTGCAAACAGCTCTTGCAAGAAGAAGCCCAACCCCTCTTACTCCGCCTTGCGCAGAACAGGGCGTCTGACCCACCTACCTGCAGGTGGACGTAATCATAGTCATCCATCCAGCTCTTCTCCGAGCTCTCACTGGTGGTACCGTGAGGGAGCTGCCCCTTGCCCAGGAGCAGGCAAGGGGAGCCCCAGGGCTCCTGGCCCTTCTCGGTGCGTGGCGGCGTGCGAGGGCTGCCGCGGCCGCGCTCGGGCGGGCTCAGCTTGTTCTCTGCTGCGGCCCTGGCTCGCGAGCTGCCGGCCGCCTGCCTGAAGAGCACCTCTGCGTTGACGCTGATGGTGGTGGTCAGTTGCTTGGCGTCGTCTGGCACTGTCCTCGCCACCATCACAAATCGGTCCAGGTCATCACACTTGTTGTGCAGCCTGTTGACAGCGAGGACGTTCAAAGACCAGCTATAGCTGTTCAGGTCATGGCTGGTCTGGGTGAGGATCTGGTGGGAGTCCTCCAGCCTCTGCACCTCCCTCCTCATTTTGTTGTAGAGGCTCCCCTCAGCCAGGCAGGAGGCGTTGGCGGCCGAGCCCTTCGCAAACTGCAGGTAGGCCACCAGTGACTGCTCCACCTTGTCCACGGCGCTGCGGATTTCGTTGAGGTGCTTCTCCAGATACCCATATGAGCGCCAGTCGGCAGTAACGAAGGCCATGAGGTTACTGACACCCGCCTCCATCATCTGCTGAAGGCAATAAAGCCTCTCTATGGCTGTGTCTGGGTCAAGGATTAGTCTTTTGTCCTGGGAAGTAGATGCTGAGAAAGAAGACTCTTTTGATGTTGTTGACGATGTGGACATGTTACTCCTGGTACTTCCTGTGCTGGAGAAAGACAGCCTATTTATCCCGTCGGTCACATCCTGGAAGCCTTTAGTCTCTTGTAGCATGGCTGGTGGCACGTCATAGACACCTTCCCTTCCTTCGGAGATGACACTTTCATTTAATCCTGCCTGTTGTCCTGGAAAGGCAGTCCCCCGTGGGGTATCATACACATCCTTCTGAGGTGCAATTTGCTGTCCAAGAAATTGGTTTTGATGGTTCACAGGGATATCATACACACTCTGCTTCCGTGGCACTCCATCAGTCGATAAAATCCCCTCAGAAGAAAATTTCTGACTAAGTTCTTTCCCAGTTGCTTTGGTGACAGGAGGAGGAATATCGTAAACTCCTTCTGGTCTTGCACTGTGGCCCAGCGGGGATGAAAATTCCTGCATATTTTCCCTCAGGCCTGTCTCATCTCGGCACGCAGGTGGTGGTGTAGCATAGATCTGAAACACAGAATGCAAACCATGAAGTCTCTCACTAGAAAAATAAAATAATTTACAGCTTCCATATGGAAATAAAAAGCCGAGATGGAAGATCTGCTATCGTATTTCATCGGGTCAGATACTTACCCTGAGTTGGACAGAGGGTCAATTTTAATATCTTACTCATTAATGTTCATCTTGATGAAAATTCTCCTAAGCAGCAAAATCTCAAGAAGACAGTACACTGCCCTAAAGATAACCTCGTTCTAATTACTAAGTCCCACTGCCTGAGTTCAGGAATTCTGGCATAAAGCTTTGCGTCGTCTATTTTACTCAGCAGCTCAAACGTCTAAGGAAATATTTGAAGTATTGAACCTCCTTCTCCTTCAAGATGAACTGTTTGTTTAAACAAATTTTTGGTCAGACATGAAAATAGAGCACCCTGAGGAAATGCCGTGACACTTACCCCTTTGGCAGGTGGTATATCATAGATGCCTAAAGCTTTTGCTTCTCCCATGGGAACTGGATATGCAGGCCCCTTAGCAGATGCTGGGGGAACGTCATATATCTAAAGAAAGAATAAATCCATTATGGAAACAAGTCACCTCATGAGAGCTCTGAACTTCGATGATTTGTTGTTGTTGTTTCTGTGTTTCCTCTCAAACAACGGGAAGATCAGGAGGGGTGTGCAGCTGTGTTCTGTATGGGAGACTTACCTGAACTTGCCAGGGATTTTGAACACTTAGGAAGAACTACACCTCTGCTACACTGACTTCATCCTTAAGGGTGAAATCAGTGCTGGTCTCTTACAGTTTCAGCCACTTGGACTCAATACAGCATTAGGTACCACCGGGCTTCAGTGCTGTTTCCTAGCAGAGCTGCACTACGGAAGAACCATGCAGAGAGGCAAAGCTATTAGGTACGAGGCTCTCCAACATCCACTCTAGATTTTTGGGGGTCAAATATTGAGGGGGGCTCTGCAGGACAAAGCTATATTTCAAATTCAGTGATATATGGCAGTAAGAATGGCCTGCATGGTAGTTGCTCATCTAGGAAACAATTCTGCTCTTATTGAGTGAATTACTGTCAGCTAAGCAACAACAAAGCGAAGGAAAAAAAACTGTTCCCAGGCAACACATTTATTCTACTCAGATATTCTGTTTGATCAAAACACAGAAAACAAATGGGACTTTGGTGTTTGGTGTGCTGCCAGATCTTACTCAACATCAAATACAACTTTGAAGTTCTGCACTCTGTGAAAAAGCCATTGCATCTAATTAAAACATATTTTAGCTCTGGAATGACAGAACTTGCTCTGCTCATTAACTTCAGGTAGGAAGTTACCACCTTTTGTGCCCTGTCAAAGCTGTTGCCAGTTTTATTGATACTTACCCCTTGGAGAGGGCGAACAGGGGGGATATCATAGGTGTCCTTCTGGTATCTGGAAGGGAACTCATAAACATAACCTTGTCCTGACCTGACTGGAGTTATTACCTGTGGATTAAAAGAGAAGGGTATGAAAACATAAGTCTTTGAGGCTCGTGACGTGTTTTCTCTGTAACCGTGTAAGGTTCTCGGTACGCACATTCCAGTGTTATTAGCTTTCAGATTTTAATGCGGCAATTTCAGCAACACAGGTCACCTATGCTTCTGACAGTTGAAAATTGAAAAATGACTCTTAGTAGCTACAAAAGCACCGTCTTTTCTTTCCCAATCAGTTCTGAGCTGGCTGCTTGCTGGTCCTACAAGACCTCTTATTCATCAAGGCTAGATTGTGCAGCAGGGAAGAGGCCTGAGAGAGCTCTGCACTTCTTCCCACCACAGAGGATGCGATGTGATGGTCACAGCACCCCCTGACCGAGCGAGATCTAGGGCTACGCACGTCTCTGCTGATCCTAGGGAGGAACTGAGTGTCTTCCCTTAAGGGCACAGGCTTAAGATACTCTCTATATCTTATCCTCAGAGCTTCCCCCTTGCCTGGGGAGGTACTTCCCCATGTATCTCAGCAGGATTTCTTGTGGGACCACTCTGCAGGACAACGTCCTGAAGGGCTGAGCGAGCTGTGGCTGGAAGAGCCAGGCTCAAACCTACCAAAGCAGAGCACTCGGCTGGGCTGCCTCCATCTGGCTCAGCTGTACTGGCAGCTAAGAGGTGCAAAACGTCAGGCCATTCTTGAAGTAAGTACTCAATGTAAGAACAGTCTCCGAAAAAAGCTTAGAATTTACATTTTTGATGTTTTCTAAACCATTAACTACTATAACGACTTCAAATAAAATGTGGTCAAAAATAAATGCTTCACATCTTGGACAGCATCTGCACGGCAGAGTTTCAATAGAGTGTGGTGCAAAAGGAGCAGTCACCTAACCCCAGAAAGAGATGAGTTTCTATAGGAAATGCTGACATCCTAATCTCGGCCACTGCTATTTAAGTCTAACAAGGAAGCACAAATAGTGGAAACCAAAGGCATAAAATGGCAAATGACATAGGCCCATGTAAGATGCGGTTTCATGCTCAGCTCGGGAGAATTCTGTAACGAGATTACTTAACTAGCCGTGGAAATGCATGCAAAACGTAAAACAATTTACGACCGCATGCTCAGCAACAATCCCCTAACAGTTTTGGTGTAAGAAATCTTAGTATCCTGGCTAAATTTCCTTGATACATTTTTCTAAACTGAGGTCTGCAGAGAAACTCCTTGATGCCAAACCCCTCCCTCCTCTCTGCTATGGCAATGCCACTGGCTTTTCTCCTTTTTACTTGCTGCCCCAAATAGTGCTTTTTGACAGGATTCAGTTCACTGCCCTTGAGAGGACTCCTGATGCATTTAGTGTGGGATTAACAGTGTTTGCATACGATTTCTTGAAGAAAAAATACATAAAAATGTATTGAATTTATACAGACAGTTCCTGTCCCACAGCTACCTACTACATTGCATAAACACATTTGTAGAGAAACCTTTAGGAGGGTTCTGCCTTAAGGGGCGAAACCTGCCTCTGCGTGAGCTGCCGCCTGCTGCTCCGCGGGACAAGCGGCCGGCCGGGGTCACGTCCCCGCAGGAGGGAACTGCTGCCTCAGCCTGAAATTGCCCTTCGGATAAACACCAGTGAATAGCTCAGCTGGCTCCTGCTCCAGGAGCCGAGCTCCGTTCTGAATCCAGACGTATGGCAAATTCGACCTGCTCACACCCAGACCGAGCACGTGTGATACAGCCCTGCAGGTGACACCCGGCGCCTCTGCAGCAGCTCTAGAGCCCCTCACACCTCCCAGGTTCGCGCAGGTGAGAAAAGTCACAGGTCTCTTAACATAAAACAGGATGCGAAGCAACACAGGTAATACTGTTTGCGCATGTAAAAACTGTTGTCATAGCTGGTGCTATAGGTAAATACTGTGCTTTCCTTTGATATAAGCCTAAATGGCAAAACAAACGATATCCTTATGCCATGGAGGCTGGGGATGTGGAATAAGAGCTGCCCTCGTGTTCCGTTTTCCCAGGAAGATCCCCCATTCACTCTGCCAGTAGCATCGTGCAGGTGTGCAATTCCCATAGCTCATCCTTAGGGACCTTTCCCATTCTCTTCAGAAAAGGGTGACGTGCCAGGCATCAAAAGGCTTAAAAAATTACTAGGCTGCTGCTTTTATTTACTCTGCGGCTGTATAATCCTGCATTATCACACTCATACTAATCTGGTCAGATGAAGGAAGCTAATTCCACTCAGTGCTGCATGACCCTTTTTTATGACGTGTGTTGGCACATTCACTTTGTTCACTTTGCTCTGTCTGGGTGGAACAAGCCCCTGTCGTGGAGGTTTCTGTGTGTTGTCAAAGACAGCAAAAAGTTAAAACAGTAAATTTTCCAAATAAAAATGCACAGGAGCAGACATAGCTCCTTTTTGGGCCCCTGAAATAGTCTCACAAATGACAGGAAATAAGGTTCAAAAAAATCCCAGCAATAGCAGCGGTTTGTTGATAACATGAAAACCAACTATGGTCTCCCAGTGACTCAGGTGTGTCTTCCTGAATGGAATTTTACTATCAAGACACAGCATGTTCTGCGTGATTTCATCATAAAATTCTCCATAAATGATGAAAAGGTCAGCACATCATCCAAGAATATTTCCTGTTGTACCTCCAGTGCGCTCCCTTCTAGCACCGTTCACTAGTTAAACTTGCCTGCTGCTGCACTGCTTTTCCTACTCACTTCAGAGCAGAGGCTGCTTATCACGAGGATACATCTTCAGCAAATATTTTGTTACAGTAATTGAAGGATGATGTGAAAAGGTAGATTATTTCTTCCGATTCTCATGCCCCAAAGATACCAGTATGCCACAGGAGAAGCCAGGACATGTTTGCACCAGTCCTATTGCATGAGAAAGAGAGAGGTAGCTGGGAGATAATCCTATATTATCCTAAGAAAAGCAAGGAAACCAAGATTTTCAGAAGCAACTTTTGATTTGGGATATGCACCCATAAATAACGCCTAAAAGAACTTCCTGTTTCTGAATAGGCTGCTCAGCTCCTTCAGCGTATTGTTCAATCTTTCCTTTTTTTAGATGGCCGCTTCATTTGGGAGATGGACTTCGGAAGAAAGGGGATGGCTGCTAAAGAGAAGTTCCCTTCTCTCACTTTCAGATTAGGGATAGCAGCCCTGTCTCATATTCAGGAATTTGTTTCCGAACAAATGTTACTGAACTGCAGACCATATGAGTTTTTTTTTCTTTTCTTTCTTTTTACCTCTTCTGTTTTAAGAATGTCTGTGGTCATCTGGGTTTAAATAATCCTGCATTTCAAACCAGCAATTTTCCTTGTTTATGCGTTAAAGGAAACAGATGGTGTTCCCACAAACTGTCTAGCCCAGCATTCTCAAAACATCGTAACCACTTAGTCCATGCAGAGCAACTAACAGGGAGCAGGTTTGGCTCTGGAGAAACATGTAATGAGCCTACTGCAAACTTCCAGTACTGAAAAACAAGGACAACTGAGCAGGAAGTTTGTCCTGTTCCTGCTGAAGACCATGCTCTTCCAAAAGCAATTACCTGGGACCTTTCCATGCCAACTGCATGTTCTGGACCAAGAAAAAGAGCTGAATGTGCATGTACTTTGCAAAATAGCCAGCCTTGTGGTTCATTGAATCCCTCTTCCTTACATATAAAGAAACAAAAAAACAAGTTTTTGTCCAGGATTAAAATGGAAGTGAGGCTATAAAAAGAAAGAACATTACTAACTAAGGGAGCAACAAGACAGTTCTCTGCTTACCACAGATAGGCAAAATTGTCCTGTACACGGCCCTTCCAACAGAATTTGGCCTGTTGGCCTGTTCCCATTAATAGCAATGCTTGCTGTGCAGCACAAGGGCAAATGAGCTTCCCTGAGCTTCACAGGTGAGAAATCTGAAGCACAGATACACTCAAAAACTTGCCCCTAATCCCAGGCAGATGGCAGAGCTGAGAAAGGCTGGCAGGTACTACGCAGGGCCCCAGACGGATACTTAGAAAACAGATGTATTTATCTAAATGCCTCTTCTCGGGAACTGTGGCTAAGCTGAACAGTGAGAGGATGTATTAAGACAGGAGTTTCTGATGATGATCAAGGCATTTGAAAGAACGTGTCTTGATGTCTAAACTCAGCCCTCTTAACAGAAAGGACAGAGTGTTTCCTCTCTTTCTCACACAGCAGCAAGATTTCCAGTGACTATCTGATCATGTATTTCCTGGCGATACTACCCATCACACCACTCAATGTAGGCTGCAGTAATAGATGTGCAAAAAAGGGATTTTATGAAGCAGTAGCCTTGACTTACTTAAACAGTGTGTGTGCGCTACTTGTTAATTTGTTATATTTGATGACATCCAATGTGGTTCCTAGCTGTTAAGGAGTCATGGTTGGGGTTATGTTTTTGTACGTGCTCTCACTTAATTACAGAGCTTATTTTTGTGAGCTGACATAGGTCTTAAGATTATCAAATCACAAGACTTTAGTTTGGCATAAATAAGGAATGAAAATCTGGCCACTAAGAGTGTTTTGTCAGAGTATTTTCTGCCAATATGGAGATGTCAGACAGCCTTTTGATCAAGTGTCGCACACACTGAAGGAGTGGGGAGGAAGGCAGTAGAGGCATTTTTTCTACTGTACCAGGTTTAGATCTGAATCTATAAGCTGGTTTCTAGTGCTACGAGCCTCATGGCTACTGCAAGGCAAAAAGAAATCAACAGCAGTGACTGTATTCTCTTTCTCAGGCTGACTGAAATACCAGTTTCACTGTGTGGCAGGAAAAAATGTGAGCTACCGACATGCATCGTGACACTGCAGCTTTCGCCCTGGCTGCCTTCACTCGGTGTTGCCCTGCTGAGTTTCTCAGAAATGAGATGTGCGCAGATAAGGAGATGTGACAAAAGCTATCCTGACCCAGAACTGCTTTACTTCCCTGTGTCGCTTGCACCTTCAAAACGCCTGCTTATTTTTGCTCATGCTTTACCTCCAGTCATTGCCCAAGACACTTTTCTATGAAGATCTGCTTCTGTGCTTCTGTGCTTTACCTGTAAGAGCTCTCAGTAGTCCTGATATCACTGACACAGTGTGTTAAGTTAAAAATGCATAACTTTGCAGGCTTGGGGCTTTAAGCAGGAATTGCTTTATGTGACAATGAAATGTCCTACTTATATATACCCCTTCTCAAAAAATTCCCCCATAGTATCATCATGTGAAAAAAA